>CM052552.1:46602035-46618836 GCA_028533065.1 Trachops cirrhosus
AAAATAGGTATATAAGTACAAAATAGGTACTTATATACCTATTTTGCTCTTTCATAATAGAGGGCCCTGAATTTCACACAGAAAAATAAGCAGAAAGATTGTAACTTGAAGCAAATGTACTTCCTGTAATACTATTCACACATGTCTTCCTCAATAGACTGGGCCTTAGCTTTGGTTCCCCAGAGCACCTTGAGATAAGGATCAAAGTGTACAAGTAGTTTATTTGGGAGATGATCTCTGCAAACACTTATCAAGGACTGGAGAAGTGAGAATGGATAAACAAGGCAGCCAATAAAATGTCCATTATCAAGCTGGCTACATTGAACTTAATTCAGCAGGGACCTACTGGAGCCAGTGTATAGGGGATAGACATGGGCTATTTGTACATCTACTCCTGTCAGTCATGACTGAGGGCTGCTCCTAAGGAAACATTAATTCTCAGCACTTCTGGGATACCCAACACGCAGGCAAGTGGGCTCTGACAACCAGAAGAAGACTCCAGGCAATGAAATACATGTGCTAACAATTGTTAAGAAGGACTTTGCATGCACTGAAGTAGTAAAGACAAGGTACAGGAGCAGGGCATGGACAGCATCTGCTACTGACCATTGCTCGCCTGCATATCCTCAGTGCACTGCATGCTAGCAGTAGGCATTCAACAAATGTTTGTTCTCTGCCTGACTTTGCATCCTGTATTACCACATCCCACACTCCACTATAACTAGTACTTTTTTCCTCTTTGAAAAGGCCATGCACTTTTACAGCCTGTTCTTAATTCTCAATACCTCTGTACAAAATAAGAAATTCCTAGTGAGGTTGAGGTGCGGGTGGGGAACAATGTTGAAACCCTTCATTTGAACACCCTTATTTACTCTCACCATTTCCTATTCATTACAGATAAGGCCTCTGAAATTTTCTTTGTTCTACTTTACTATAAATGTTTTCCAAGATTAATCACCTACAGTACCATCAGAACTGAAACAGTGGTAGGCACAATAACAGTGTCTTCCCTTCCTCCTCAGGGCCTTACTAACAAGCAGCCCTGGCAAGGAACATACTTTTCAATAGCTTGAAAAAAATTAAGTTCCAAATAGAAGCAAGTTAATATAAAGATCAAACAACAATTAAATAAAAAATAATAAACATTTAAAAAATGGTCAAACAAGGTATAAACTAGTGCCAGCTCCATGTTTAATCAACAACCCCAGAAGACACTGGGCACAGTGAAATCCTATGATGATGTACAAAAATGACCACACCTCTCTTGTTCCAAAAAAGGCTCAATGGCCAGTGTTCACCCCACTGTTCCCAGGTCATTACTGCCATATGATACCAGCTGTTGTGATTATCATCTGAGCCAGACACAGGCCTCCCTCCCCTGGGACCTACTATGTCCTTCTGGTAATCCTTTCTCACATAAGGCCTGTGTTCAGCTAACCTCCATGTCTGTGAAAAACAACACTAGAAGATAAATTCCCCTGTGGCTCTGGCTTACATTCTCCTGTGTTACAAGAAAATGTAGTATTGAAGAACACTGAACAGAAAAGACTGATAAAGCAAGCCTGGGAGAGTGGAGAGATGGTTTACAGGAAGAAAGAGAAAGAGAAAAGCACCTCTAGGTTGTATTGGAGAAGACACACACAGACACACAGACACACATATATTTCCAAAATTCCTCCACAGTAGAAAGACGATATCACAGGCAATAAGTAAACTACTAGAATTCTCTTGCCATGAAAACTCAAATATCTCTCTCACCTAATATTTGATTGGTCAAGGTTCTCTTTTTAACAAAACTGTACATCTACCATATTTCAGTAAATTACATTCAAAATGATGATGCTAAAAATATCAGGTGGTAGATATTCTGATATGACACGCAAATTCCCCTTCAGTAGGAAGGAGGAACTGTTCCCCAAGTTGTTAAAAGTGTTGTCCAAAGGTATCACTCAGCTGTCAGCCCTCTTTGAGGATTGCTTCTGTTAAAGTAAGTGCCTTGTCCAATGCCATGCTTCCTTTCAGGGGTAGCCTGCATCAGATGTTTGGTCAATGCACAGATATATAGGCTGGAACTCCTGACTCCAATTTAAGAAAACTCTGAGAGGCCATACAAGACTCAGGGCTCTCCCATGAAATGAGTTGAGGCTTCTTCATTCACTAGAGGTGGCATTACAGCTTGCCTCCTTCCCCTGCACATTGTTGTGTCTTTCCCCTCTTTTTCACGGGTGTGGATCCTAAAAGCTCTCTCTTGTAAACTTCTTACATGTTAATTTCCATCTCACAATCTGTTTCCTGAGAAACCCAATTGTAACAGGTGCTTAAATCCTCCCTAATTCATCAGAGTAGATAACATACAATGAAAAAAATCACAATTCTGCATATTTTATTGTGCGGTGCTACTTTGGAAATTGCAAATAAATATATGGCCATGATATCTTAATCAGAATATTTGATTAATTAAAGAATGTATTTCTCAACCATGTTGGTATAACACGAAAACCTGAGATCAGATCCAGTGAGCAAGTGGAAATAGGTAATACAATTAAATCATACTTTTTTCACAATCTTCCTTTTTCATATTAACACAGATAATAATAATAACAAATGGCAAATAAGATGTATTGAGAGCTTACAGTGCATTGAACATTGTTCCAAAAACTTTGGATTATTTCATTTAAATTTCACAGCAACTCTAAGAAATAAATGCTATTATTGCCTCCACCATACAGATAAGAAAATTGAGGCATAGAGAAATCACAAGTGATGCAGCCTGGATTTGTATCATGGTAGTTATATTTGAGAACCCAATTCTTTACTAATTATAGTATAGCTACATCCCTAATTTTTAAAAATGAGTTGATTGAATGCCTAGTCATACCTAATATGGTCGAAGTCAATGACTGTTGATGGGAAATTTTAATTCACTCAAGAAATGCCAGGTGGGTTGAAGACTGTGATACCCCAAACCACAATTAGCCTCTGTGGCTGTTGAGTTCTGTTGGGGAAATCATCTAGGCAGCATTGACTAATTTCTTACATCAGCTAAGCCCTCATTGCTCACCAGAAACAGCTGTGCCTGAGCCTGACCAGCTGTCTCTACTATTTCTCACATCTGTAGTGTTGAACCTTCACCATTAATCTAACATCTCCAACCCTACAGCTTTCACTTTCACTCTCAGTAATGGCCTTATCTTCACATCACAGCAAAAATTGAGGCCAACAACTCAGAACCATGTCACTGCTTCCTGTCCCACATACAACTTGTCTTTGAACATGTCCTTATCTTCGCCTCTTCAATCTTAGAAGCATGGATAACCATTCTTCTGTTCCAAGCCTGACCTCATCATGTGTTTGAATCCCATCTCCATTCCTACTCCATTCAAGAATTTATTCCATCAACATATTACAGCCACTACTCAGAAATAGCATTAACTTTGGTATACTGTATATTCTTTCAGTTTATATGTACATTGGCACCATATTAATTTTTAAAATAAAAATAGTACATTTACCACTGTTTTGTAAACTTTTCAAGTATACATATTTTTAAATATTATATAATGGTCACATAGTTGTGTTGGATATGGGAGACATTCATTCCACTCGTTGTCTTTTGTATCTTGCTTAAGTCAGCTTAAGTCAGCAGGGGCTCAGAGGCAAGGTCTCTCCGTCACTTTGGCATTTCAAGTCTCAAGTGAGTACATTTGATTAATGGAGCTATAATAATGCCCCAAAATCCTAGCTGCAAGAAAGTCTAGGAAATGTAGTTTTTAGCTTTTGAAATGCTGACTCATTCTATAGTATTTTGTTATAGCAGTCCAAATGGATGTAATTATTTACACCAACTTAAAAATGTCCTAGGATTTCATAGTTATTGAAATTATTTTTATTTTAGGAGCTATACAAAAATAAGGAAGTTTAAAGAATGCTTTCCAGGGACAAAGGTCTAGGATGGGACAGAAAATGGACCTATCAGCCTCATGGGGCTAATGCCCAGTCTGCTGCATTTTTCAGGTTCAAGAAAATAGACTACCTTTGTAGTATCTCTCCTTCCAAAGAGGATCAGAAAAAGTTCTGTTTTGAAGGGGTTCTTCTAGAAGCTAAAGTGCTGGTTTAGAGTCAATAAACAAAGATGGATGATCAGTCTCACCCTGGGCAGGAAGGTAAATGCCATCAGACAACCCAGGAATTAATGCCAAAATTTAGCTCATATTCTACGCCATAAGTCTTGTGCTTGGCCCAGAGCTACTTCCACTTAGAGGAAAGATAATCTTTCTATTTTGGACAAAGGCCCTGAATGGGCTAGCAAGAGCTATGATTGAGTTCCTATCTATGTAAGGAGTGTAACAAACAGAAAGTTCCCAAAACATACAGATATCTGGTTGAATTTCTGAAGACACTGATTTGGCATGCTTTTGAAAGCAAAGGGAACTGGCAAAATGCTGTAATGCCTCTCAAGAGGTATATAAAATGTCAGAAATTATTCCTCTTTTTGTACCAAATACAGTGTGTCCACACCTGGGACATTGTGTGAAGCTCTGTTCATAACACTGAAGAAGCACATAAAGGAACAGCAGGAAGTTCAAGAAAACAAAATGCTCTGGGTGATGTGGTGAAACAGGATCTTTAATGAGCAACTCCACAGAGAAGATGGGCTTGACAAGCAATCCTTAGGTTGGTCAATTTTAGCCATAACAGTGATACAAAATTGTATTGGTTATTCTGTCATTCACAACTGGCAAGAGTGTGGATATTAGATATAATAGCATGGCATAAATGTTGGGTCAGGTTCTCAACCCTCTGGCAAATGGGTGACCTATAAGCCTACCCCCAAATATATGATTCTTACTTAGATTTAACACAGAACACTGAGTACATTTGTATATTGCTGTGTACACATTTAAACTCCTACAGTTTATAGCAGTTTCAAATAAGTTCTGACTACTCAAGCATCCCATGATAGGGCTCCTGAGGCTGAGAGTTTCACAGCAATCTAGTTAAATGACTCTAAGCATTTTTTCTTAGCGGTGAACCAAGTGTTGGACAGGCTGGACAAGCCAGCCATAGTATTTCACTGAGTCCACTGGAACTGCCATTTCTCTATAATGATTGAGGTTCTTCTGCTGGGTCATTTAGAGAAACAAGGAAAGCTGTAACAAAAAGTGCTGAGAGGTTTTGTTTTTGTTTTTTGTTTGTTTGTTTGTTTGTTTGTTTGTTTGTTTGTTTTTACTAAAACCCTAGAAACAGCCTCAGGAGCTCTGCTGTGGAATTATTCAATAGTTTTTATCTCAATGGTGAGAGGTACCCCTCTGCCTCTAGCCAGTAGTGTACTGGAGCTGACATACTAACTTAGCTGGTTGAAATCATATTGGTAGCTTGAAATTGGCCATAGTGAAAGTACTTATACCATGAAAATTGGCAAATGTTACAAATCAGAACCTTTTTTTGAGAATCAGTTTTTAAACATTTATCAACACCCTAAAAGAAACCACCACACACTGGTCAGCAGGGCCGAATGTTCTAGTCAACCTGTAGCAGATGCAGATGCCTCATCAACAGCTGAGCAGAAACAATAGACACTGTGATGACCAGAGAAGCAGAAGTGGCAGCCAAGGCACCAAGGAGAGTAAAGCTGACATTAGGCAAAAAGATCATCTGTTCTCTGGTAAGTCCCTGATACTTCTATTGACAGGCAGGAAAGTGAATATTTTGCAGGGGCTGTAGGCCATAAATCAAACTGAGGCAAGGAAGGAGCAAATAAAATCTTGTTAATGTAATATGAGGTGTTAGGAACTAATAGCCAAACCTTGTAAATAACTCTTTCAATGTCAAATTGATACAAACTTACCAAGGATTGTTTATTCATCTACAGGGATATACCTTTGTTGATTTTGCTACTTACTATTAATTATTGGCTTGGATTCTGTGAAGTTACCTATTAATTTATAGATCTTCTCCTGTAATGACATAAATAATTTCTATCCATTTGAAAAGAAAATCCCAAAGGTTATGATTTTTATTGTCCTGTAGGAGGATATAAATCAGCAGTTGTATCATGTAGCAATTTATTTTAATATCCTTTCTAAATGCCTACAAATACTCAGTCCCTCAAAAAAATGCTCTTTTAACCAGCTTTTACCATGTGACCATTTCTCTCATTAATGAGTTAATGTATCTTCAACATGTGTTCATACTATATGCATATTAGCCATGTTTGTAACTTTTTGAAAATTATACTTTGACAGTGTAAATAGGCTTTGATAAAGTACAAGAAGTTCATTTCAGCTGATTCTAGGGATAAATATAATTTGGAGCCTTGTCAGAGAGTTGCAGTGGGCACAGTCCAACAAACTGATCCAATTTCTGCTCTTATAATTCTACATTGGGGGCCCAGCTCTCCGAGCAATACAGAAGACATTGTCCAGGCTTGGTGGGATTATGGATTTGCCATAAATCATTAGTCTTGTAGACAGAATATCTCTCACCAAACACAAGTATTGATGTCTTTAGTATCAGAAAACTTAAACCTGTAGGTGGGGGGAGAGATTCGTGGGTATTTGAATTATTATGCTATCATCTCGTTTGTATCTGGAAATGTCTTGAATGACAGTGTCTCACATAATCTCTGAAATCAGTCACTCCTTAAAAGGATTTGCTTGACCACAGAGCCCTGAGAAAAATCTCTACAGTGCTTTTCCTTTTTTATTTTAACCAACACTTCCTAGCAGCCATTCTAGATACATGAACTGCATCCACAACTCTGCTATAATGTTTGTGAGTCTCAGAAATGGCAGACAGCAGAGAAGTAAAGCTGGTGACAGAACAGTGCTGTCTCCAACCCACCACTCTTTCTACAGGCTGTTGAAGAAGATGGATGACTTTCACTGTAATTTGCAAAAGCCTGCTCATGTACAAAAATGTCTCACTCTTGTTCAGTGTTCTTCTTTTTTGTTTTTTAAATTTAATATTTTTAATGTATTCCACACCCTGATTCCAAGGATTACTATCACCCTACAGTAATGAAGACAGCATAGTTTTGGCATATAGGTCAGTGACATGAAATAGAGTCCAGAAAGAAACCTACATATTCATAGTCAACTAAATTTTGTTAATAGTGACATAGTAATTCAATGATGAAATGATACTATAATATTTTCAGTGAATGTTGCTGGAACAATTGAATATTTATATGCAAAAAATAAACAATATCTTTTTCTTCACCCTGTGTACAAAAATTAGTTCAAAACAGATGTTAGATCCAAAAACTAAGAGCCAAGACTATAAAACTGAAAGAACCCATAAGAAAAAACTCTGCAACTTTGGGTTAAGGAGAAAGTTCTTAAGATACAAAAAGCATGAAACTTAATGAAAAATTTGAGATTTTATAAAAATTTAAAACTTTTCCTTTTCAAATGACACCATTAAGAAAATGAAAAGGGAAGCTGCAGATTGGGAGAAAATATTTGCAAAACATATCCAAACAGAAAACTGTTCATTTGTTGCTGGTAGCAGTGCAAAAGGGAATAACTACATTGGAAGATAGTCTGGCAGTTTCTTACAAAGATAAAGAGCGTTACTACCATACAATCTAGCAGTTGTGCTCCTTGATATTTACCCAGGTCAGTTGATTGTCAAAACTTAGAAGTAACGAAGATGTTTTTCAGTAAGATGCATGGATAAACACTGTATGGTACATCAGACACTGGAATGATGTTCAGCAATAAAAAAATACATGAGCTATCAAGCCATGAAAAGACATGGAGGAACTCTTAAATTCATATTGCTTAGTGAAAGAAGACAGTCTGAAAAGAGTACATACTGTATGATTTCAATTATATGACACTCTAGAAAAAGCAAAACCTATTGAGGCAGTACAAAAAAAAGTACTTGCCAGGGTTTGGGAGAGTGCAAAGGAAGCATGAATAGGTGGAGCACAGGCACTTTTAGGGCAGTGAAACTATTCTGTTTGATACTGCAAAAGTGGACAGATGACATTTAAGCATTTGTCAAAGCCCATATACATTAGGAAGAACACTAATGTGAACCATATAGACTTTAGTTAATAATACTGTATCAATATTAACTCATTAATTACAACAAATATATCAAATATTTCTACTGTTTCCTTTTTCTTCTCCTACTGGTATTCCCATTATGTGTATGTTACATCTCTTGTAATTGTCCTACAGTATTAGATATTCTGTTCCATGTTCATTCCTTTACTCTTTGATTTTTAATATGGGAGGTTTCTATTGACATGTCTTCTGTCTCACAGATTACTTTTCATGTGCTTATTGACCATTTGTTTATCTTTAGAAAAATGTCTATTGAAATCCTTTGCTTATTTTTTTCTTGTTATTGAATATTAAGAGTTTCCTATGTATTCTGGATATTACTCCTTATCGAATGTATGATTTGCAAGTATTTCTCCCATCAGTTGGCTTTTTAGAATTTACATTTTTTTGGTGCACAAATTTTTAAGTTTTCATGAGGTCCACTTTACCTATTTTTTTCTCTTATGTTGCCCATGCCTTTTGTGCCACGTCCAAGAAATCTGACACATCCAATGCTGGGAAGTTTTTATTCTACATTCTCTTCTAAGAGTTTTAAAGTTTTAGGTCTTACACTTAGGCCTTTGATTCATTTTGATTTAATTTTGTTACACAGTGTTAGGTAAGGGTCCTATTTCATAGTTTTGCATATGAAGATCCAGCTTTCCAGGATCATTTATTGTTTTTTTGTTTTGTTTTTCTTTTTTAATATTTATTGTATTTTTTCCATTACCATTTAGTCCCTTTCCCCCAGCAATCACCACACTGTTGTCCATGTCCATGAGTCCTTTTTCCTTTTGTTCAATCCCTCTGCCCCCTAATGTCACCCCCTTAGCTGTCATCCTGCTCTCTATCTATGAGTCTGTCTCTATTTTGCTTATTAGTTCAGTTTGTTCATTCAAGTCCACATGTGATTGAAATCATATGGTATTTGTCTTTCTTTGACTGGCTTATTTCACTTAGCATAATGTTCTCCAGATCCATCCATACTGTTCCAACAGGTAAAACTTTCTTCTTTTTTATGGCTGGGTGTGGCAGACTCTGGCCCACAGAGTCCGTGTGTTGTGACTGAAGACAAAAACAGATGCACAGGCTACAGCAATCCTGTCAAGAAAAAGGGACAGTATGGTACTCTCTTAAGAAGAGAGTCCTGTGGCTGCTTCTTTCAAGTGGAGAGCTCCTTGGCCATTCTCTCAAGGGGAGAGCACACCGACCCTTGCCTGAACAGACTTTTATTGTTTTTCTCGGGTCTTACATCAAAGGATTTGTTATCTATTACATAGAATATTGTTGCCTACATTTTAGGTACAATCAAAGAAATGAATATAACAAATGCAGAAGGGAAAGGTGGAGAGCTGATTAGCTCCATCCTTGGGAAAATTCACACAGGCTTTGGAAATTACCTTGAAGATAGACAATAAACGTCTACTGTTTCAGACCAGGGTGAGAGAGTTTTAGCAAGAGCAAGCCATAACAATCCGAATGCATTTTCTAGGCCTGATTCCCACAGGAAAACCTGGTCTGAGGGTCTGGCTCCTGCCCACCACATGGCTTCTATAGGATTTCCATACAGAACTGAGTCACATTTGCCAGACCAAAACAAACCATTTCCCTACAGCTGGGTAGTATTCCATTGTGTAAATGTCCTATAGTTGTTTTATCCACTGATTTACTGATGGACACTTGGGCTGCTCCCATATCTTGGCAATGTAAATAATGCTGCAATGATCATAAGGGTGCTTATGTTGTTTGAAATTAGTGTTTTGGGTTCCTTCAGATATATTCTCAGAAGTGGGATCACTGGGTCAAATGTCAGATCCATTTTTAATTTTTTTGAAGTATTACCATACTGCTTCTCCACAGTAGCTTCACCAGTCTGCATTCCTACCAGTAGTGCAAAAGGGTTCCCCTTTCTCCACATCTTTGCAAGCATTTGTTTGTTGATTTATTGATGATAGCCGTTCTGACAGAAGTGAGATGGTATCTCATTGTGGTTTTAATTTGCATTTCTCTGATCATTAGTGACATTGAGCATCTTTTCTTATATGTATTGGCCATCTGTATACCTCTTAGGAGAAGTGTCTATTCAGGTCCTCTGCCAATTTTTTAATTGGGTTGTCTGTTTATTTTGTATTGAGTTTTGTAAGTGCTTAATAAATTTTGTATATTAATCCCTTATCAGAAATATTGATAAATATGTCCTTCTATTCTGCAGGTTGACTTTTTATTTTATTGATGATTTTCTTTGCTATACAAAAACTTTTTAGTTTTATGTATTCCCATTTGTTTACTTTTTCTTTTGTTTCCCTTGCCTGAGAAGATACATCAAATAAAAAGTTTCTATGGGCAATGTCTGAGATTTTGCTGCCCATGTTTTCCATCTTTAGTCCATTTTATGTGCTCACTTCCTCTGTCAAAGATTAATTGACTATAAAGGTGTGAGTTTATTTCAGGGCTCTCTGTTCTGTTCCACTGATCTATGTGTCTGTTTTTATGCCAGCACCATGCTGTTTTTATTACTATTGCCTTATATTATAGTTTCATATTAGGTAGCATGATTCCTCCAACTTTGTTCTCCTTTCTCAGGGTCATTATTGCTAACTAGGGCCTTCTGTGGTTCCATATAAATTTTTGAAATATTTGTTCTAGTTCTTTGAAATATGTTATTGGAATCTTGATAGGGGTTGTGTTGAATCTATAGATTGCTTTGGGTAGTATGGATGTTAATTAACAATGTTAATTCTTCCTATCCTTGGACACAGTATGTGCTTCCACTTATTTGTATCTTCTTCCATTTCTTTCTTCAGTGTCTTATAATTTTCTGAGTACAGGTCTTTTACATCCTTGGTTAGGTTTATCTCTAGATATTTTATTATTTTTGAAGCCATTGTAAATGGGATTTTTTAAAATTTTCCTTCCTGTTAGTTTGTTATTGACATATAAAAATGCAACTAATTTCTGGATATTAATTTTGTATCCTGCTAATTTGCTGAATTCATTTAACAGTTCTAGTAGTTTCGTGGTGGAATCTTTGGGATTCTCTATGTACAGTATCATGTCATCTGCAAATAAAGATGGTTTCCCTTTTTCTTTTACAATTTGGATTCCTTTTATTTTTTTCTTCATGTCTGATTGCTGTGGCTAGTACTTCCAGTACTATGTTGAAAAAGAGAGGTGAAAGCAGACATGCTGTATTATTTCCAATCTTAAGGGGAACAACTGTAATTTTTACCCATTGAGTGTGATGCTGGCAGTGGGTTTGTCACAT
This sequence comes from Trachops cirrhosus, assembly GCA_028533065.1. Lineage (NCBI taxonomy): Eukaryota > Metazoa > Chordata > Mammalia > Chiroptera > Phyllostomidae > Trachops > Trachops cirrhosus. Next base: position 46,613,355 of record CM052552.1, read on the forward strand.
ATGGCCTTTATTATGTTTAGATATATTCATGCTATTCACACTTTGCTGAGAGTTTTTATCATAAATGGATGCTGGATTTTATCAAATGCTTTTTCTTTTCTCTTCTTTTTTGTTAGTTTAATATTTATTTTTCTTTTTAAAATAATGAGAGCATTTAATACCTCACATTTTATCTGAACACTACTTTGCTGCACCTCATATGATTTTTAAATAAAAATTATTTATATTGTTTTGTTATTTTATTATTTTATTTTTTTAAATTGTTTTATTGTTGCTCAAGTACAGTGGTCTTCATTTTCCCCCTCAATTCCCCCCACCCCAGCCATCCCACTTCCCACCCTCGATCCTACCCCCTTTGGCTTTGTCCATGTGTCCTTTATACATGTTCCAGAAAACCCTTCCTCCTCTTCCCCTCCATTATTCCCTCCCACTTCCTCTCTGGTTACTGTCAGTTTGTTCTTAATTTCAGTGTCTCTGGTTACATTTTGCTTGCTTGTTTGTTTTGCTGATTAGGTCCCACTTATAGGTAAGATCATATGGTATTTGTCTTTTACCACCTGGCTTATTTCACTCGGCATAATGCTCTCAGATCCACCCACTAAGATCAGGAACAAGACAAGGATGTCTGCTTTCACCACTTTTATTTAACACAGTATTGCAGTTCCTAGCCACATCAATCAGACAAGAAAAGGAAATAAAAGGCATCCAAATTGGAAAGGGGGAAACAAAACTGTCACTGTTTGCAGATGACATGATAGTGTACATAGAAAATCCTATAGACTCCATCAAATCATTTTCTGCATCTATTGATATGATCACATGGTTTCTATCATTCATTTTGTTTATGTGGTGAATAACATTTATTGACTTGCAAATGTTGTACCAAACTCGCATTCCCAGAATAAATTCCAATTGATCATGATATATGATCTTTTTGATGCATTCCTATATTCAGTTTGTTAATATTTTGTTGAGGATTTTAGTATTTGGGTTCATCAGTGGTATTGGCCTATACTTTTCCTTTTTTGCAGTGTCTTTATCTGGTTTTGGAATTAGGATAATGCTGGCCATGTAAAATGAGTGTGGGAGCTTTCCCTCCTCTTGAGTTTTTTGAAATAGTTTGAGTAGGAGAGATATTAGTTCTTTTTCTAATGTTTGGTAAAATTCACTTGTGAAGCCATCCAGACCAGGGCTTTTGTTTATTGGGAATTTTTTTTATTACTACCTCAGTTTCACTAGGTGCAATCTGTCTATTAAGATCCTCTGATTCTTCCTGATTTAGTTTTGGAAAATTGTACATTGCTAGGAATTTATCTATTTTATCCAGGTTGTCTAGTTTGTTGGCATATAGTTGTTCATAATATTTTCTTAGAATCCTTTGTGGGTTTTTTTCATGTCAGTCGTTATATCTACTCTTTCATTTCTGATTTTATTTATATGGTTACTCTACCTTTTTTTCTTTATAAGCCTGGTTATAGTTTTGTCAGTCTTGTTTATCTTTTCAAAGAACCTGCACTTTGATTCATCAATCTTTTGAATCATTTTTTCAGACTGTATTTTTTTATTTCTGCTCTGATCTTTATTATTCCCTTCCTTCTGTTCATTTTGGGCTTTCTTTGTTGTTCTTTTCCAAGTTTCTTTTAGTGTAAAGTTAGATTGTTTATTTGAGCTTTTTCTTGTTTTTTTGAGGTAGGCCTGTAATGCAATGAATTTCCCACTTAGGACTGCTATCCCGGTGACCCACAGATTTTGGATTGTTGTGTTCTCATTTTCATTTCTTTCAAGGTATGTTTTGATTTCTTCCTTGAAATCATTGCTGACCCATTCATTGTTTAATAACATGTTATTTATTTACCATGTGTTTGTGTATTTTCCAGTGTTCTTCTTGTGACTGATTTCTAGTTTTATCACATTATGGACAAAGAAGATGCTTGATATGATTTCAATCTTCTTAAACTTATTGAGATTTGTTTTGTTTCCTAACATGTGGTCTAGAAAATGTTCCTTGTGCACTTGAAATGTGTATATATTCTGCAGCATTTAGGTGAAATGCTCTGAAGATATCAATTAAATCCATTTGAGAACACATATCATTTAAGGCCATTCTCTCCTTGTTGATTTTATGCCTGGCAGATCTCTCCATTGAAGTGAAAGAGGCGTTAAAATCCCCCACTATGACTGTATTTCTGTCACTCTCTCCCTTTATGTCCATCAAGATTTGCTTCACATATTTAGGTGTTCTATGTTGGGCACATAAATATTTACTAAGTTTAAATCCTTTGTTGAATTGTTCCCTTTATCATATGTAGTGTCCTTCTTTTTCTCTCACTATAGCCTTAGTTTTAAAGTCTATTTTGTCAGATATAAGTATTGCTACCCAGCTTTTTTTCCCTTTCCATTTGCATGACATATATTTTTCCATCCCTAACTTCTAGGCTGTGTGCATCTTTTGATTTGAGGTGGGTCACTTGGAGACAGTATATACATGGGTTTTATTTATTATCCATTCAGCTACTCTATATCTTTTGGTTGGAATATTTAAGGCATTTGCATTTAAGGTGATTATTGATAGATACATATTTAGTGTAATTTACTGGTAGACTATTTTCCTCTTTTTTTTTCCTTTCTCTTTCTCTTACTCTCCTTCTCCATCTTCTTAAAGCAAGCCCTTTAACATTTGTTGCAGTACTGGCTTGGAGTTAACAAACTTCCTTAGCTTTTTCTTGTCTAGGAATCTCCTTATTTCTCCTTCAATTTTAAATGATAGCATTGCTGGGTAAGTAGCCTTGGTTGTATGTCCTTACTTTTTATCACCTTGAATATTTCATGCCACTCCCTTTTGGCCCAAAATGTTTCTATTGAGAAATCAGATGACAGTCTAATTGGTGCTCCCTTGTATGTAACTACCTGGTTTTCTCTTGTGACTTTTAGGATTCTCTCCTTGTCTTAAAGCCTTGCATTTTATTTATGATGTGTCTTGGTGTAGGCCTCCTTGTATCTACCCTGTTGGGACTCTCTGAGCTTCCTGGATTTGTGTACCTTTCTCTTTCATCAGATTAAGGAAGTTTTGATCATTATTTCTTCAAATAGATTCTCAATACCTTGCTCCCTCTCTTCTCCTTCTGGTATTCCCATGATATAGATGTTACACTTCCTGTTTTCCAATATGTTTCCTGGGCTCTCCTCATTCTTAATTTTTTTTTTGCAGTTTTTAGGTATATTTTTATTATGCTATTACAGTAGTCCCAGTTTTTTCTCCCCTTTGTCCCCCTCTGCCCTGCACCATCCCTCCCTGCAGCATCTGCACCCCTTAGTTCATGTACATGGGCTGTACATATAAATTCTTTGGTTTCTCCATTTCCTATACTATTCTTACCCACCCCCATCTATTTTGTACCTACCAATTATGTTTCTTATTCCATGTACCTTGTCCCCCATTTTCCCCTCCCACTCACTACTCACTCCATGTGATCTCCATTTCTGTGATTTTGTTCCTGTTCTAGTTGTTTGCTTTGTTCTGGTTTTTAGGTTCAGTTATTGATAGTTATGAGTTTGTTGTCATTGTACTGTTCATAGTTTTTGATCTTCTTCTTTTTCCTAGAAAAATCCCTTTAACATTTCATATAGTAAGGGCTTGATGATGATGAATTCCTTTAACTTGACCTTATCTGGGAAGCACTTTCTCTGCCCTTCCATTCTAAATGATAGCTTTACTGGATAGAGTCATCTTGGATGTAGGTCCTTGCCTTTCATTATTTTGAACACTTCTTTCCAGCCCCTGCTTGCCTGTAAGGTTTCTTTTGAGAAATCAGCTGATAGCCTTATGGGAACTCCTTTGTAGGTAACTCTCTCCTTTCCTCTTGTCTTTTAAGATCCTCCCTTTGTCTTTAATCTTGCATGATGTTTTAAAAGATTTATGTATTCATTTTTATAGAGAGGAAAGCAGGGAGAGAGGGAGAGGAACATCAATGTCTGGTTGCCTCTCACGTTCCCCAAATGGTTACCTGGCCTGGAACCTATGGATATGCCCTAGACTGAGAATCAAACTGGTTATCTTCTGATTCACAGGCTGACACTCAATACACTAATCCCCACCATCCAGGGTAATCTTGGGTGATTTAATTATGATGTGTCTTGGTGTATTCTTCCTTGGGTCCAATTTCTTTGGGACTCTCTGAGCTTCCTGGGCTTCCTGGAAGTCTATTTCATTCACCAGTTTGAGGAAGTTTTCCTTCCTTATTTTTTCAAATAAGTTTTCAATTCTTGCTCTTTCTCTTCTCTTTCTGGCACCCCCATGATTCAGATGTTGGGATGTTTAAAGTTGACCCAGCGATTCCTAAGCCCCTCTTCATTTTTTGGAGTTCTTGTTTCTTTATTATGTTCAAATTGAATGTTTACTTCTTCCTTCTCTTCCAAATCATTGATTTGAGTCCCAGTTTCCTTCCCTTCACTGTTGGTTCACTGTGTGTTTTCCTTTATTTTATTTTGCATAGTCTTCACTTCTTCCTCTATTTTGTGGCCATACTCAGTCATCTCTGTGAGCATCCTGATTACCAGTGTTTTGAACTCTGCCTCTGGTAGTTTGTCTATCTCCTCATTACTTAGTTCTTTTTGGAACTTTGATCTGTTCTTTCATTTGGGCCATATTTCTTTGTCTCAGCACACCTATTATGCTGTAAGGGGCACAGCCTTAGGTATTCCTCAGGGCAGGAAACCCACTTTGTTGTGATGTGTCACTGTATGTGGGGGACATCAGAGAAGGAAGAATGTTGCTTGCTAAGCTCTCTCCCTGCTTTCAGTCAATTCCCCTGCTACCCAGAAGCAAATTGGGCCCTTCTGGTGCTGATTCCTGGGTGCGTGGGTTTCTTTACACTCTAGGAGCCCATTTCTGAGACCAGGAGTTTCTCCTACCATCACAACCCACATAGGATTTTACAGTGAGAAGTTTTTAGGCTTTAGTTTCCCACAGTAGAACCCTGGGTTGTGCAGTCTGTGTCACTCTCCAGTTGTTTGTCCTGGCTTATCTGCACAGGAATGGGGGACCACCACCAGCCACCACCTTGCCTGCCTGGTCCATCACCTTGCTGCAAGTCCTCTTTCCACCCCAGCTGCCCACCTCTGCCCCTCCTACCAGTCTGGATGAATGTTTCTTCTTGAATTCTTTGGTTGTTGGACTTCCATACAGTTTGATTTTTCTGGCAGTTCTGGTTGTTATTTGTTTTTGAATTTGTTGTCATTCTTCTTTTGGTTGTGCAGGAAAGCAAAGCTCATCTACATATGCCTCCATTTTGGTTGGACGTTCCAGTCAGTTCCTCCTCATTTTTTAAATTCTTTCTGTCTTCCTTTTTCTTTCTCCTTCCTTCCTCCTTTCCTTCCTTCCTTCCTCTCCTTCCCTTCCTTCCTCTTTCTTTCTTTCTGATCTGCCTGGGTGTTCTTCCTACCTTGTCTTCCAAATTACTGATTCAATCCTTTGCTTCATCTA
>CM052552.1:46619336-46632416 GCA_028533065.1 Trachops cirrhosus
CCCACACTTCTCAGGAGGACCCCCTGGGCCACTGAAATATCCCTCCAGAATTTCAGCTACCACCCGTGGGAGCACAGACAGCCTTCTTACACCTCTTCTGCAATCCCTTTCAGTCTCATTGTGGTAAAGTGGTTTCTTCATGCTGTCTGTGGTTATAAGGCTGCTCTCTAGCTAGTGTTCAGTTGGTTATTCAGGATGATTTTTCTATAATTTAGTTGTAATTCCAGTTTGGTCCTGGGAGGAATTTAGTGTGGCTTCCACTTACTCCATCACCATCTTGGGTCTCTGGATGTGTTTTCCTTCTTTCTGAACATCCTAAGGAGTGACAAACAGTGGCAGAATCCCTATAAACATCCCATTCAGACCTGGGTGACAGTGAGTCCCAGCTTACATGCTCTTGAGTTCTTACTTAATACAAAGCACAATATTTTGTGTTGAGTGATGAAAAGAAGCATTTCTCACACATGGCTTCAACAACAACCCAGTCCTATAAATAAGCTTGACCTGTCAAGTTTGGTTCCCTGAGGCATACACCTCACACAGAAAGGTGGTTCAGTCTCCTTTTGTGCAAGAAGCTTTGAATTTCTTTTTTAATTTTTTTACAAAATCTTTGAAACCAAACTACTGTGTGCAAGGATACATTGCTATGAGATATCTGTCACTCTTTGTGCTGGTGAATAGGAAATGTAGCCTAGGAGCCCTGAGTTTAGAGTTTGATTAGGGGAGAGACATGATTAGCACATAGTTTCTGCTGAGTTGATCCAGAGGAAGAATAATAAATATTCCTGATATCTCCACTGCTAGGCTTGATGGCTAGATGAGACTTCATACCCTGAAACCTATAATAAAGGCCTGAAAATCCACTTGACTGAGACCACAGAGCTTCTTCCCTTACCACTCTGCCATGTCTCCCTGACATCGACCCTCACACACACACCAGCAGTGAAGTGCCTACTTAGAAAATGCAAACAGTTATCAAGATCTTCCTGAGTAAACACAACTAGATTAGACAGATCTATGTAATAATATCATATGATGCATTGCAGGGTGGTCTATGAATTATAATGTTACCACTAACTGTAAGTCCTCAGATTTCAAAAGTTAATTGGGAAGAAGTGTTATATCCTTACACATGAAATTGCATCACAAATGCACAAGAAGCCATCCAAAACCATTAAAAATCACAGCAAAGTTATTGGGAGAAACATACTAATAGTAGATTAGTCTAGAAATTTTTTAAAAATCACAAGAAAGGGTTGCTTCTGCAGCAAAGAAACACTGATGCTTCCCTTTTTGTTTGTGTGATGTCTGGACAAATTGCCACATAGAGTAATAAAATACCTAAAAATTATAATAAAGTACTTTGTCCTTCTTTAAATTCAGTTCATGACCTCAACTGAAAACTTATTTGCACTAGCATTTATGATAAAATCTACATGATGGGATTTTTCTCCTCCCTCAAAGACTGACACAATAATGGAATCTTAAATTAGGTTTCATCCTTGGTGTAATCAGTTACTTAATTCCTGGATTTTGTACTTCAATACAAAATACCTCAGTTTAATTTCTTTCTTATATGATATTTGTCCCCACACTTTGCACTTTAAACAATGTTTAAAATCTCATACAGATCCACCTGTCAGCAAATGGTCTCTTTTTGATAAAAAATACTTTGTTTCCTGATATGCAATAAGAGCATTCAGTTCACTGTGAACACAGATGATAAGAATGGGTTATTGAAACATCACTTTTCTGTAAATTTTTATTAAAGTTTAAAGTTACTATACTATCTAGTTATACTAATATAAAATTCACTCATATTTTTCTAGTGAATAGTGTCTTCAAGAATAAATTAAAGCAAGGATTGTGTATTTCCTTCTGAAGATCTATGAACCTTCCAATAATGATTTCTTGATTGAATGGATCCAAAAGCGTTTTGTTAAGAAACAAGTAATAAGAATTTAAAGGGAACTTGCTGTTTATGGAATTAAAGAAATAGTCTTTTTTTGCTGGTATTACTTTAGCAGAATTTTCCACAGCCTTCTTTTGCAAGAAACTTAAAACATCATAATTTTCTATATTTTTTAAGAAAAAAGTCATCATCGTGGGCTGTACCTATTTTTAAAGGTCAAATATAGTATTTTCTACAAAGACTAGACTGTGTAGCTATTTCCAGAAAATTTTGAAAGTAAGGCACTTTGGCTGCACCAGAGCATATCTATGTTAAACAGGTTTTATTTTTTAAAATCTTGTAGAGCTTATTACCATTTGTTTATAAATTTGTTTACTTGGCCTTCAGTCTATCTCCTCAGTGTTTTGAGAAGAGATAAAAAAGAGCAATGAAGTCAGTGAACTCAAAACTTTTTACCAATATTTGGGGAGAATTCACATAACCATTTAATACAAACATCAAATGAGCAAACACTTTTTAAAAAATATGAGGACAGGCTTGGCATTCAGTGAAAATTACTATGAGAAAATATATACTATTTTCACCACTTGGAAATTTTTGGTCTGCTTTTTTAAATGAAAGAAAAGGAAGAGTCTATGGGAGCTGAAAGGGGGGACATAATAAATGAAAACAAATAATGGAAATGTTGAAATATAGCATCTTGAAAATTGTTATTTTGCATATTATTGAATCATTACAATCTCTTTTTTAATTTTACAAAAACAGTGTATGGAAGAAGGAGTAACTAATTTAAACTTGGACACTGAAGATAAGAAAGGAATTCTGGAAACCCTAAAAAAGAACTCCTGATTGTTAAGGAAAACATGTTTGCATAAAATAAAAATGGCCACTTGCCATTTATTAGCCCTGACTTCAACCTTGAGAACAGGGATATAGATTATTAATAATTTATCTATATGCAACATAGACTGATGAAAAATTAAAATGTGAAATATGATAAACTACTATGGATATTAACTAAATTAAAGTAAATATTTTGAACAGTGGTCTAGAAAACAGTATCAATCAAATGTTTTCACTTGACAGGAAAGACAAATATTTTATTCATTTCACTGTATAAAGCAATACCCTAAAATTCTTTCAATAGAATAGAGTTTGGAATGAAAAAATTAAGCAGTGCATCAAAATAATGTAATTGAAACCCCCAGAGTTTCGCATCAAGTCAGGAGTATTGTCAAGTCACACACAATGGAAGAAACACTCATTGGGTCCTGTGCCTTGCATATTAGTGTAAGTTTCTTTAGGTCTGCAATAGCCTGAAAAATTAAAACAATTCCATCAGCAAGCGAAACAACTAGCAAGCAAATCCATAGCACTGCCGCCACTGTTAATGAGCAGAGGTCTGTCAGTTTTTGCCAGGTGTTGGATTTCTTTTTTCCAGATTATAGTTTGTTTCATGATTATAGCTTCTGTTCCTCACTTGTCCTGTAAAATTTTCAGAAAGGTCCCTTTGTAGGGAAATAGGGAAAGATCCTTAGTTGAGTAACATTCTGGGAGGCAATATGCATGAGTAAGCTGAGAAAATTCAAAAATTGAGGGAACTAGGTTGTAGAGTAAAAGGTAGGATAGAGAGGAGCATGTTCATAGAGGGGGCCACAAGCAGGAGCCCAATGACATATCATCCCAGACTTGGTAGCCAGCCATTCAGAAAATTCTTCAATTCGCCCTTGTACAATCTTTTCATCCCAGCACACTTGCTTGAAAGTGGAAAAACTGTGAGGAGAGTGTTCCTATAAGACAGGATGTGCCCATTTGTACATTTACAAGGTGGAACTCCATCATTTACAAATATAAAGCACATACAGTGGTTTCATTCATTAATTCATTCATTCATGCAATAAATCTCAAGTGAGTTTCCATCAACAAACAATATACTAGATACCTAAGACTCACCTTCATGATTCTTTATCTTTGCCTCTTTCCCTCTCTTTGTGACACTATCTCACTCTTTACATTTGTTTACTAAAGACAGGAATTTGTTTTCTTTAAAAAAACTTAGATTTTAAAAACCATGTTCACACTGTATTTAAGACCTTCATAATTGTCTTATGTTGTGTTAAGTTCACATGTAATATTAAATAGATTATAAAACCCTGCCATGATTCTATGACAAGAAGCAAGTGAAAATTGCAATTGTTTTTAACATCTTTGTTGAAAATAAGAGAAATGAAATATTAAAAACAATATCTATTATTCAAGAAATCTGGGATTTCCACTTAGTAAAAATGTTTTAAGAGCTGTGGAGTAATTCACAGGTGAAAAGTTACTCAGAAGAATGACTTTAGCCACAAATTTGAAGGATGAAATATAACCTCTTTGGTTTAATCACTGCCAGTCACCCTCCAGCTAGACACTTTAAGGATGACTAAAACTTTTCTGTCTCCATCTAAAATAATAAGCTTATATACATCAATGCTAGAAAGGCAATAATATCTAGACTCTGAAAGGTGAGGTGTGAGTTACAATGTCTTGCAATCTCTCCACCTGCCCCCTTAAGAGTTTTCCCTTTGCCTCTGAATTATCCAGTGGTTTTTAAAACTAAGAAAGCATAAAAATTAAGCCAAAGGGGGTAGGTTTGAAGGTAGGAGGCAGATATGGGTGGGGCAGTGGGGAGTGGTGAGGAGAAAATGGAAACTACTGTATTTGAACAACAATTTTTAAAAAGTGGAGGTTGGGAGACAATAAAAACGAATGTTCCAAAATTCTGGGCCTTAAACTAAAAAGAATGAAGGTTTGATGGTAACATTACTGGTACTTTGGCAGTCTGGATGGAATAAAACCTTTGTTGGTGGAGAACTTTTACATACCTCCTCAAATTCTTTGGGAAAACACTAGGTAGCCACTGTAGTTTCTTGAGTAGGTAACATGATAAAATACAAATATTAGGGAAGAAGAATTTGCAGTTAGGTACAGGATGAACTAGAAGAGAAAGAAACAAGGAGAAGGAAAATGGAAACTTAGGAAAATGATGTCACAATCCAGGCAAGAGGTTACTTTTTCATCAAAGATTTTTTAATACTTTTAAATTTTATAACAATAAACTGTTCAAGTACAGTTTTCTGTCTTCTTCCCCCTCCTCTCCTCACAACCCCAGCCATTCCCACTTCCCTCCCCTGATTCCACCCACCCTTGGTTTTGTACATGTGTCCTTTATAGTTGTCCCTGAAAACTCTTCACCCTTTTCCACCCATTATCCCCTCCCATCTCCCCTCTGGTTACTATATGTATGTTTTAATTACAATGCCTCTGATTATATTTTTCTTCCTTGTTTGTTTTGTTGATTAGGTTTCAGTTAAAGGTGACATCACATGGTATTTGTCAGTGCCTGGCTTATTTCACTTAGCATAATGCTCTCCCATTCCATCCATGTTGTCACAAAGGGTAGGAACTCCTTTCTTTCTGCTGTGTACTATTCCATTGTGTAAATGCATGGTACCATGGTTTTTTGATCCATTCACTTACTGATGGGCACCTAGGTTGTTTCCAGCACTTAGCTATTGTAAATTGTGTTGCTATAAACATTGGGGTGCATAGGTTCTTTTGGATTGGTATTTCTGGGTTCTTAGGATATAATCCTAGCAGTGGAATTGCCAGGTGAAAAGACAGTTCCATTTTTAATTTTCAGAGGAAATTCCATTGTTTTCCCCAGTGGTTGCACCAGTCTACAATCCCACCAACAGTGCACTAGGGTGCCCCTTTCTCCACAAACTCTAAAACACTTATTGTTTGTTGCTTTATGATGGTTGTTTATGATGGCCATTCTCACCAATGTGAACTACTATCTCCCTGTGGTTTCAATTCGCATTTCTCTGATGCCTAGTGATACTGAGCATCTTTTCATATGTCTCTGGGCCCTCTGTGTCCTCCTTGGATAAATGTCTGTTTAGGTACTTTGCCCGTTTTTCCATTGGGTTGTTTGTCTTACTAGACTGGAGTCATGTAAGTTCTTTATATATTTTGAAGATCAAACCTTTGTCTAATGTATCATTGGCAAATATGTTTTCCCATACAGTTGGAAGCTTTTCATTTTGGAGAGATCCCATATGTTTATTTTTTCCTTTATGTCCCTTGCTTAAGGGGACATATCAGTGAAAATATTGCTGCATGGAATATCTGAGATTTTTGTGCCTATATTCTTCTGAAGTACTTTTATGCTGTCATGACTTATATTTAAGTCTTTTATCCACCTTAAATTTATTTTTTATGTATGGCGTAAGTTGGTGATCAAGTTTCATTTTTTTTTGCATGTAGCTGTCCAGCTCTCCCAAAACCATTTGTTGAAGAGGCTATTTATAATCCATTTTATGCTTCTGCCCCGTTTTTCAAATATATATTAATTGACCATAAGAACTTGTGTTTATTTCTGTGCTCTCTATTCTGTTCCATTGGTCCATGTGTCTGTTCTTATGCCAGTACTAGGATGTTTTCATTATAGTGACCTTGTAATACAGTTTGGTATCCAGTATTGTAATCCCTCCTACATTGTTTTGCTTTCTCAAAATTGGTGCATCTATTGAGGGTCATTATGGTTCCATATGAATTTTTGAAGTGTTTGTTGTATATCTGTGAAATATGTCATTGGTACTTTAATAAGTATTGCATTGAATCTATAAATTGCTTTGGGTAGTATGGACATTTTGATGAAGTTAATTCTTCCAATCCATGAACACAACATATGCTTCCATTTGTTTGTGTCTTCCTTAATTTTTTTCTTCAGTGTTGTGTAGTTTTCTGAGTACACGTCTTTTACAACCTTGGTTAGGTTTATTCCTAGGTACTTCATTTTTCTTGTTGCTATATCAAATGAGATTTTTCCTGATTTCTGTTTCTAATATTTCATTGTTGGTATACAAAAATGCCTTTGATTTCTGAATATTGACTTTGTATCCCACTGTTTTGCCAAATTCATTTATTAGGTTGAGCAGTTTTTTGGTGGAGTGTATAGGATTCTTTATGTACACTATCATGTCATCTACAGATAATAACAGTTTTGTTTCCTCTTTTCCAATTTGGATGCCTTCTATTTCCTCTTCTTGTCTGATTGCTGTGGCTAGGACTTCCGATACTCTGTTGAATAGAAGTGGTAAAAGTTGGCATCCTTGTCTTCTTCCTGATCTTCAGTGGAAAGCTCTAAGTTTCTGTCCATTGAGTATGATATTGGCTGTAGGTCTCAAATATATGGCCTTTATTACATTGAGGAATGCTCCCTCTATTCCCAGTTTGCTGAGTGTTTTAATCATAAATGGGTGTTGTGCCTTATCAAATGCATTTACTGCATCTATTTATATGATCAGGTGATTTTTGTCTTTGCTTTTGTTTACGTGATATATTATATTTATTGATTTATGAATATTGTACCATCCTTGGATCCCTGAAATGAATCTCACTTGGTCGTGGTGTATGATCTTATTAATGTATTGCTGCATGTGGTTTGCCAATATTTTGTTAAGGGTCTTAGCCTCTATGTTCATTAGCAATGTTGGCTTGAAGTTTTCTTTTTTGTTGTGTCTTTATCTGGTTTTGGTATTAGGATGATGCTGGCTTCATAAAAAGAGATTGGTAGTCTTCTGTCTTCTTGATTTTTTGGAATAGTCTATGAAGAATAGGGGTTAGCTCTTCCTTAGAAGTTTTGTAGAATCCTCCTGTGAAACCATCAGATTCAGGGCTTTTGTGTGTTGGAAGTTTTTTTATTACTACTTCAATTTCATCTGCTGTTATTTGTCTGTTCAGGATTTCTGCTTCTTCATTCAGTTTGGGAAATTATATTTTTTTGAAATTTGTCCATTTCACCTAGGATTTCAAATTTCTTGGCATATAGTTCTTCATAGTAATTTCATACAATTCTTTCTATTTCTGTGGTATCAGTTGTAATCTCTCCTTTTTCATTTCTGATTGTGTTTATTTGGTTGGGTCTTCTCTTTTTTTCTTGATGGGTCTGCTTAAAGTCTTGTCAATTTTGTCTATCTTTTCAAAGAACCAGCTCTTGGATTTACTGATCCTTAGAACTGTGCTTTTAGTCTCTGTGTTTTTTAATTCTGCTCTGATCTTGGTTATTTCCTTTATTCTACTTGTTCTAGACCATCTTTGTTGTTTAAGGTATTGTTCCTTACCTTTGTTCCTTAAGGTATTGTACGTGTAGGGTTATGTTGTTATTTGAAGTGTTTCTATCTTTTTTAGGTATGCTTGTATTGCTGTGAACTTCCCTCTCAGTACTGCCTTCACTGTATCCCATAACTTTTGGGTTCTTGAGAGTTCATTTTCATTGTTTCCAGAAACTTTTTTATTTCTTCCTTGATCTCATTCTTGATTCATTCATTGTTTAATAACATGCTATTCAATTCCCATGACATTGAGTGTTTTTGAGTTTTTTCCTTGAGGTTGGTTTCTAGTTTCAATTCCCTGTGGTCAGAGAAAATGCTTGATATGATTTCAATTTCCTTGAATTTGTTGAGGCTTGTTTTGTGTCCCATCATGTCTTTGAAAATGTTTCATGTGCATTTGAAAAGCATGTGTATTTTGTTTCTTTGGGATGAAAGGCTCTACATATATCAGTTAAGTCCATTTTCTCTAGGGCATTGTTCAATGCCACAATATCTTTTTTGATATTTTGTTTGGAAGATCTATCCATTTTTGACATAGGTGTGTTAAAACCCCCCACTATAATTGCGTTGCTATCAATATCTTTCTTGAAGTCCTCCCAGGTTTTCTTTATGTATTTGGGTTCTCCTATGTTGAGTGCATATGTATTTACAATGTTCATGTCTTCTTGATGGATTCTTCCCTTGAGTATTATGAAGTGACCCTCTGGGTGTCTTTTTATAGCCCTTTTTATGAAGTCAATTTTGCGTCATATGAGTATTGCTACCTTGGCTTCTTTTATTTATTTATTTATTTACTTACTTACTTATTTTCTTATTTATTTATTTTTTATTATTTTTTTCTTTGCTTTCCATTTGTTAGGAATATTTGTTTCCAGCCCTTCACTTTCAATCTGTGTAGGTCTTTTTTTCTGAGATGGGTCTCTTGAGGGCAGCATATGTGTTGGTCATGGTTTCTTATTCATTCAGCTATTCTATGTCTTTTGATTGGAGCATTCAACCCATTTACATTGAAGGTTATTATTTTTTAAGGTTTTATTCACTTATTTTTAGAGAGAGAGGAAGGGAAGGATACAGAAAGGGAGAGAAACATCAATGTGTGCTTGCTTCTCACATGGCCCTCACTGGGGACCTGGCCTGCAACCCAGGGGTACGCCCTGACTGGGAATTGAACAGGCAACCCTTTGGTTCTCAGCCTGCACTCAATCCACTGAGCTACACCAGCCAGGGCACATTTAAGTTTATTATTAATAGGTACTTATTCATTGCCATTTTTTGTACCTATGTTCCTCTCTCTCTCTTTTTTCCTTTTCTTAAAGCAGACACTTTAGCATCTCTCGCAGAGCTGGTTTGGAGGAGGTATATTCTTTGAGTCTTCTTTTGTATGAGAAATTCCTTATTTGGCCTTCCATTTTAATTGAGAGCCTTCCTGGATAGAGTGGCCTTGGTTGCAGCTTTAGTTTTTCATTACTTGGAATATTCCTTGCCATTCTCTTCTGGCTTGGAGCTTTTCCACTGAGAAGTCAGCTGCTAGCCTTATTGGGGTTCCCTCATATGGTACTTCCTTTTTCTCCTTTGCTGCCTTTAAAATTCTTTGTCTTGGAATTTTACCATTTTAATTATGATGTATCTTGAAGTGGCTCTCTTTGGGTTCCTTTTGATTGGGACTGTTTGTGTTTCCTGGATTTGTGTGACTTTTTCTCTCATCAAATTAGGGAAGATTTCCATCATTAATTTTTCAAACAGGTTTTCTATCACTTGCTCTTCTTCTCATTTTTGTATCCCTGTTATATGGATAGTATTACATTTCATGTTGTCCTGCATTTCCCTTAAGCCCTTTTCATTCTTTCTGAGATTCTTTTCCTTTTCTTGCTCATTCTGGGTGTTTTTTTTCTACCTTGTCTTCCAGCTCACTGATTTGATCCTCTGCTTCATCCAGCAATCTTGTAACTCATTCTACTGTGTTTTTTATTTCCAAGATTTTGTTGTTTATTGCTTCCTGGTTTTTGTTTATAGTTTTTACTTCCTTTTTCATACTGTTGTAGTTTTCACTCAGTTCCTTGAGCATCTTTATAACCATTATTTTTAATTCTTTTTCTGATAGTTAGCTTACCTCCATTTCATTTAACTTTTAGTGAGAAACCTTCCATGCCTTTTGATTGCATGTTCTTTTTGTCTTCCCATTTTAGGTGACTCATTTTGTTTGTTTCTGCATTCCCTGATGTTTTGGTTTGCTAGCTGTCTTTGTAGGGTGAACTTCTATGTTAGGAATTCTATGGGGTTCAGTAATGTGGTCTCTTTGATCTCCTTGTCTGGATTCTCTAGGTTTGCCCTTTTTTCTGTTTGTGTTCTCTTCTGTTTGCTCTCTTGTTGTACTTTGGTTTTTACCTTTTGGTGGTTCCTTTTTTGGTGGGTTCTCTCCTCCAGTGGGTATACTGATGTTTTCAGCTCCCATCTATTCTTGTATGTGATCAGTGGCAGTGGGTAGGCAAAATGGATTAAGACAGCGGGAGAGTATTTTATGGGATTTAAAGTACCAGCAAATAGAGAAGAGGTAGGAGATTCTTTGGATAAGTATAGCATTAACTGTGATATTTCACCAAACTAGCCAGTTTTTATAAAAGGTGAGAGATAAGACTCTTGTTAGAGGGGAGGATGGTTGTGAGTTGAATCCAGAAAACAGAGTGCTTGTGCAAGGTTAGGTAATGAGATATAGTGAGAGTAAATGATAGAAAGTAGGCATAGTGTGCCAGAGGATAAAGTTAACCACAAAAATAATAATGCTCAGGAATAAAGTGAAATAGGCTAAGATCAGGAAGGGTTGCTGTGTAGTATGTACAATTGTATGGGATAACAATTATTTACAATAGTACTGGGAAAACAATAATATGACAAGAAATATATGATTTGAATAACCAGAATAGAAAGTACCCTATCAAGAGTAGTGTGTTATTAGAACACAGGTGAAGTGAATAAAGGAAAATTAAAATGCAATACAAGAGGGAAGATGATGGTGAGAAAGGTGGGAGTGGAATCCACTTCCCCCTGTACATGGGTGAAACACCTACCTCATCTTCTGAGAAACAGAGTGAACAAACAACGGTACCCAGCATATATGAAAATTGGAGACCAAAAATTGTAGAGGACATTGAAATATCAGACGGTAAGGAGAGTGCTTCAGGACAATAAGGGCCTGGGAACAACATGGGGACCAAGGTGGCTGCAACCCCAGGTCTGGTGCCCACTGGCTCTGCCACAGGGTTCTTGGGAGAGAGCTGGGTCAACAGCTCCCTTCCCTGCCAAACAAGGTTTGAGCACCATCAAGAGAGACCTGGTTGCTTGAAGCCACAGAGAAGGGAACAAGGATGAAATGGCAAACACACGGGGTCTGTGCACACCCACAGACACTGTGGATGCCCACTAGGGAGAGTTGAGTGTTGGGCCATGATGAGCCCTGATGTGGATAGTACCTGGCCTGGTTGGAGAATTGGTCTGTGTGAGAGTCCAGGCCCTTGTATGGAGCAGCAGGCTTGAACAGCAGGAATTTTTCAAAAAGAAAAATTTTAAAAAGAGACACTCGATGGCTGTTTGGGGAATGCTCCTGCAGCAGCCACCCCGGCCTCCTCCCCACCCAACCATGCAGCACTCCCACAGTGGCACTGAAGACCCTGCACTCACACCTGAAGCCCCGGGGAGAGTGTGCAACTGAACCTGCAGGGCAGGCTTTTATTTTTCTTTAATTCCCACAAGTGAGACAATAAAACCTGGAATTGTGAAAAGACCATAGTTGGACCCAAAGAGGGGTCATCCCAACCACTGAGACAGTGAGACAAATTTTACTATGCTAATCCAGAGAACTTGCAAATTATTGTATATTGGCATTATTTTTTTCATTATACTTACATCTTTCATTGTATTAGTATTTTCCTATTTCTCTTCTTTCTGTTTAGTCTTCTTCACTTGGCTGGTTAAATTGCAATGTTTGACTGGTTTCCCTTGTTTTCTCTTTCATAGTGTATTTTTAATTTACTGTCTTTCACTTCACTCGTGTTCTATTAGCACACTACTCTAGGTCCTATACTTCCTATTCTTGTTATCCAGATCACATAGATTCTGCCATATGATTGTTGCTCCATTATTATTGTAAATAATTGCTGTTCCATACAATTGTAAATACTACACAGCACCCCTCTCAGATCTTAGCCCAGTTCACTGTTTCCTGAACTTTATTACTGTTGTGGTTAACTCTATTCTCTCACACACTACACCTATTTTCTATCCTTTACTCTCACTTTACCTCATAATCTGACTTCCCACAAGCTCTCTGCTTTCTAGATCCAACTCACAATCCTTCCTTGCCCCTAACAATAGTCTCATCTTCTTTCCAGCTTTTCTAAAAAGTGGCCAGTCGGGGGAAATGTCACAGTTAACACTATACATATCCAAAGGATCTCCTATCTCTTCTCTATGGGTTGGTACTTTAAATAACATAGAATACACTCCTGCAGTCTTAAACCATTTTGCCTTCCCCCTCCAAATGATCACAAAAGAAAAATAGTAGATGGAAGCTGTGAACACCAGGATACCTGCTTGAAGACGAAACCCACCAAGAAAGGAACCACCACCAGCTAAAAACAGAGGAAAGTGAAGGAGAGAGTGGGAACCACACTAACTCAAACCAGGACCTGTCTGCAAATACAGCTAAGTGTTGCAGAAATTACTCAGAACAAACAACTGAACAAGAGAAAGAGAGAATCCTCAAAACCTTGTACACACAGAAGCTTCAACACAACCTACCCACACCTGCACAACAGAATACAAGATGTGGTGGATGGAGTGACTCTCAGTTAACCAGCTGGAGGAAAGGACCCACCAAAGAAAGACACAACACCAATCAAAATCCAAAGACATACAGAGAGCCAACATAAATGACGGCCCAAGACCAGTGAGCTCAGGAGATCAAGGAGACTGCACCACTGAATCTCACAGCTCTTCTACCATAGAAGTTCA
>CM052552.1:46632516-46644062 GCA_028533065.1 Trachops cirrhosus
GCTGAAGGACGAGCTGGAAAAATACACCCAGAATGAGCAAGAAAAGGAAAAGAGTCTCGGAAAGAATGGAAAGGGGTTAAGAGAAATACAGGACAATATGAAACATAATAATATCCATATAATAGGGGTATGAGAAGCAGAGGAAGAAAAGCAAGGGATAGAAACCCTGTTTGAAAAATTAATGATGGAAAACTTCCCTAATTTGATAAGAGAAAAAGTCACACAAATCCAGGAAACACAGAGAGTCCCAATCAAGAGGAAACCAAAGAGGCCTGCTTCAAAATACATCATAATTAAAATGGTAAAATTCCAAGATAAAGAGAGAATCTTAAAGACAGTGAAGGAAAAACATAAAATAACATACAAGGGAGCCCCAATAAGACCAGCAGCTGAATTCTCAGTGAAAACGCTCCAAGCCAGAAGAGAATGGCAAGGAATAATCCAAATAATGAGAACCAGAGGCGTGCAACCAAGACTACTTTATCCACCAAGGCTCTCAATTAAAATAGAAGGCTGAATAAGGAATTTCTCAGGCAAAAGAAGCCTCAAAGAATATACCTCCTCCAAACCAGCTCTGCAAGTGATGCTAAAGGATTTGCTTTAAGAACAAAAAGAAAAAGAGTGAAAGAGAGAGGAACACACGTAAAAAAATGGAAATGAATAAGTACTTATCAATAATAACTTTAAACACACATGCATTAAATGCCCCAATCAAATGACAAAAAATAGGGGAATGGACAAGAAAACATGATCCACACATATGCTGCCTACAAGAGATCCACCTCAGAACAAAAGACCTAGACAGACTGAAAGTGAAGGGCTGGAAACAAATATTCCAAGCAAATGGACAGGGAAAAGAAGCTGGGGTAGCAATACTCATATTGGACAAAATAGACTTCAAAAAAGAGCCATAAAAGGAGACCAAGAAGGTCACTTCATAATACTCAAGGGAAGAATCCATCAAGAAAAAATAAACATTGTAAATATATATGCACCCAACATAGGAGCACCCAAATACAAAAAGACAATCTTAGAGGACTTCAAAGAAGACATTCACAACAATACAATTATAGTAGGAGATTTTAACCCCCCACTGTCAAAAATGGACAGATCTTCCAAACAAACTATCAGCAAAGATATTGTGGCATTGAACAATGCCCTACCAAAAATGTATTTAACTGATTTATGTAGAGCCTTTCATCCCTAAGGAGCAAAATACACATTCTTTTCAAATACACATGAAACATTTCAAAGATAGACCACATGATAGGACACAAAACAAGCCTCAACAAATTCAAGAAAATTAAAATCATATCAAGCATTTTCTCTGACCACAAGGGACTAAAACTAGAACCAACCTTAAGGAAAACAACCCAAAACATGCAAATTCATGGAAATTGAATAGCACATTTTTAAACAATGAGTGAGTCAAGAATGAGATTACAGAGGGAAGTTCATAGCATTATAGGCCTACCTAAAAAAGATAGAAATATTTCAAATGAACAGCCTAACGCTATGCCTACAACAACTCGAGGGACAACAATAAAGACAACCCACAGCATGTAGAAGGATGGAAATAACCCAGATCAGAGCAGAATTAAATGACATAGAGACTAAAAGTACAATTCTAAGGATCAATGAATCCAGGACCTGGTTCTTTGAAAAGATAAACAAAATCAACAGGTCTTTAACCAGACTCATCAAGAAGAAAAGAGAGAAGACCCAAATAAACACAATCAGAAATGAAAGAGGAGAGATTACAATGGATACCACAGAAATACAAAGGACTGTAAGAAATTACTATGAAGAACTATATGCCAAGAAATTTGAAAACCTAAGTTAAATGCACAAATTTCTAGAAAAATATAGTCTCCCAAAACTGAATGGAGAAGAAGCAGAAATCCTGAACAGACAAATAACAGCTGATGAAATTAAAACAGTAATCAAACAGCTTCCAACACTCAAAATCCTCGGACCAGACAGTTTCACAGGAGACTGTTACAAAGCATTTAAGGAAGAGCTAATCCCCATCCTCCACAGATTATTACAAAAAATTCAAGAAGATGGAAGACTCCCAAACTCTTTTCATTAAGCCAGCATCATCCTAAGCCCAAAACAGATAAAGACATAACAAAAGAGAAAACTTCAGGCCAATATTGCTGATGAACATAGATGCTAAAATCCTCAGCAAAATACTGGAAAACTTCATCCAGCAATACGTTCAAAAGATCATACATCATGATCAAGTGGGATTGATCCCAGGGATGTAAGGATGGTACAATATTCGCAAATCAATAAATATAATACACCACATAAAAATGAAAGATAAAAATCACATGATCATATCAATAGATGCAGAAAAAGCATTTGATAAGATACAGCGCCCATTCATGATTAAAACACTCAGCAAAGTGGGAATAGAGGGCGCATTCCTCAATGCAATAAAGGCCATATACCGGAGACCTACAGCCAACATCATACTCAATGGACAAATTTTTAGAGCTTTCCAGCAAAGATCAAGAACAAGACAAGGATGCCAGCTTTCACCACTGCTATTCAACATAGTATCATAAGTCTTAGCCACAACAATCAGATGAGGAAAAAAATAAAAGGCATCCAAATTGGAAAGGAGGAAGTAAAACTGTCATTGCTGGGAGATGACATGATAGTGTACATAGAAAATCCTATAGACTCCACCAAAAAACTACTCGACCTAATAAATGAATTTGGCAAAACAACTGCATACTAAGTTAATACTCAGAAATCAAAGGCATTTTTGTACAACAACAATGAAAGATCAGAAATAGAAATCAGGAAAAAATCACATTTGTATAGCAACAAGATAAATAAAGCACCTAGGAATAAATTTAACCAAGGAGGTAAAAGACCTGTATTCAAAAAACTATACAACACTGAAAAAAGAAATTAAGGAAGACACAAACAAATGGAAGCATGTACCAAGCTCATGGATTGGAAGAATTAACATCATCAAAATGTCCATACTACCCAAAGCAATTTATAGATTCAATGCAATCCCTATTAACATGCCAATGACATATTTTGCAGATATAGAACAAACATTTCAGAAATTTTTATGGAATCACAAATGACCTCAAATAGCTGCAGCAATTTTGAGAAAGAAGAACAAAGCAGAGGGGATCACAATACCTGATATCAAACTGTATTACAAGGCCATTGTAATCAAAACAGCCTGGTACTGGCTTAGAAACAAGCACATAGACAAATGGAATAGAACAGAGAGCCCAGAAATAAACCCAAGTCTCTATGGTCAATTAATATTTGACAAAAGGGGAAGAAGAATAAAATGGGGTAAAAATAGCCTCTTCAACAAATGGTGTTGGGAGGTTTGGACAGCTACATGCAGAAAAAAAATGGAACTTGATCACCAACTTAACACCATACAAAAAAATAAATTCAAGGTGGATAAAAGACTTAAATATAAGTTGTAACACCATAAAAGTCCTAGAGGAAAACATTGGCAGGAAAATCTCAGATATTTCATGCAGCAACATCTTCACTGATATTTCCCCTAAAGCAAGGGACATAAAAGAAAGAATAAACAAATGGGATCTCATCAAATTAAAAACCTTCTGTATGGCTATAGAAAACAGCATTCTCTTAAAATGAAAAGAGAACAAAGTGTATGGAAAAATGTATTTGCCAATGATACCTCAGACAAGGGTTTGATCTCCAAAATATTTAAAGAACTCACATGACTCCAATACAGGAAGACAAAAACACAATTAAAAAATCAGCAAAAGATTTGAACAGACACTTCTCCAAGGAGAACATGTGAAAAGATGCTCAGCATCACTAGCCATCAGAGAGATGCAAATTAAACCCCCAATGAAATACCACCTCACACTGGTCAGAATGGCCATCATAAACAAATCAACAAATAAGTGTTGGGGAGGATATGTAAAAAGGGAACCCTAGTGCACTGTTGGTCAAAATGCAGACTGGTTCAGCCACCGTGGAAAACAGTGTGGAATTTCCTCAGAAAACTAAAAATGGAACTGCCTTTTGACCCAGCAATTCCACTGCTGGGATTGTACCCTAAGGATCATGAAACACCAATCCAAAAGAACCTATGCACCCCAATGTTCATAGCAGCACAATTTACAATAGCCAAGTGCTGGAAGTAACCTAAGTGCCCATCAGCAAATGAATGGATCAAAAAACTATGGTACATTTTCACAATGGAATTCTATACAGCAGAGAGAAAGAAAGAGCTTATACCTTTTGCGACAGCATCGATGGAACTGGAGAGCATTATGCTAAGTGAATAAGGCAGTCAGTGAGGGACAAATACCATATGATCTCACCTTTAACTGGAACATAATCAACAAAAGAAAAAAGCAAACAACACGTAACCAGAGTCATTAAATTAAGAACAATCTAACAATAGCCAAAGGGGAGTGGGGAGGGGATAGTGGGGAGAAGGATTTTCAGGAACTAGTATAAATGACACATGGACAAAACCAAGGGGGAGGATGGAAGCAAGGAAGGGAGGTGGGTTTGGCTCCGGTGGGGGGAGTGGTGGGCAGAAATTGCAGAGAACCGTAATTAAACAACAATAAAGTAATTTATTAAAAAATAAAAATAAAATACAATAAAGGGAGAATAAGAATAACCAGTCAAATAATGCAGTTAAACAGAGAAATAAAATGAAGAAAACTAAACATAAGGAAGAGAAATTAAAAAATACTAATAAAATAAAAGTAGTAAAAGTAATGAAAAAAATAATAATACACATAAACAATAAAATGCCAGTTCTATGAGATAGCAAATTGACATTTGTCTCAGTTTCTCAATTTTGGGGGTTAGCCTGGTGCTCCCCCTTTGGATCTGTCTCTAGACCTTTCATAACTCCACGTCTTTTTGTCTCACTTGGGGGAAGAAAAAAAAGAAAAAGAAAGAGACAGGAAAGAAAATAAATAAATAAATAAGCCTCCTGCTGACTTTAAACACATTGAGTAAGTTCTGCTTGTCTATCTGAATGCCACAGGAAGAGGGGGGCTGGGCTTCGCTTTTCTCCCTTCCTATGGTTTTGTGAGAATGGGGACCAAGTCTGGGCCACAATATTCACAGTTGCCCAGCCTCCAGCCCAGGTCCTCCGTGAGCTGCCAGGCTCAAATAAGCCACTCTGTCTCTGGGAGTGCAGCACAAGTCAAGCCTGACAGCACAGTTCAAATCACCCTCAGGGCAAGCCAGAGTTCCTTACAGAGCAGCTACCCGTCATTCTTAACAAGTGCACGGCTTTTCACACAGCCCAACTTTCTAACCAGAGTCTGGAGAGTATCTGGGTCAGGGTCTGACATGGCCCAACTCTTCTCCCTTCTCTAGGTGTCACCCAGCACCCCAATTTCTTTGGTAATGACCTAGCCAGTGTCCACAGTCCCAGCAAATGTATGCCACCTCTGTGTGTCCCCCACGTTGTCTCTATTCTGCCCAGCGACCTTCAGAATCCAGGTCCCTCCTGGTGCGGGCCTGCCCTCCCTGCTCTAGTAGAGGAGGGAGTTGGTGATCTAACTCTCCTCCCTGTATCCAGTGGCAAGCACCAGTCTGGGGGCCATAGTGGCCTAGGGCCCTGCATGGATCCCAGGGACCTTACCACCCCAGTGCAATCTCTTCACCATTGGTTTTTCAATGTCCTCTACACTTTTTGGCCTCCAAACTTCATATAAGCTGGGATTCCATTGGTTGTTCACTCTGTTCCTCAGAAGATCAGCTAGGTGTTCCAGCTGGGCCCAGGGAGAACTGCGCTCTGCTCCCACCTACCTCACTGCCATCTTGCTCCCTTTTTTGGTCAAAGTTAACAAGCACTGTATAACAGTGTCACCAAACAAGGCCAAGGCCTCAAGTGGCAGGAACCTGATTTATCTGGATGCTGTCATTAGCCTGCATGCTGAGATGAATTCTCATACTAATCAAACTCATAGGACCAAATGGTAGAACCCACAAAATGCTGGTTCATCCATGTGCCGTCACAAATACAAATGTCAAGAAAATAAGAGAATCACAGTAGTAGATCAGCACATTCCCTTTCTGCAAGGCGTACAGAGGTCTTTATGGCTGTGGATTCAGAGAAAGAAAATTAAGGTGATCCTGAGGAATATTCCACAGCTAATGCAACCTGAGCCTCCTCACACAGAACAAAGAGAATCTTGCCATGGATGCTGTATTTGACCCAGATTCCCTCTCTACTGTACAGTATTTAGAAGGATCCCTTTCTACCATATCAAGGATGGCTGTTTTGTTCTTCAGAAATGTTAACAGTGCAGGTGTGGTTGCTGTCCAACCTTGCTGGTCTGAGGGTCCTGCTGCCTCTTTAAGCAATTAATTCTCCCCTCTGATCTAATGCATATTACTTTAAAAGTTTAACTCCCAAACAGGAATCTCATTTCAACTATTTAAGTTTCTAAGTTGCCACCTCACTGTGGCCTCCAGTAATGACAGTATTATTGATCTGTATTACAGTGGATATAGGAACAATGGAGAAGGAGCCAAAGAAGCTGTTAGCACAGAGTTAAATGCATAATGCAGAATCAGATAAGGGTTGGTCAAGAGAAACGAAACAGAGAACAGATTTTAGAACAAAATAAACTTGCTTTTTATCAGCACCAAAATCCTACTCAGTACCAAAATGTCTTGCCTTGGAAAAACACTTGAGAAAACAAGTTAAGTGCATAATGATCAATCAGATAAAACAGACAAACAGAACAGATTGAAAACAAAACAAAAAAAAACCCTGTTTTTACCAACCCCAAGATCCTACTAAATACCAAAATGCTTTGCCTTCCAAAAACACTGAGAAAACATTTGTGGAATGGAAATGGAGTGGGAACTGGTTACATCAACTCAGATCTTGTAAATCCTCTGCAAATTTCAGGAAGTACTCAAGTTGCTCCCATTTCAATGGCAGGGAGTACAGACTAAAGGTAAGAAAGGCCCATAGAATTCTGTTGGAGTAAAGGGAATTGAGGTAAGGTAGGCATATACATAGATTCCAATGATTTGGAGACTCAGAGCTGACCCCCAAGGGGACTTTTATCAAAGAGGTAATTATTACCTAGATTTAAACGGGTCAGTATGAATTATTTTGCTATTCATTCTAAATAGTTCTAAGAACAAATACTTCCAGATGGAATTTAGTGTCTTTATACCTCTTGTACATTTGTATCCAATCCTGAAGTAAGTATCTCTATTTTATAGATGAGGAAATAAAGACTCAGAGAGATTAAGCAACTTGCCCAATACTAACTTGTGTTTCCCAACTAACAATGGCAAAGCCAAGCACCTGAACCATAGCATTCTAGCTTTAGTGTTCATGCTCCTATCCACTATACCATACCTCTCTCATGTTATGCCAGACCCAAGACTTCAGATCTAGAAATCTCAAGCCACCTGAGCAACAAGGAAAACACTAAGGAAATGTTAAAGGGCAGGAGACCCTTTTCCTAAGTGGACTAAATGGCCTCTCTTTACAGAACTGACCCCAGAACCAATGCTACCTCACTATGTGTTCTATGCATGGCATGACAAGAGCCCAGCTACATGCAGGAGCAATGCAAGAAATATACAGCTTGTCTGTCTTTCATAGTATATTAGCTTCTGGATTTGAGGTCCCTGAAGCACTAAAGTAAAGTACATTTTTCTTAGCATACCTAACTTGGCAGATGCCAGCATTATAGCTGAGCAGATGTTTTCCCTCGAGAATCTGTTTCCAATACCTTATGATGAAGAATCACCTTCAGAGAATAAACAAATGTACATATGTGAAAGCTCTAGCAAGACAAAACCATCTATTTCAGATGAGAGACAAATGTTTTGTGCTTTGGGAAATAGATGTGAGACAAACTGGAAGTCACTCAAGGATTTATTTTCAAGTGCTATTTCTATTTGAATTTTTTCACTGCCCTTTCTTGCCTACAGCAATTGCAATTTAGAACATTAATTCTGGATATTATTGTTTATTTCCCTCAATATAGTTTGCATAAAACTGACAACAGACATTTTTATAAACCAAGGATGCTAAATGTGCTTATATAATATATTTCTATAGTACTTAAATTTAAACCAGAGAGAAAATAGGTATCCAGTATATAACAATGTTTCTTTTTCTGAACATTTTCTAAGTTTTTCTATTGGTTTATTGTTTCACTGCATTTTTTTAATGGCCAAATTATTCCCAGAGGTACCAAGATGCTTGTGCAATTCTTTTCAATGTTTACAAATGGCTATAACTGACCAAGCTTATCTGTCTCAGAAGTATAATGTGGAGTTACTAACATTATTTTATTCAATAATTATACTTCATTCTTCACTTACATTGTCCATTCAGTTGCTATTTACATGGTAAGTAATTCTTAAGTGTCATAAGCTTCTATGAATAAGGAAAAGGCGAGTGGGATGTATGTATTACATAGTCAATTTTTTTTGCCTTGCTAAGGAGCTTGGATTTTATTATGTAGGTGATGGGGATTCACCAAAGGTTTTATTTTAATTTAATTTTAATTGAATTTATTGGGCTGAAATTGGTTAATAAAATTGTATAGATTTCAGGGGTAAAGTTCTATAATTCATTAGGTGTGCACTGTTGGGTGTTCACCACCCCAAGTCAAGTCTCCTTCTATCACCATTCATTCTCCCTTTACCCTCTTCCATTTCTCCCCACCCCCTTTCCCTCTGGTAATTATCATACTGTTGCCTGTGTCTATGAGTTGTTTTTTTTTATTTGTTTAATTCTTTTACCTTTTCACCCAGCCCTCAACCCTCTTCCCCTCTGACAGCTGTCAGTCTGTTCTCTGTATCTATAAGTCTATTTCTATTTTGTTTGCTAGTTTATTTTGTTTACTAGATCCCACACATGAGTGAAATCATATGGTACTTGTCTTTCTCTGACTGGCTTATTTCACTTAACATAATATTGTCCAGGTCCATCCATGCTGTCACAAATGTTAAAATTTCCTTCTAATCAATTTTAAATTTAAATTAGCTATGTGGGTCCCAAAACACAGATCCCCAAAACCTTTGATTATTTCCTTTTATGACTAAGACTTTGTGTATATAATTTATAGACCTTGAGATGGGGAAACTATTCCAGATTACTCTCAAGTATAATTTTATTTTTCCTTTTTATTGAATTTATTGGAGTGACACTGGTTAACAAAATTATACAGGTTTCAGGTGCACAATTCTATAACACATCTGTACATTGTATTGTGTGTTCACCACCTCAAGTCAAGTCTCCATCCATCACCATTTATCTCCTCTATACCCTCCTCTACCTTCACTTACCCCTCCTCTCCTGGCAATCACCACACTGTTATTCATGAGTTCTTTTTCTGTTTCTCTTTTCCCAGTTCCTCCATTTCCCCACACAGCCCTCTGCCTGCTACAGCTGTCAGCCTGCTTTCTATCTATGAATCTGTCTCTATTTTGCTTATTAGTTCAAATTATCCTCAAGTATCTTATAAAAAAAGTCAGAGGGAAATTTGACACACATTGAAAAAAAGAAGACAATGTGATCACAAAAGCATATAATACAATGATGAGGTCAAAAGCCAAGGAAGGTTGCCAGCCATCAGAAGCTAAAAGAGGCAAAGAACGAATTTATCTGTAGAGCTTCCAGAAGCAGCCTGGCCCTGCCAGCACCTTGATTTTAGACCAGTAAAATTGACCTTGGATTCCTGGCCTCCAGAAATGTGAATGAATATATTTCTGTTGTTTTAAGCCACCAAGTTTGTTGTAATTTGTTACACCATCCACAGGAAACTAATGCATTATGTTTCTATGTGTTCATATAAGTCAATTACTTTGACATCAGTGCATTTGTTGACAAATACAATATTATATGCACTGCTTAGATCACCATATTAGATTACAAGAACCTTTTAACCTACCTATATTCAATTATACAATGCAATGGAGATTTTAAGGTTTTTTTTTCTTTAGCAAGAGGAAAGTAAAAAATCACTTTGGCATCCCCAAAGGTGGTGCCCTTCCCTTAGGAGGTGTCCAAAAGCTCAGAGACCAGATAAAATGGGTATTATCATACATACTATGTTTTAAAAGTTTAATAGTAAACTCTTGGGTTGCTCCATTGATTGGAGTGTCATTCCATACACCAAAATGTCGCAGGTTCCATCCCCAGTCAGGGCACATACCTAGGTTGAGTGTTCAGTCCCCCAGTTGGGGAGTGTATGGGAGGCAACCAATAGATATTTCTTTCTCACATCGATGTTTCTCTTCTCTTCTCTTTTCTTCTCTTTCTCTCTCTCACTCTCTCTCTCCCTTCCTCTTCCTACCTTCTCTAAAATCAACAAACATATCCTCAAATAAGGATAAAAAAGTTTAATAGTAAAAGGTACTGAACTTCTAGGCTATATATTCCCCAAGAAACAAATAAGAATCATAGTACAGGCCTCATTAGGTGGTAGATGGCTAAGCCAGTCCTGACCATCTAAGGGCCAGTTAGAGTCTTGTGGAGGGCAAGATTTTGAATGTGTGTGAAGCGTGAACAACCATCACAGGGTACACATGATTGGCTCCACATTTTAATGATGACATGGTCTCCCCAAAATGGCCCATGGCATCCATTTCTAGAATTTAGTCATCAAGTTCTCATTGCATCAGTAAATAAACACCCTCCATGGGTTATGCAGGATGAGTGTTCAAAACATGTTATTGCTTCCAGAAACATAAGTGGTGGTAGAGTGCTCAGGTTCAGCTCTCTCCTCACTTGGGCATGAAAGCCAGGCTGACTCCCATTTGCCCTGTGTAAGCCCTTGTATCCCCATAGTATTTGGGTGGGGGCAGCAGGGGAGAGATGAAGAAAAAGAGAGTCCTAAGAGTGAGAAAGATAAGCTGGACTTCCAATGAATATGGTCACAAGCAATTAAATAGAAATATGTAAAAGGTATATCATATTTACATCATGTTTGTAGAGTACATGATGTGAGTTACAACTATTAACAAAAACAGTGAAGCCCATGGAGGTTAACAGGTATTGAAAGAGTATTAAGGGCAAATTCATTCTAATTGCAAGGTAAGTTCCCTGGAAATACATCTCTGCTTTAGTAAGTAATGGAATGGAAAGGAGTTGACTTTTTCTACTAGTCTTGGCACTAATATCTTGCTAATCCTTATCATCCTTTTAAGATTTATATGCACTTTTTAATCACTCATTGTCTTCCAAGGTAGGGAACAACAGGCATCTTTGTCGTATATTTGTAAGTACAAATCATCTGCAAAGGGGTGACAAATCAAGAACTTTCTGTAAAACTAACCCTTGACTATCTGTTGCAGTCACCGTCCTGCAGTGACCGCAGACATTGTAGATGGCTCTCGAGGGATGAGAGAAACATACACACGGACTACCGAGTCCGGTGGAGGAATAGGGATGGCATGGCTACCCTCTCAAGGGGAGGGTGCCTCCGAGTGGCCTGGCCACTCTCTCAAAGGAGAGCGCCCTGAGCCACAGCCTCAATAGGCTTTTATTAGGTAGTATTGGGTAGGTGAAT
>CM052552.1:46644562-46669840 GCA_028533065.1 Trachops cirrhosus
CCAACCAACATGCTAACATTTGGTGGGAACATGGAAAGAAGGTTCTTGGCATCCTCATGTTTTACAATTCTTTGAGCCTCTCTAGATATTCTTCACTCTGCTATCAGCTGAGGCATGTTTATTCTATAAGTGTTGAATGAGACAGAACACAATACAGAAAACTGAACTTATGACAAGTAGGATGAGGAGTTATGTGTGCATAACAGAAAGCTTTTGTAAGGTCTATATACACTTACTGATAATATCAAGAATAAGTCCTTTTCCAAAGGAATCTCAGAAATTATTACTATGGAGTAGCCAGTCATGTTTCTATATTTATGAGAAAATAATGTTAATAATAACATAGCAAGGAGCACATAAATGTTCATTCTTCTTTATACTTCATATCAGCAATTTGTGCATAACAACTTTATAGAATTTATCAAATGTATCTGCCTAAGACCATCTAGGTTCTCTATTATTGTATTCACTTTCACTGGTTTTTAACCTGACCTTCCTGTAAAAATAATTTAACCCATCTTGAATATTACCATAAATTGGATAGAGAGAGACAAAGGGAGATGGACCATGAACAGGGAAGCTGCTATCCTGACTAATGTTTAAAGATAAACTGAAATGTAAATGATATTATAACTCATAAAGCAACTGGCTCAAAGGAGAGATGATTCTGAAAAGCTTGAGTTATCATTCACAAACAAGAAAATGCCCATACTACAGGAGAAGAAATTCTTGGAAACCACAATTATGAGGATCTGGGAAGCCCTGTTCTATGGATGTGGATATCTCCATCCATAGTCCATATGGGATAATAAGGCTTATCTGGGTTTAGCTGCTGTGGTATTATAGTTCAGGTTGAATTTGCTGTGGTTGCTATGGAAATGGACAAACTTTCTATTATGAATGCAGTCGATACAAATTTTGTCACAAGCAACCAGAGGCTGAGGCCGCTATTGTGAGCCAAGCTATGCTGACATCTAGAGGGCCTACAGAAATCCTTAGTCAAAGACCCACAATGCAAATAATCATGAGGTTACTTAACCCTAATCTTACCCCTAAATTTGAACCATATAAATAAGCCCCTTTGTTCTAGAAGAAGCCTCATACTAATTGAGTCTCTCTTTCTCCAAGGTCATGATTGATAGTTGTAAGAGAGCCACATGTTTTTATTATCTACAGGGTCTTCTTAACATAAAAGTAAGTTGCTCTCCAGCTAAGACTCTAAGCAGCTGTGTTTTGCAAGATTGATGTGTGAGTTTTGCTATTCTTCATGTGGTTTAAGTGGCCCATGAGTGGATGGAGTAGTCATCCAGGTTCCTCAAAATCTCTTCTATCAGAAATTCCCACTTTTTCCCAGATTTCTCTACAAAGATGATCGACATTGGCAGTCTCCAAAAAAAGCCACTTTCTAGTGGCAGATGTCAGAAAAGTGGGATCATCAAAGACTAAAGGGGAATAAAAATGCAGGAGCAGATGCTGGTGATATCATACAAAGAAATTGCTAAAGCCAGCTCTGTACAACCAGAAGATTCCAAGTTGCCTGGATACTTGAAGGGAACATGGAACTTAACTCAGTAAGAACTCTTAGCTGAAATAAACAGTACAACTCAATATTATTATGGTAAATCATCAATCATCATTATCATTGTCATCATCACTTTCATAGTATTATGTCTCAAGCACTGTTCTAAGTAATTTATACATACCAATTCATTTAATCCTTAGAGAATGCCTATGAAGTAAGTCCTATTTTATTTCCACTTTACATATGAGGAAACTGAGTAAGAAGTAGTTAAATAATTTATTCAACTCATAAATTTGCACATGCTCATATATTTGCACATCAATTACTCATAAATTTGCACATACTCATATATTTGCACATAACTGTTTGCACATACATTTTATTCAACAAATGGCTGTTGAAGTACCACAGCCCAGGGACATAGATGAGAATGAGGATGTAGGCTATACAGTATAATTGATAACATACCTTAAAAATGTAAATAGGAAATCAATTTATTGACTATATGGAAACCTATGGTAGCCACAGTGTCTAAGTGGTCTTCTTGTCTAATAGCTATTCAGTCAACAAGTATTGGATTATCTACAATGGGAAGACATGGTAAACCTGAAAATATTGCACCCTGATACAAACTGATGACCATAATTATCTAAGTATCTCTGAGTGATCACAATAATAGTCGTAACCAGTTGCAAAGCATAGAATAAGAGTCTGGCTATTATTAAGAGAAAGACTTGCCCCTCC
This sequence comes from Trachops cirrhosus, assembly GCA_028533065.1. Classification (NCBI taxonomy): domain Eukaryota; kingdom Metazoa; phylum Chordata; class Mammalia; order Chiroptera; family Phyllostomidae; genus Trachops; species Trachops cirrhosus. Next base: position 46,646,829 of record CM052552.1, read on the forward strand.
GTACATTTAACAATGTCCTCAAACTCTTTTGAACATTCATATATTTGCTTCTTAAAATCAATGTTATAGTCATCTAATAAAACTGATGGTATATCACTCTAGCATTGATAAAGTTTATAAATTTAAAAGCACCAATTAGTTTGGAATTTCAGAATTAATGATAATCTTTTGAATTCATATTGAAACATTAATATTTTAGTCAGGCCAACAAAAAACCTCATGTAGACAAAATATAATCAGACTACAAGACTTCTACACTAGTTTTTAAACTTTTTATTATGGAAAATGTCCAGTAAACAGACTACTGTAATAAATCTCATATAACCATCATCCAGATTTAACAACTACAACATTCTACCATTATTGTTTCATCTTATATTCCTCACTCAATTGTTATTTGTGTACAGTTCTTTATATAGGTAAAATTTATATAGATTAGGAAGCAAACAACATAACTGTGTAACTTGGACAAATATATATACCTTTGTAACCCATGTTCTCTATCCACATATAGAACATTTTCATCATTTCAGAGAGTTCCCTTGTGTCCATTCCCAGTCAGTGTATACCCCTAACCCAAGGTCAGCCATTGTTGTGCTTTTTTTCACCAATAATTAGTTTTGCCTATTGTAGAATTTCGCATGTAGAATTATTTAATATATACTCATTACTTTTTTGTATCTGGGATCCTTCACTCAGCATATTTGTGCAGTTCATCCATGATGATATGTATATCAGTAATTCAATCCCCTTTTTTGCTTACTAGTATTCCACTATATGAATGTCGCATTTTATTTATCTACTCTGTTAAAGTTGCAAATTTGAGTTGTGTCACTTTGGGGGGTATTATAAATATGCCTGGAGGAAAACATAAGCAGTAAAATTTCAGATATATCCTGTAGCAATATTTTTGCCAATTTATCTCTTAAGGCAAAGGAAATAAAGGAAAAATTAACAAATAGAGCTACATCAAATTAAAAAGCTTCTGCACCACTAAATAAACCTTCTTCAAAGTGAAAAGGAAACCAACTATACAGAGAACATATTTTCCAATGATACATCGAATAAAGGTTTAATCTCTAAAATATATAAAGAACTCATATGACTCAACACCAGGAAGACAAATAATCTACTTAAAAAATGGACAAAGGACCTGAAGAGACACTTCTCCAAGGAGGACATACAGATGACCCATAGGTGTATGAAAAAATGCTGGAGATCTCTAGCCAACAGAGACATGCAAGTTAAAACCACAATGAGATATCACCTCACTCCTGCCAAAGTGGCTATCATTTATAAATCAACAAACGACAACTGCTGGTGAGGATGTGGAGAAAAGGAAACCCTAGTGCATTGTTGGTGGGAATGCAGAGTGGTGCAGTCACTGTGGAAAACAGTATGGAATTTCCCCTAAAAATTAAAAATGGAACTACCTTTTCACCCATCAATGCCACTACAGGGAATATACAGTAAGAATCCCGAAACACTAATCCAACACAATGTGTGCACCCTGTGTTCATGGCAGTGCTATTTACAATAGCCAAGGTTCAGAAACAACCTAAGTGCCCATCAGTAGGGTAGATTAAAAAACTTCTACATTCACACAATGGAATACTATGTAGCAGAAAAGGGAATTCGTGCCTTTTGTGATGGCATGATTGGAGCTGAAGAGCATTATGGTAAGTGAAAAAAGCCAGTTGGTGAAAGACAAACACCATATGATCTTACTTATAAGATTAATATAATGAACAAAATAAACTAATGAGCAAAACACAACTAGAGACATGGAAACATGGAACAGACTGACAGCTGTAAGAGGGGAGAAGGGAGGAAGACACTGTTTGAAAGAAGGTGAAGGGATTAGTCAAAAACATGTATGAAGGATCCATGGACTTGGGCAACTGTGTGGGGATTGACTATGGAAGCAGGGGATGAGCTGGACAGAGTATGGGAAAGGTGAAAAAATTTGGACAACTGTAATACACAATGAAACATTAAAAAATTAAGTTTCTATCAACATCATTATAAATTCTTTTGTGCTTAAACTTGTGCTTTTATTTCCATAGGGTAAATAACCTAGGAGTGGAATTCTTAGGTTAAAGGACAAGTAACAAACTATTTTACAATATATAAAGAACTCTCTTGGTTTCCCCTAGTTGCACTTGCAAATGTTCTTTTGACAAAATCAAAATATGGTTTTGAATTATTTTCCAGGACAAAGACAGTCCCTTAGTAATACACCTTTATAATACTCAGTAGTGACGTGTCATATAAAGGTATTACCTGTTAAGAATATGCATTTTTGGTAAAATCCCAGGGTGACCTTAACACTTATAGAGAATTGCATTTTGAAAAATAAGCCTTATAAAATATGTTTTGCAAATAGTTATTGAATTTTAATCATTTTCAGTGAGATATTTTTCTCTTTTTATTGAATTTATTGAGGTCACATGGGTTAACAAAATTCTACAATTTTCGGGTGCACAATTCTACCACACATCATCTGTACACTGTGTTGTGTGTTCACCACCCCAAGTCAAGTCTCCATCCATCACCTTTTATCTCCCATGCCCTCCTTTCCCTCCCTTCACCCATGCTGCTCCCAAAAATCATGACACTGTTGGCTGTGTCCATGAGATTCTCCTTTTTAAATTTGTTGCTCAATCCTTCCACCCCACAGCCCCACACCCTGACAGCTGTCAGCATGTCAGCTCTCTATCTATGAGTCTATCACTATTTTGCTTATTATTTCAGTCTGTTCATTAGATTCCACTTGTAAGTGAAATCATATGGTATTTGTCTTTCTCTGACTGGCTTATTTCACTTAGCTTGATGTTCGCCAGGTCCATCCATGCTATTACAAGAGGTAAGATTTCCTTATTTTTTATGATCAAGTAGTATTCCACTATGTAAATGTACCACAGCTTTTTTATCCACTTATCTACTCAGGGACACTTGGGCTGCTTCCAAATCTTGGCAATTGTAAATAATGCTGCAATGAACATATGGGTACATATATTGTTTCAAATTAATGTTTTGCGTTTTCTTCAGATAAATCCCAAAAAAATGGAATCAGGTTACTTTATGCTGCCTTCCACAGTGGCTGCACCAAAGTGCATTCCCCGCAAGAGTGCACAAGGGTTCCCTTTTCCCAACATTCCCACTAACACTTGTTTATTGATTTATTGATGATAGCCATTCTTACAGGTATGTAAGATATCTCATTTTGGACAAAATGGATAAATTCCTAGAAACATACAATCTTCCAAAAACTGAATCAGGAAGCATCACAGAATCTGAATAGACAGATTATAAGTAGTTATCAAAAAAAAAAATAAACTTCCAACAAACAAAAGTCACAGACTGGATGGCTTCACAGGTGAATTTTACCAAATATTCAAAGAAGAACTAACACTTCTTCTTCAACTCTTCCAGAAAATTTAAGAGGAAGAAAAACTCCCAAGCTCATTTCATGAGGCCAGCATTATCCTAATTCCAAAACCAGATAAAAACACTGAAAAGAAAGAAAATTTATAGGCCAATATCCCTGATGAATATAGATGTTAGAATTGTCAACAAAATATAAGATTTTAACAGCACCCCAGTTTCCTATAAATCTCCCATCTCTTTTGCTTTAAGTTTGCTTTTCACAAGAATGAGCAAATGATACAGTAAGATTTGAAATATTTGCGTGTTAACACAGAAGGATAACAAAGAATAGTTTTGGGGATTTAGGCTTAGGAAAAAAGCTCTTCCATGTCACTCAATTTGGCTCACAAGGAGTTATATAAAGAGTGTATATTTCAGTAAATGAATGGATCAAAAAACTATGGTACATTTACACAATGGAATACTATGCAGCAGAGAGAAAAAAGGAGCTCCTACCCTTTGCAACAGCATGGATGGAACTGGAAAGCATTATGCTGAGTGAAATAAGCCAGGTGATGAAAGACAAATACCATATGATTTCACCTTTAACAGGAACCTAAACAACAAAACAAACAAACAAGCAAACTATAACCAAAGACACTGAAATAGAGAACAGGCTGACAGTGACCAGAGGGGAGGGAATTTCAGGGGAAAAGGGGAAGGGTTTACAGGAACAAGTATAAAAGACCATGGACAAAAGCTAGGGGGCATGGAAATGGGAGGGAGGTGGGGAGGACTGGGAGGGTGGGTTGGGATGGTAGTAAAAGACAGGAAACTGTACTTGAACAACAATTAAAATTAAAGATTTAAACCTATATCTATCCATAGCACATTCTTAAGCATGAATAAATATATGTATTGTGCATATGTCCATTTGCAAGGAAAGAACTTCCCAGAAGTGAACATTGTACACACCTTGGCCATCTATTGTCTATTTGTTTTATCATTAATTTGGTAAATAGATTTTTATAAATAATCCCAATGTGATTTCAATTAAGCATGTCTTCTCTATACATTATCAATATTTCAGTGCCTGCAGTATGTCAAGATCAACCTTGGAAGACCTCCTCTATAGAAAGTACTTACTAAAAAAAAAAAAGAGAGAGTGTATGTTTTGTGTGTCTTGACCTGTGGCCAAATGTTTCTCTTGGGAGTCTCTTCTGTGAGGTGATGGAGATGTTGAAAAGGAGAAGTTGGTTGTGGTAGTAGAGAATTAATGCATCCAGGTTATGAGTTATCACCATTTCTAGATTCCCATACATTTTAAAATAGACTTTCACTTTACTTTCCAATAACAGCCCTCCTCTACTGACTTTCAGGCATAGCACAGTCATCTAGAACAGGTACCACTTTCCTGCTAAGTGAAAAAAATTTTTTTAATTTATATATCTTTATTTTTTAACTTTTTATTATTATTGTTCAAGTACAGTTGTCTCCATTCAAAATCTTAAGAGTATAAGAAGGACTACCACATACAATTTCATAAAACTCCAGAATATATGATATATATCTATATATAGCTATAGAGATATATAACTATATATAGAAATATAAATATTCTGTCCAGAGAGTATCCAACCATGTAATATGAAAAATAGAGACATTTATTGAAGAAGATACAAGATACAAGAAACAAGAAACAATATACATAGGACAATGATGCCTCAGTCTCCTTCAAAGTTATGACCTTCTTGAGGAAATCTGGTTCATTGGTAGTGGATTGAATTAAGTCATTAGCAACTGCAGCACAATATTCCTTCTGCTCTGGTAGCAGAAGCCACACAATGAATTTTGCCATGACATGTTTCATGCCAAGGTCCTGCATCAAAATCTCACAGTAGTTTTTTGAATTCCCGGATCAACTTCTAGTTTGCATACTGTGAGTCATAGATCTTTGTTGATTGCAGCCCATACATGTTCAATGTTCTCAGGTGTTGTGTTTGTTACAGGCCTTCCAAAATGTGCATCACTTTCAATAGGTTCTCAACCATCTTTAAAGCATTTGTGCCACACTTTTATTTGCACTGCACTCATTGCATCCTCCCCAAAAGCCTTCTGAATTATCTGAATAGTTTCTGCAGAATAATGTTGAAGCTTAATGCAAAATTTGATGCAGGTTCATTGCTCTACTCACTCAGTAATTTTGAATGCAACAGCCACACAATACACATGCTCACGGAGTGGCATCTACCACCCCCACTGACTAGTACAGTGAAGTTGTCATTGTTCATGCATGTGCATTCCAGGCCACCCTCCTTGACTACCAGGTTACAATGATGGAGTGCAAACCATTCTCATTATATTAATAATGGCTGGATTTTTTCCAGACAAGCCATATACAGGGTCCAGCACAAGTAACACCTGTTTGATTGTGGCTGGTAGGGTAATAATATGGGTGTAATAATTTATAGTTTTCCTTTGAATATTTCACCTAAACTGTCATATGGTATGCTTGAGTGTGATATTGTTATGTTACAGAGTTACATGCTTATGATTTTCTAATAAAAGATTTTGTAATAATTTGTGCCAGACCCTGTACATATACATGTGCACACACTTACACATACATATATATATATGTGTGTGTGTGTGTGTGTATGTGTGTGTCTTGTGGAGTTTTGTAGTATACAATCTGTACAGACATCCATGGTGTACAAGATGAAATACATGAAGAAGCAAACACATACAGAGTCCCATTAATTAAACTAGATTGATATAGCATAACTTATTAATCATGGTCTTCCTTTATTTTGGAATTTCATAGATAGGTCAGCCACTCATTGTGGCCTCAATCCTTAGACCTCATTTAGGTTTTAATTTATTAGTCCTTCTTCCCCATCTTTTTCTTATATTCTTAGCCCAAACCTGAAATTTTTTCTTCTAGCTTCTTCCCTAAGACTCAGGTCCTTCTATTTGGCTTCCCTTAGCCAAAAGTTATCTAAGTTGGGCAATTTTCCCCAAGTTTTCAATTTTGTGAATTTCTGTAAACTGTTTTTTTCTCTGCTTATTGGCTATAAAGCTTTTCCCAATGAAAAATATTTATAAGAAACCAAATCCAACTGTCACGAGCAGCTATTTTTACTAATTTTTTCTCTTCCATTGCCTTGTGCTTTAACCATTCAAGTTTGCACTGATGAGCTTTCACCCTACAACAGTAGTAAAATATTCCCTATTAGTACAAAATATGGCACATAGGGTGAAAACCAAAGGCAATAAAGGATGCACTGTGTTGCACAATACCATCTAAGCCTCAGTTTTCTCATCTGCAAAACAGATGAAAAATCAGTAAATCCATAACTTGAATGTTTCATCCAAATCTCCTGAGGATATTTCATAAATATAGGTTCTCAGCCTCCACCCCCAGAATATTCTGTTTTATTTTATCTATAGATAGAGCCTATGGATCTGCATTTTTAAAAACCACTACCCTCTACCACATATTTTTCTTTTCATGCTATAAATACAATGTGCTTGTAAAAGGAGAGCAGGTGACTTTGGGTCTAGCAAAAATGGAGTAAATACACTCTTTTATCTCTCCACTGATTATAACTAAGAACACTGCATAAAATACATAAAGCTATCAGAAGACTATGACAGAATAAGACCAGGTGAAGTATACAAAATTCAGCACTTAAATGACAACCCAGAAATAAGCTGCCTGAGTTTGTTCCTGCCGCCTATATCCTTCCTTAATCTCTGTAGTAGCTCCAAACCAACAGTGCTAACAGGAACAAATAAAGTCAGATCCAGGCACTTTCTCTAGCCAGAGAAGCAGCAGTGAGGGTCAGTGTTAGACAAACTCTGATGACTCTCCAACGTGGGCAGCAAAACAGGAGTCCCTTGCCCCCAGCAAGATGGAAATGTACCCAAGCCATTTTGAGTGCCAGCAAAGAAAAGGCAGTCTCATCCCCATAAGTATGGTAGAGGCTACACCTATGCTGTGGAAGAACCCTTTTTGACTCTCCTTGCAGTACATTGAGCAAAAGTGGTGGCAGTGTGGGCAACACTGTTCACCTCAGAGGCTTTGTTCTCACTATTTGCCCCAAGGTAGGCCCAGTCACAATACATGTATGAAAATGCAGGGACATTAAAGCTCTAGCTTTCTATCCATGACCACAGGAAAAGGGCCTCTGGTAATTACAGAGAACTGCTGAGATGATGAAGTAGCAAAAGGGATTTTTAAATCTCTATATGAAGTACTAACTCAGTTCCAAACTACTCATGTGTGAAACCAGCTGTAACAAACCTAGCAAAGGCTTTTAAACTCAACTACACTGTAGATAAGGCCCAGGTGCCAGACAGGCACTAAGGATGTGCAAAAGGGTGCAAACCAGAAGACCATTATAATGGCTTTGAAAACTAAACTGACATTGGAACATAACCCACAGAAACTGGTTCAGGACTTGCAATCTTGATGCAACAGAGTTGACTGCTTGCTAAAACAAAATTTTTATATGAATCAGTCTCATGATACAGTATTCAAAATGTCCAAAATTACTCAACATACAAAGAATCAGACAAATCTGAAGAATTGTCAAGGAAAAGTCAATCAAGAGAACCAAACCTTGAGATTAAAAAATGTTGCAATGACCAGACAAGATTTTAGAGCAGCTACTATGACCACACTACGAGATGTAAAGATGAAAAACTTGAAGGAAACAGAAAGATGTAAGTTTTCATCTGAGAAAAAGAAGCTATAAAAATGAATCAAATGAAAACCTTAAAACTGAAAGCTACAATAACAAATAATAACTTGGAAGGGCTTGATAGAAGAATGAAGATGACAGGAAAGAATCAGTGAGCTTGAAGATACATCAGTAGAAACTATGCAATACAAAAAATAGAGATTAAAAAGGCAGAGCCTGAGAGGCCTGTGGGACAATATCAAAAGATCTAACATTCATATTATCAAATTTCCAGAAGGAGAGGAGAAAGAGATATTTGCGGAAAAGTATTTCAATAAATAATGGCTGAAAACTTTCTTTTTTTCAATCTTTATATGAAATGTTAAAGAAGTGTCATCAAGGAACATGTGTAAAGGACCCATTTACAAAACCAAAGCGGGGAAGGATTGAGGGTGGGAGGTGGGGGTGGGTGGGGCAGGGGAAAGTAGTGGCAGGAAAATGGAGACAACTGTACTTGAACAGCAATTTAAAAAAAGAAACTTATTTATAAAGAAGTTAAAAACTATGAACAATAAAATGGCAATAAAGACATATCTATCAACAATTGAATCTAAAAAAACAAACTAAGCAAACAAGAAGAACAGAGACAGAATCATGGATATAGAGAAATTTTGATGGTTGCCAGATGGGAGAAGGGTGTTGGAGAATGGGTGAAGAGGTGAGGGGATTAAGAAGTACAAATGTGTAGTTACAGAATAGCCATGAGGATGTAAAGTACAGTATAGGAAAAGGAGTAGCCAAAGAACCTATAAGGGCCAAGTCAAGGAACATGTATAAGGGACTCATGGACAAGGACAACAGTTGTTGGGAGAGGAATGAGGGTAGGAGTAGTGGGGTGGGCAAGGCAGGGGAGAGCAACAGGGGAAAAACTGGGACAACTGTAACTGAACAACAATAAAACAGAAAATGTTCTTGTGAGAAATATATTACCTGTTTAACTTGCCTGTGTAGCTTAAATTGTACCACCCACTACCACATTCACATGTGATCAGCTCTAATACCACATCACTCTGCCTTCCTTCTCTCCTCATCATAAAATGGATTGAACCAAAGATGTACTCCTATGGGACCCAAAGGAAACCAGTCCATGTGACTTAAGTGGGGCTAAACCTAGCTGCAGGGATGTGCAGGTGCTAAAAACCTGGCAAACAGTCTAGCCCATCTCCTTGGCTATGGTGATTAATTTACTTTCATCCCAGGGACTCAGCCAGGGCAATGAGAGTATTTTCTAGGATTTTTCATTCAAAAGTTTGAGGAGACTATTATTTCTGGCCTGATGACTGAGCTGGCAGGATCTGAGGATAGATCTTCTGGTGAATATTTCAATGCTATTCTATGAGAATCTCAGGGTGAATTCTGGTAATGCAAAAAGTATAGTGAAAAAGCAGGATGAAGGAAGAAAAGGAAGGAGGGAGAAGAGAGAGACAGAGAAGCACAAAGAGAGAGAGTGAATGTGTGTGTGTGTGTGTGTGTGTGTGTGTGTGTGTGTGTGTGTGTGAAAGAGAGAGAGAGAAAGGGGAGAGAGAGAGAGAGAGAGAGAGAGAGAGAGAGAGAGAGAGAGAGAGAGAGAGAGATGAATATATTGTCTTAAATTTTGGATCCAGTACTGGCTAAAATGAACTCTATCCCTGGATTTGCCAAGTACTAGACCAATAAATCCCTTCCTCTTTTCTTTCTTAAACTAGTTTGAGTTAGGTTTCTATCACCTTTGACTGAGAGAGTCTTCATCAATCTTCCAGGGTCACTGAAAAAGAGAGAAGGCATGCCATTATGGGGAATGGGTCTGCTTTACTAACAAAGAGCTCATGTCCTTAAAATACAACAGAGAAATGCTGAATAGATTGCATTGAAGGCAGGGGAAATGGTAAAATCATAAAAGATACCAGAGCAAAACCAATCGGACCTAATCCAATTTATAGTCTAATTATTAGGTAAAGGTTTGTGTAAGACTTTTAAGACTTACTATGCTTTCATAAGTATTATCCACTGATACTCAGCTACTAGTTAAACTCTGCTGCCTGGAGACAAGAATTCACATGGGGATCAAGTTGGATTTTTCACTTGAGAGCTCTTATGCAGCTGCAGTCAAATATGAGGCTATAGTCATCTGAAATCTTGACTTGGTTGAATGTCCAAAATGGTGCACTAACATGGCTGGCAGTTGATAGTGGTTACTGGCCATCAGCTGGAGCATCTATACATAGTCTATTCATGTGGTTTTCTTTCCTCACAGTGTGACTGCCTCAGAGTAGTTGGACTTATTACATGGTGACTCAGGACTCTAAGCAGGAATGTTGTAGTGAACAAGGCAGAACCTGACTTTCTTTATTTCCCCTAGTCTTGGGAGTCACATAAGATTTCTTGTGCATTCTATTGGGTACAGCTTAGCCACAAGCCTGCCTAGGTTCAAGGAGAGATGATATACATCCCACCTCTCAATGGGCAGAATGTCAAAAATGTGTGCTGTAAAAACAAGATTTCCACAAAGACCTTTCCTATATTTGTAATTTCTATTCTTGTAAACAGACCCTGTGAGGGTTATAATTGATGCTGATCCTTCTCCAGGTTACCTGACATCTCTGAGGGTATTAGCCACTGAGGTACCCCTGCTTTGTCTAAAGACCTTGGGTACATACATTGCATTACTGTTTATTTCTAGCTCAAACCACCAGTAAGATATCAATCTTGTCTCTGTGTGGTATGGTTCTTGCTATTTGCTCCATGTCTACCGCATTCTCCCCTTTCTCACTTTCCCTGGAAGTGAGGCTACACCAGTTGTCCCGATAGCACCCACTCTGAGAGTTCCACTCAAATCATCTCAGTGCACACCACTTTGGTGCCACTCTCAAGTTCATTGCCTACAGCCTAAAGGGTCTCCAGATTAGGTTGCTATGATTTAGGAAGACCTCCTTCCTAAATTCTTGTTAATGGAAGATGAACAGATGAGCATAGGAGTGATCTGTGCCACTGACAGAGATGAGAGAAAGCCCTGCAAAAGTTTGCTACTTATCCTGCAGAAACTCTTCCAAAGCAACATTAAGTCACTGGCTAATGGTTTTGAAAATAAGGCTGATTCTGACTTTTTGGTGATTTTTCCAGGAACCATCTAAAAATAAAACACAACACTGACACTTTACCTGTAGTAAAAATTTTGAAGCAAATCAAACACAAGGAATATAATATGCAGATAGATGCAGTAATTCTCTGAATCACTATATTTAGTATTTTCAATTTTTGAATGGGTATGGTTCACTGCCAAAATAATAATAATACAAAATACTAGAATTCCACTAGTTATTATGAAACAACTAAATGGGAAGCTGTCAATTTGTAAACTAATTTTGGGCTTCTAAGAGAAAAAATAAACCCAACTATTTTATGGGACCACAAGTTTCTCTCACATTCTTAAATGTCATTTTGCCACAACAATGTAAATAACATTGCCCAAAATGTAATTTTAAAATAAGACTAAACAAGAAATTTAAGCTCCAAAGAAAATATTTGTGAACAGTCTAAAAGAGAAATAATGGTAATTTATAAGGCTAATTGGGAAATGAGATTCAAAGGAATATTATATTCAAACTATATATTATGGTTAGAGTGTCCATGAAACTTATAAGAAAAAAATCATGAAATTAGAAAGCTAGTCGTTAGGAATTGAAAGATGTGGTAATTATCCTGGCTGTGGTTAAGAATATGGGTAATTCATTTTAAGTAACACAACACTGTATTTCCCTTCCTGAAATCTCAGAGAAAGGCAATTTCAGTAGGATGAAAAGCACTAAATTGAAAAAATGTTTGATTTGGCTCTTTTCAACACCTCATGGACCAAATCAAAAAGACTGTGCAACTGATTGCCCCAATTGTGAAAAATCTATAGGACAAGAAAAATGAGTCTTCCCAAAGTTAATTCAGAATCAAACTCTAAAATCAATGGCGTTTTTCTTGATTCTTTTTCATTTGAGAATAAGATTCTATATTACTCTGATTTTTAAAAAAAAGAGAGAACTCAGGAATCACAACCGAACAACTCAGGTAATAGTGCAGGGAGACATTATTAGGAGGTTTGGTAGAATCAGAGTGGGTCGTTGAAGACATGATACCTGGCTTACAATTGCTGAGAGGTCTTTGTTGTGTATTTTCTGTTGTCTCTGATAGTGAGAGATGCAGTATGCTCTGTGGAGGGAAGGCGTGTAGCTTTCCTAACTCTGGTTTGCTGCTTTTTGTTAGCAAAAAGTTACATTGGGAGTAATTGCTACAAGATTTGACAGTCTTGTTAAGAATTTCAGAAGTTAGGGCCTTTCCATAATGTTGGTCTCAATGGCAAAAGAATTACTAATGAGTGGTGAAAAATCTGCTCCTTTTTGGAAGACATAAATTCAAGGGATTATAGATGCTGACTTACTATGACCTTAAATTAATCATTGTTTTTAAAAGTATATTTTTGATTATGCTATTACAGTTGTCCTCATTTTTTTCTGCTTTATCCCCCTCCTCCTCACAGCCCCCAACCACCAACATCCCCCCTCCACTTAGTTCATGTCCATGGGTCATACACATAAGTTCTTTGGCTTCTCCATTTCCTATACTATTCTTAACTTCCCCCTGTCTATTTTCTACCTACCATTTATACTTCTCATTCCATGTACCGTCCCCTCTTCTCCCCAGTCCCCTCCCTACTGATAACCCTCCATGTGATCTCAATTTCTGTGATTCTGTTCCTGTTCTAGTTGTTTGCTTAGTTTTTGGTTTTGTTTTTTAGGTTCAGTTGTTGATAGTGGTGAGTTGTTATCATTTTACTATTTATAGTTTTTCATCTTCTTCTTTTTCCTAGGTGAGTCCCTTTAACATTTCATATAATAAGGGTTTGGTGATGATGAACTCCTTTAACTTGACCTTATCGACAAAGCACTTTATCTGCCCTTCCATTCTAAATGATAGCTTTGCTGGATAGTGTCATCTTGGATGTAGGTCCTTGCCTTTCATGACTTTGAGTACTTCTTTCCAGCACCTTCATGCCTTCAAGGTTTCTTTTGAGAAATCAGCTGATAGTCTTATGGAAACTCCTTTGTAGGTAACTGTCTTCTTTCTTCTTCCTACTTTTAAGATTTTCTCCTTATCTTTAATCTTGGGTAACTTAATTATGATGTGTCTTGGTGTGTTCCTCCTTGGGTCCAACTCTCTGGGCTTCCTGGACTTCCTGGAAGTCTATTTCTTTTGGGGAAGTTTTCCTTCATTATTTTTTCAAATAGGTTTTCAATTTCTTTCTCTTCCTCTTCTCCTTCTAGAACCCCTATGATTCAGATGTTGGAGTATTTGAAGTTGTCCCAGAAGTTCCTAAGCCTCTCCTCATTTTGGGGGGTTCTTGTTTCTTCATTCTGTTCTGGTTGGGTGTTTTTTCTTCCTTCTGCTCCAGATTGTTGATTTGAATCCCAGATTTCAGATTCAGGTTCTTATACAGTTGCTTTAGCCCAACAGGAACAGAAGAATCTTAAAACTCTTACCCAGACCCTAAACCCATGAGGCCCAGTCATGCAGTCTATTCAGACCTGTCACAAGGTCAGGCATGGTGGAAACAAGTATAATTACAATCAACGCAATATATATATGCTGGGCATGGTAGAGCTTCCATGTGGAGATTCTTTCCTAATATTTCCCAGGACACAGAATATTTTTCAAATTGTGAATCCTCAGAAGAATAAGTTGAGTAATAAGGAAAATAAGATCATATATTATAATATAATGTCCCTGCAAGAATTAAACAATCAACCAAGAGATGATACTGTTTTGAAAGAATCCACTAACACTGAATGAAAGACAAGATCAAGAAATGCTATGCCTACCCTTTGCAACCACATGGATGGATCTGGAGAGCATTACGCTAAGTGAAATAAGCCAGGTGGTGAAAGGCAAATATCATATGATCTCACCTATAAGTGGAACCTAATCAACAAAACAAACAAGCAAGCAAAATATAACCAGAAACATTGAAATTAATAACAAGGTAACAGTAACCAGAGGGAAGGTGGGAGGGGATAATGGAGGGGAAATGGGGAAGGGTTTTCAGGAACATGTATAAAGGACACATGGACAAAACCAAAGGGGGGTAGGATCAAGGGTGGGAAGTTGGGATGTCTGGGGTCGAGGGGGGTGGTTGGGGGGAAAATGGAGACAAGTGTACTTGAACAACAATAAAAAAATGAAAAAAAAAAAAAAGAAATGCTGAGTGGGAGGTGTAGGTCAACATTTGCAGGGAAGAACCATGTTAAAAAGTAGTTATGAGCTAATTAGTATTGCTTATAGCTATTGTCACCTAATAAGTGTATGTTTGTGGCCCTTTCTGCTGACAGTGGTGAATCATGCTTGCAAATAAAAGAAGTATTTGTCAGTTTATAAACATAGTATACTTTAAACAAAGTCTAAGAGTGTGATCCAAGAAATAACAAGTTTTGGAAGGAAAGTAAGTTCTTACCTTGATAATTTTGACATGTGATCATGTGATTCCACATAGTACTGTTAAATTTGTTAGGTGATACAAATGTTACGTTATTTAAATATTACCCAGTAATGTTTGCTGGCATTTCCCAATTTGAATATCTACTATTGGCCACAGTCCTTTGTAAATGTTACAAAACATTATAAGTCTTATTTATTAAATGTTTCTTTTCAGATATCAACAATAATGAATATAGAGTATGAAGAATATTGGAAGTATTTTAAAAACAGCTTATGATTTTGAAAATTCTTGAGACTACCAGGAAATTCTGATTTCTCACTGTGGAATCTCAAAGATTAATAACAGTTAGGAATTCAGAAACACTGGCTTGTCAGGAACCCCAAGCTCTACCAGGTTCACACAGCTTCAGTGTTACTTGTCAATTCCCTCATGTAGGCCTTAGGTGGATTCCTAAGTTTCTGGCTTAAGTCCTGACTTGGAGGATGCTTTCCTATTCTAGGTCTGGATGCTATCCTGGCCTCTACCTTCCTTGACTGAGGCTTTTGTCCCCTGCCCATATCCTCCTAGGTCCAACCCTTCTAATTTTGACAGTGGGCATTGCTCTCCTTATTTCATAGGAAGGCTGGGTTCTTGCCATACCCTAAATGGGCCACTTAAAGAATTGTGTACCTGTTATCCTTTCTTTGTGCCTTTCCCCTGGCCTTAGATCCAGTCTTTCTTTGCTTGCCTGTCCTGTCCTGTGTTACAAGAGGCCGACTCTGGTGGACTGCTTCACCTGGGATCCCTTTGGGTTAGATTTTGGCCCATGGGTTAAATTCAGCCCACTGCCTATTTTCGTAGACAGAGTTTTATTGAACCACAGCCATGCTCATTCATGTACATATTATCTGTGACTATTTTCATTGTACGACAGTGCAGTTGAGTAGTTGTAACAGACTGTATTGCTCATGAATCCCAAAATATTTACTACCCAGTCCTTTATACAAAATGTTTGCTGGCTCCAGGTTAAGCCCATGGAGGGTCTAGCATTCTATCAGAATCTCTGACATCAGTGGAATCTCTTCTGACCTAACTTCCACCAAGAGGCCCATCATCCCACACTCTAACTCTCTTAAGTGAGAAGCCTAAGAATGGTAATGGCTTTCTGCCATTGCTAGTCTCTGTGCAAATCAATGTTCCTTGTTTGCTCCTCTAATTCTCATACCTTTGTAAGTAGACCTTAATTAATATCTCTTCATCTGATCCATGTGCAATAAGTTTTTCCTGCCAGGATTTGACTAGTGTAACATGAATATATGTTTCACCTTGGTCACATACTTAAGTAGACCTATTATTGGCAAGGGACACTAGTTTATATAGAGCCAGAGTCTGCTGCACTTTCATGGTTAAGATTATTTGACTGTTAGCTAGTGCAGTAGTCTTCACTGCTGAGCTAGAGTCCTCACTTCAGGCTTTGCCCTTAAGAATAGCTTATCCCTTTCGACTGTTGAATCATCCTCAAAGTTCAAGCACGCTCTGTGCCTGAGTCTTTTACAAATTATACAAGAAACCAGTAGGTGCCCTTATACCTTTTTCTGGTGAAATATGATGCATTTAGGAATCTCTATGGGTTAAGCTGGTTTTAACTTCTCTGCTGGTGTCCAGATCAGTTGCTTCTAAAAGAGAGTTGAAATAATCTTAAATCTTATAATATAAAAAACACAAGTGGAACTCTGTCTAGATTTGTAGGGTTTTGGCTGGGATAGGATGTTATGATATCAACTCTAAATCTGGCTTTTTACAATTTTTATTTGCTGTAGTGACTTACAAATCTTCTATCGAAATAATCTGTGCCGGCTAGAATTTCTTTTTTTGGAAACAATAGAAGAAACTAATTTTTGCAATGTTGATTATAACCTAGGTTGCTCCAAAGTTTTCCTAAGAATAAAAATATAATTTTCACATTTTCAATTAGACTTGCAATCTGAAGTATTAACTACATAACATAAACTTGATCAAGTTTATGGAAGGCACATTCCAAAATGAGAAATCCCCAAGTATGAAAGTCATATGTAGTGTTCTTGACTTCAGTAATCTTGTTTTCCATTTCCTTCTGCCTCTCTGTTGGACTATTTAAAATTTCTTATACAATAATTAGTTAAATAATACCTACACTCCATTCAAGGAGTGTTATATAAAAATTTTAGGAATGTAAGTGCTATGTCTACAATATTGGTAGTAGTTATATTATTACTTATGAATATAATGCCATAAGGATAGTAAGTACTAAGCAAGCTTAATCACTAACACTTACTTAGATCTTCATAGTTTACAAGGCATTTCCTTAACCAGTGTGTCACTGATCTTCATAATAACCATGTAAGGTAAATATTATTTACTCCTATTATACAAATGAGGAAATTGAGGCTATCTTCTTTGCTTGATGTAATATACCTGGCAAGTTTTCATGTTGTTCGTGGGCTGTGTGAAATTGGGTGGTTGATTAGTGGGACCTCCAACAGGAAGAAATGGAAGTATGGCAAACCGAACTAGCTGCAGAGAATATACCCAGCAAGAAAATCTTGGCAGACTGAGACCAAAAACTGACAGGCAGAGCAAGTCTGGGCATATTTTAAGCATCATCAGCATTAAGAGAGTCTACTTAGTAGATAAATTATAGCAATGGAAGTAGTTAGATACTGAACTATTCTGGGGTGTTTAGAAGACAATTTCAGGTATAAGCACAGTGCCATGGACTGGTCCAATATGGGAGGCAGGGAAATGCCTATCAAGTGCTGTTAACTTTAAATTCCACCTATGGGAAGGCTGTGACTCCTATTTGTATCCTGCTTCTATTCCATTGACTGACTCTATGAGTGTGCACTTTCAGTGGCTGGCACGGGGATAATGAGGGCAGGAGATATTAGGCAGGAACTGAGCAAGAAGGGGCAATTCCTAATCCTTTTCTTTCATAGCTTATGCACTTTCCACTATACCTCCCTACCTGTCACGGGTGAAGCAGGACAGAAAATGAAGAAGAGATAAGGAAACAAAGGTCAAGTTGTGCAAGTGAGATTTTAGCTTATTCTTAAACAGAATATATGTCCTGTTATGTGTTGTGACTCTTGACAAGGCTCAATAATAACATTAATTGTACTAAAACCCAATCATATATTTTATCGTCTTCTTCAGAGAAGTCACGTTAGCAAACTTTCTTCCAATCTTTATTCTCTTCTAAATATCTATTCTTAGTTTCAAAAAACAAATGAAGCAAGTGATCCTTCCTTTCATTTTCTATGGATATAAAAACTCCTTAAATCTCTACTGTCCAATATGATATCTATTAGCTACATGTAGCTATTAGTACTTGAAGTGTGGCTACTCTTCACTTAGATGTACCATAAGTATAAAATATATACTGGGCTTTGAAGATTTAGTATAAAAAAAGGTAAAATCTCATTAATAATTTTTACATTGATTACATGTTGAAATGATAGTATTTTGGACATATTGAATTAAATAGAATATATTGTTAAAATTATTCTCACCTGTTTATTTTTCCTTTTTTAGTGTGACTACAAGAAAATTTAAAATTATGTATGTGGCTAACATATTTTTATTGAACAATGCTTTTTCAGGGAGAAGTACTAGGTTCTTCAAGGGGTGCTCCATTTCAGCATTTGTCAAATGATTCTCTCCCCTTTAGGCCAGTTCTAACAAGTCAAATAATGCAGATTTCATAATTGGAAGGAAGGCTGCAAGTCATTTGGAAATTAGGTGATGAAACTGAAATAGGATCATAACTCCAGCATGACAATTTCCTTTCTGAGCTTTTCTCATTGTAAATAAAAGAGTCACTGCTTTGTTTTCTCCTCTAGCTAATTTACATCTTATTTTCTTTCTGTCAGAAGTGTCATTTCAGTGATTGATAAAACCATCTTTGCTAAGTGCAAAAACAAGGCCACCACATTATTCTAACTGGATTCATTGCAAATATTCTCATCTTCTGGATTGGGAAGAATTTATATAGTTGCTGGGAAACTCTTTTAAAAATCATAATGTTTGGTTACTTTCAAAAATTGAAGTGAAGATTACAGGAACAAAATATCATTACACTTGCAAATATGGAAAACATCAAGACACTATCTGACAGAACAAATTGTCTTTATTCTTAGATCATGTCTATACGTGGCCTCTGAGTTTGCCAGTTTTTGACTCAAGGGTTTTAGGGTCACCTTAACACTGGATTTCTGTAAAATTAATTAGATCAACTATGCAATAGATTTAATTCACTTAAAGTTGATTAAATTTTTATTTTTTATTTTATTTTCATTTTTTACAAACTTCCTCCCAGTTTTATTGAAAAATAATTCATGTACATAGCATGTTTTGGTATTTCTTCTTTTTATATATTTCTAACAATTTATTAAAAATTAAATAAATGGTACTTAGACAAGGTTAAGGTTTTAGAGATGATTTTAACAAGCCTGTAGCCTTCATTTTATGAACACATCTAGCTCAGTAACAGCAGTTTAGAACTTTATTACTTGAAAATAAGGAAAACATATTGAACAAAAGGAAACTGACTCATCTCTTTAAGAGGCAACTGGGACCAACTATATGGTTATATATGCTCCCATGATGCTTTTTTCCTGCTTTGCTTTTCTTTTAAAAATATATGTATTGACTTTATTAAAATATAAGTAGCTCAGACTTATATATTATTTTGAATTATCATTTTAAGTTACATATAGTAAAATTCACTTTGGAATTTTAACACATGCATAAATTTTTGTAACCACAGCTAATGGCATATAGAACAATTTCAACACTTCCCAAAATTCCTTCCTGCTACTTCTTTTCAGTTAAACACTTCTTCTTTCCATTATCCTTGGCAACTACTGATGGGTTCCCTGTCCTCATAATTTTGCCTTTTAGAGAATACTACATGAATGAAATCATATAGCACGTAACATTTTGTGACAGTTTTCTTTTAATCATCATAATGTATTTGAGATTAATGAGAATAATGTTGTTATAGCTATCAAAAGTTTGTTCCTTATTATTTAAGACCACAGCAATATGTTTATTTATTCACTTACTTTGGGATCTTTGGGTTGTTTCCAAATTTGGGTGACTACAAATAATGCTGCTAAATGTTCATGTACAGGTTTTTGTGAGAATGTAAGTTTCATTTCTCTAGGGTAAATGCCTAGGGGTTGGACTGCTGGGTCACATGGAAAGTATATGTTGAAATTTATAAAAAGTGCCAAACTGTTTTCCAGAGTGGCTGTGCCATTGTGTATTCCCACCAGTAATAAGAGTTTCAGTTGCTTTGCCACCCTGCTATCACTAGATATTAACAACATTTGTTGTTTTAGCTATTCTAACAGGAATGTAATGATATCTCATTATAGGAGACCATTCTGTGTGGTGTGGGCCCAGACAGGACCCACACCCATGGATAGTTTCTCCCATGGGGAATCAGGCCTGCATTATACCTAGGCTGCTATGAGACTTGTTTTTGCTAAAACTCCCTCACCCTGAATTGAGGCAGCAAACATTTACAGCATATCTTTAAAGTAACTTCCTAAAATCTATGCTAAACCTTCCAAGGATGAGTGTAACCAGTTCAACCACTTTTCCCTTTGCATTTGCAAATATCCTTCTTCTGTGATATGATTAGCAGCATCCTCTCCTTTGTTTTCTGTAAAAGGTAACCACCTAAAGCAAACCTGTGCATAGTTAAAGAGAACCATCATGTAATGTGCCCAGAAAAGCAATAAAGGCTTGTCAAGGCAAGGGGTGAGGTTTTTTCTCCTCTTGAGAGAGAAGCCATGCCACCCCTTTTCCTCCACAGGACTCGGTAGTCTGTGTGAATTTATCGTGTCTCATCTACAACGTGGTGGACCCCACAAGCCGGGGTCTGCATCACCTCATTGTTGTTTTAATTTGCATATCCTTAATGATTAATTATGTTGAATGTCTTTTTGTGTGTGTATTTGCTACCCATATTATCTTCTTTGGTAAAATGTCTATTCAAATATTTTGCTCCCATTTTTTTTATTTTGGGTTTTTAATTTTCTTATGAAGTTTTGAGTTATGTCATTTGTCAGATGTGATTTTCTAAGGTTTCTCACAGTCTGTAGCTTGTCTTTTCATCTACTTTATAGAGTCCTTCAAAACTCAAATTTTTAAAATTTGAAATGTGTCTACTTTTTCAATTTTTTCTTTTAAGGATTGTACTTTTAGTGTCATATATAAGAAATGTTCGCAAAACCTAAGGTCACAGGTTTTTCCTATAGTTTTTCTTATATTTTCCTCCAAGAGTTTAGCTTTCTGATCCATTTTGAAGATTTTTATGGGGGGATATATAGTGGAAAATACAGGTCAAGGATCATTTTTCTCATAGGGATGTGCAATTGGTCCAGCACCATTTGTTGAAAACTGTCCTTTCTCCACTGAATTGTCTTTGCATCTTTGTCAGCTGACCATGTTTATATGGGTTTATTTCAGGATTCACCATTTTTTCCTATTGGTCTGTATGTCTATCCTTCTGGTCAGTATCAGTCTCTCTTGATTACTATAGCTTTAGAGAGTGTTTTAATATTGGATAGTGTAAGTTATTCACGTTTTCTTTTTTCAAAATTGTTATAGTTATTCTAACTCTTTTACCTTTCCCAGATAGGGTCAAGTTAAAGGACTTCATCATCACCAAACTCTTATTATATGAAATGTTAAAGGGACTTATCTAAGAAAAAAGAAGGAGATAAAAAATATGAACAGTAAAATGGCAACAAACTCACAACTATCAAAAACCAAACCTAAAAAAAACTAAAGCAAACTAAGCAAACAACTAGAATAGGAACAGATTCACAGAAATAGAGATCACATGGAAGGTTATCAGCGAAGAGAGAGTTGGGGGAGAATGGGGAAAAAAGTACAGGGAATAAGAAGCATAAATAGTAGGTACAAAATAGACTGGGGAAGGTTAAGAATACTATGGGAAATGGAGAAGCGAAAGAACGTATATATGTAGGACCCATGGACATGAACTAAGGTTGGGGAATGCTGGTGGGGGTAAGGGTCCAGAGTAGAGGGAAATAAAGAGGAGAAAAAAACAGGACAACTATAATAGCATAATTGATAATATATACTTACAAAACCTTAGAACCATCTTGGCTATATGTATATGTATATGTATAAAGAATCCTGATCGAATTTTCACTGGGATTCCTTAAATTATACAGACCCATTTGGAGAGAATTGACATTTTAACTATATTCTGTCAATACATGAACATGTTATTTCTGTCCATTTTTTAGGTCTTCTTTGAGGTCTTTCATTAGCAATTTGTGGTTTACCACATACAGATCCTACATACTTCTTACATATTTATACTTAATGTAAAAGGTATTTTTCTTTAAATTGCAAATTCTGGCTATTCATTGTTGGTATATGGGATAGCAATTGTCTTCTGTATATAACTTTCTATGCTTGCTTATTACTTCCAGATTTTTTTGTAGATTCTTTGGGATTTAATACATAGATAATCATGTCATATTCAAAAACATTTTTCTTTCCAATCTAATATATTTATTTCTCATTATTGTCTTATTGAATTACCTAAGACTTCCAATAGAAAGTTGAATAGGAGGAGTGAGAGAAGACATCTTTGCCTTGTTCCTAGATCTTGGGGAAAAGCATCCACACTTAAGTCCAGTCTCAAGTATGATGGTAGCTGCAGATATTTTATATATGTTCTTTATCTATTTGGAAAACTTTCCCTCTAATTCTAGTTTAGTCAGTGTTTTTATCACATGTGAGTGCCGGATTTGTCAAATGCTTTTCTGCATTGATATGATGATCTGAGTGCTTGTTTTTAGCCACTATGGAGATGGATTATATACCTGATTTTTTATTTATTTTTAGAGAGAGGGGAAAGGAGAGAGAAAGAGAGGGAAAGAAACATCAATGTGTGGTTGCCTCTTGTGCTCCCCCTACTGGGAACCTGGCCCACAATCCAGGCATGTGCCCTGATTGAGAATCGAACCAGTGACCCTTTGGTTCACAGGCCCCCCCACTCAATCCACTGAGCCACACCAGCTAGAGCTATCTATATTCATTGATGTTTGCGGAACCAGCATCGTATATCCACAATAAATTTCATTTGGTCCTGGTATATGGAGTCTTTATACACTGTAATTTTTTAAATTTTGATTGTTGTTTAATTACAGTTGTCCCACCTTTTTCCCCATTGCTCTCCCCTATTCCCTCTGACTCCCAAAGTCAATACCTCCCATTGTCCATGCCCATGAGTCCTCTATTCATGTTTCTTTGTTTGCCCCTTCCCCTTTTCCCCCCATTATCCCTCTTCCTTCTCCCTTCTAGCCACTGTTACTTTGTTCTTTATTTCCAAGTATCTGGTTCTATTTTGCTCATTTGTTTCTTTTGTTGATTAG
>CM052552.1:46670340-46687285 GCA_028533065.1 Trachops cirrhosus
CCAAGCTTGTGGTAATTTTTATCCAGGAGCTCTAGGAAACCAACACAGTGCCACTGACTTGTACTAGGTCCCCATATAAATGGGAGCTATTTTTGTACTTCTGAGTTTGTTTCACTGGTATATATATATATATATATATATATATATATATATATATATATATTTTATTTATCTGCTGAGATGATCAAATTGTCTTTTTAGTTTCATCACAAAAGTAGTGAATTAATAGGTTGAGCCATATGAAATTGTTGACATGAATATTTTCTAATGACTAAAGAGTAATTTATATGGTCAGCCTAGTAAATTAAGAGAGTTGGTAATATTAAACTGTCCTTTTCTATCATTTCATTAGGCTAACATGGCCAAGTTAGTTTTGTTCAGTTTGGTTAAATTAACCACATGAAAAAAAGGTTGAGTGTTTCTTCTTTTTCTACATTCTAGATTTGTCATATATGTTGGGGATTTTATGGTCTTTGAGTATTTTATAGAAATTACTCTGTAAAATAATCTTTACATGATAGTTTTGTATGTGGAACTACAAAAAGAAAAAAAGTAGATTTTGCCTACTGATTCAATTTCTTAAGAGGAAAGGAGACAGTTACCTACAAAGGAGTGCCCATAAGACTATCAGCTGACTTCTCAAAAGAAGCCTTGCAGGCAAGAAGGGACTGGAAAGAAGTATTCAAAGTCAAAAAGCAAGAACCTACATTCAAGATTACTCTACCCAGCAAAGCTATCATTTAGAATGGAAGGGCAGAAAAAGTGCTTCCCAGATAAAGTCAAGTTAAAGGAGTTCATCATCACCAAGTCATTATTATATGAAATGTTAAAGGGACTTATGTAATAAATAGAAGAAGATCCAAACTATGAACAGTAAAATGACGATAAACTCATAAGTATCAACAACTGAACTTAAAAAATGAAAATAAAAACTAAGCAAACTACTACAACAGGAAGAGAATCAGAAAAATGGACATCACATGGAGGGTCTTCAGTGGGGATGGAGAGGGGAAGAATGGGGGGAAGGTACAGGGAATAAGAATCATAATTGGTAGGCATAAAATAGATGGGGAGAGGTAAAGGATGGTATAGGAAACAGAGAAGTCAAAGAACTTGTATGTACAACCCATGGACATGAACTAGGGGGGGGAATGCTGGAGGGTTGAGAGGTGCAGGGCAGAGGGGGGGATAGAGGGGGAAGAATTGGGAAAACTGTAATAGCATAATCAATGCAATATACTTTAAAAAAGATTCTGCCCCTATCTTTAATCTTGGGTAATGTAATTATGATGTGTCTTGGTGTGTTCCTCCTTGGATCCAACTTCTTTGGGACTCTCTGAGCTTCTTGGAATTGCATGTCTAGTTCCTTTGCCAGATTGGGGAAGTTCTCCTTTATTATTTGTTCAAATATCTTTTCCACTTGTTGTTTTTCCTCTTCTCCTTCTGGTACCCCTATAATTTGGATGTTGGAACATTTAAAGATGTCCCAGAGGTACCAAAGCCTCTCCTTATTTTTTTTGAATTCTTGTTCCTTCATTCTGTTCCAGTTGAATGTTTATTTCTTCCTTCTGTTCCAAATCATTGATTTGACTCTCTGTTTCATTCCCTTCACTGTTGGTTCCCTGTATATTTTCCTTTATTTCACTTTGTATAGCTTTCACTTTTCCTTTATTTTGCGACTGCACTCAATTATTGCTGTGAGCATCTTATCAGTGTTTTGAACTCTGTATCGGACAGGTTGGCTATCTCCTTGTTGCTTAGTTCTTTTTGGGGGGCTTTATCTGTTCTTTCATTTGAGCCATATTTATTTGTCTTGGGGCACCTGTTATGTTGTAAGGAGCAGAACCTTAGGCATTCACTGGGGCAGGGCAACCCACATGGCTGGGTTGTGGTGCTGTATGTGAGAGAGGGGTCAGAGAGGGAACAATACTGCTTGCTCAGTTCTCACCCTGCTTTCAGTCACTTCCCTTGCTACCCATAAGCAAATTGGGCCCTTCCAGTGCTGATTCCTAAGTTGGTGGGTTTGTGTACATTCTAGAACCCTGTGGACCCTCCAATGAAATCTCCTGTGAGACTTGGAGTTTCTCCCACTGCCGCAACCCCCACAGATTTTTACAGCAGAGGTTTTGAGGCTTTATTTCCCTGCACTGGAAACCTGGATTGTGTGGTGTGTCTCACTCTCCAGTTGTTCCTCTCAGTTTATCGGCACACAAATGTGGGACCAACCAGTCCACCAGCTGCCACCTCACCCACCTGGTCTGCCAGATGCACCTTGCCATGCATCCTTTCTGCCCTAGCTGCCCATCTCCACCCCTCCTACTGGTCTGGATGAATGTTTCTTCATTAACTCCTTGGTTGTCAGACTTCCATACAGTATGATTTTCTGGCAGTTCTGGTTGTCTTTTCTTTTTAAATTAGTGGTTGTCCATGTTCTGGTTGTGCAAGGAACCAAAGCATATCTACCTACACCTCCATCTTAACCAGAAGTTCTATTTGGTCTTTTATTTGGTATTTAATTCTATCTAATATATTGTGCCTTAATTGTATCATAGTTTAAGGCTCCATGATAAGCACATTGCCTCTTTGATAGCATTTATTATTTTGTATTTCAACTATGCAGGTATCTGTATCTCTCCTAAGTAAGTGGTAAATTCCTGAGAACTTTCCTCTGTCTTTTATGAATCTAACCCCAGACCAATCATAATGCCAATGGAAATAGTAGGTGCTTAATAAATTCATGTGGACTGATAAAAATATAGTACTATGTGAATGAGTAAATTGTTTCCTAAAGAATTTGAACTCAGTTTTAGATTCTCCAACTCCTATTTTCTACAAAACAAGAGAACTGAACATTTCATTAAATTTTTAATAGTAACTTAAAAAAGCAAGTCTATCTTAAAAATTAGACAAAACTAGCATATTAAATTAATTAAAGTGCAGTTAGAAAGCAAGAATTCAATGCCTGAGGGGTTTCTTACAGATTCCTCATTTAAATTTATGTCGTCAAAAATTTTAAATTCGAACAAATTTTGTACAGTCAGGCAAAGTATAGTTTAAAATACAATATGTTTCTGAAAATGATGACACTGCTTGTGTAAGAAGTCTCAGAAGATACAGTTGAGAAGAATTGTCCAATAGTGTTAAAACATTAAAAGAGAAGCTAGCAGATCCTTAGTATATTAAAAATAATTTTAGTAGGTAGTCTTCATATTCATAAATGTTCATTCATAATATACTAATACTTACAGAATATATTTTGTATATGAAATATATATCAATATATTAAAACATATGAAATATATTTTTATGTATAAAACATGTTCTATAATGAAAAAGGATATCTTAATAAGATATCTAAATAAGAATATTCTAAAGATACTAATTAAAAATATAGAATTATCCATTTACTTATTCTTACCATAATATGTTATATAATGAATAATCCCTCTTATGTGTTCAGCAGAAATTACTACAAAGAAATATTTTATTCATCAGATAAAGAAAAAAAACCCTGATCTGTCAAACAGAGATCAAATACTTTTCCACCTATTAACTTCATCTAACACATACACAAAATTTCAAAAATGTTTTTTACAGGCAACATTTCCTTCTGTACTAAAAAATTCTTCCAGGAAACAGTTCCCCTTTTTACTAAGTGCCAAAGCCTTGTGAAGTTACTATAACATAAAACCATGTTATAAACCATGTTCTACTGTTGCAAACAATAAACAGCAATGAGAACAGAAGAGGCAATGTGACTCCCTCTAATGATCCACTTCAGTTCTAAGGCAAGAAAAATATTATGGCAGATCTTTTGATTTTATTTATATTTTAAATTATTTTCAGTAAAATGTTTATCTTTCCATCTTTAAAATGGGTTGGAATAAAACACTGATTATTAAAATGTGTTTATGAGTACATTTGTTTGGGAAGGCAAGGTTGTGTGTGTGTGTGTGTGTGTGTGTGTGTGTGTGTTCTAACTCCCTCACCACTACCACCAGAAATTCATGAACAAATATTTCATTTTAGCATTTCATCATACTCACTAGGACTATTTTCTGTGATAAACTACATTTGCACACAAAATATACAACATATTAACAAATACTTTGATGAATAAGCCTAATGAAATTAAAATTACCATAATATGAATTCACAATGTACTCATTTCACTGGGTTACTTTCATTGGGTCACTTTCATTACCCTTTTTTGCTTCTGTCTCATAAGGTCATAATCAATACTTCCAAGAAATCTAAAAAATAAGTATAGCAGTCACTAATAAATTCATGAGTGGTGTAATAACATGAGCAATCTGGATAAATATTTTCAACAAGCATTTATTGAGCACTTGGGTGTTCTCACCATGGTCTCTTCCCTTAAAAAATTTATTGTTCAGGTGCAGAAAAATTTTTCTGCTATTGGATGTTTCGTGCTTTTTTGCATATCATTCCCTTTGACAGGAACACCTTGTTTGAATCATCCCTATTTTTCCTTTTAAATAAAGGTCAAATAGTAAATATTTTAAGCTTTACATGCCAGGTAATGTCTATCACAACTTGACGGCTCTGCCCTGGTAGCTTGAAAGCAGTCATAGACAATATTAAACAATTGAATGTGGCTTTGTTTCAATAAAACTTTATTTACATGAACATGCAGCAAGTCATATATGGCTTAAGGACCATAGTTTAGTGACCCATGGTTTAAAACTTTCTGCATATAGAAAAGCAATATAGTATAATTGGAGCCAGATAGCCTGGTTTCTGAACTGTGTGACCTTAAGCAATCCATATGATTCTCTTGCCTGTTACTGCATCTATAAAATAGGTATTTTAATACCAATGTATGTGTACAGAGCTTTTGGAGCAGTAAATGAGTTCATTGACAGGTTCTAATGAGGTTATAAAAGTTCCTGGTACATAATAAGTGCTATATAAGGGTTAGCTGTTACAGATATATATCACTCTCTCTATATATATTTTTTTTTACTCCAGGAGATTTAAAATGTTGCTTCTTTAGGTCAGGGG
This sequence comes from Trachops cirrhosus, assembly GCA_028533065.1. Classification (NCBI taxonomy): domain Eukaryota; kingdom Metazoa; phylum Chordata; class Mammalia; order Chiroptera; family Phyllostomidae; genus Trachops; species Trachops cirrhosus. The sequence continues at coordinate 46,675,366 of CM052552.1, forward strand.
TGCAGGAATTAAACAAGGGAAGCAGAAAGAATCAACTTTAATAAAAGTGTTAAAGGGCCTTGAAGTGAGGACACCCAAGTTTAATCAAAACAAAGAAAATGGTAGTTCACTAAAAGAAAACATGGTATAGGAGTATAGCAATAAGTAACCAGATGTCTTCAGTGTGGGCTATTATAAAAAGGGATAAAAATGTAAAAAGGAGAAAAAATGACTGGAGTAAAGGTGGGAAAAGGAAGTAAACTACTTTAATGTAAAAGGGAGGAGAGAGGGAGGTCTAAACTATAGCCCATTTCTTGAATTCTGTGTTTCAATGGCAGGCTGCCAGTTGTTCTGGTTGCATGAAGATCCACTTTGTGTCATGAAATGACTGTTGCATATAAATGTCAAGACTGACAGGTCCTAGAAACTAAGAATTAAACTCCTTCAAAACAGAGACAGTTTCAGATTCTAAGAAGAATGCCTGGATGGGCAGACAACTCATCATTAACAAAAAGCCAAGTCAAGATTACTGGCCTTTGCCCTGAGACACTTATTTGCAATGGGTAAGAAGGAATACTTTTTAGTATGATATTAGGTAATGTCTCTCATGTAGCTTCTGTATTAGATTAGATTAGATTAGATTAGATTAGATTAGATTAGATTAGACAACATTTTATTAACCTATAACCCCCCAAATCTTGGTGACTTCAAACAACAAAGTTTGATTTTCTCATTCATGCTCACTCATACTACATGGCAATTACAGGTTTTCAGGGAGCTCTGTTCCATGTGGCCCTCACTCTAAGACCCAGACTGATAAAGGAGCTATGACCTGGAATATTACCAATCATTTTGACAGAGAGAAAAATAACTCTAGAAGATCTCCATTGGTAATTTAATGTTCCAGCCTGGAAATGATACTCAGCACATTTAACTCAATTTATAGGCCAGAATTAATCATGTGGTTTTACCCAAACAAAAGAGTACCAAGAAGAGAATCCTACTAAGTTCTGAGACATTGTAGAGCCAGAAGTATTCGATAAGCAGCAACTAATGACGCCTACAATTTTCTACCTAATATGGAGGTTACTTATCACAGCTTTCTTCAATGAAGAGGTTTTGAAAATATTGAAAGAGCCAGCTTTGGAAGTCTATTGAATGATTGTGAACACTACCAGGGAGTGAAGCCCTCTTACATACAAGCAGCCATGACCAGTTGAAAAAGCACTAGAAACAGTAATTGCTATAGATGTTGCCCCAAGTGAACATGGCAGCAGCACTGGTGACAGACTTAGAATACACTAACTTGCAGTTAACAAACACTCCAGCCACCCAGAACCCACAGGGAAAAGTAAGAATGAAGTAGAGCACAGAAGGGGAGATGAGGTCCTAATTTTTCTCTTTGGAAATTTGAAGCCACAGGCTACCAGGATTACATTTATCTCCTTGAGGCTGCAGATGTTTGGGGTTATGAAGGGTTTGTTAGTGCTACCCTATAGTGGGCACAAGACTATTATCATTTGTTTAAAAGCCTTGTGTTATGCCTAGAACTGGCAGAAGATGGTAGAGTAAATATGAAGCCCATATTTTCAACTTAAAAGTTAAGTGGGGAGAGACTTCCAGTGCTGACCAAGATGGAATAAGCCTGCTGATTATAAGTAAAAATTCAGGATATACAACAAACAGCACCTACCTGAGGACTCTGAAAAGTAAGCAGTTTGGGGAGAGGAATCAAAAAGTGACCCATATTGGGGGTAAAGTTCCCAGGTTTGTATTTCTCTTTTCCCTCATGGTTTTGACTCAAATATGGGCAATGTTTAAGAGTTATGGCAATAGCTTCACAGACAATAAAATCTCCAAGAGAAACACCATATTTACAGCTCAAGGATCAAGAAAAGCAATCTCTGCAAGCTAAAGGGGAGGAAAGGAGACAAAAAAAATCCCAGGGAAGAAAGAGCTGCAGAAGATGATTTCAACTCACACAATACCTGAGCTCACACCTGAGATATGCATGCCTGGGAAAGACCCAAATTAGCAAAGAAAAGGTTTTGATAACTGAGCATACATATAAATCACTCCGAAGTCCCAGGAAAAAAAAAACCCTGAATAGCATTGAGGACAGAACAAAAACAAGATAGCAAAAGCTTTGAGAACTAAAGTACAACATAGAGCAATTCCCAATTTCCAGAATGATGCCACATGCCTGGGACAAACTCAAAGAAGCAAAGTTAATACTTAGAAAATGTAAGAGACACTGGAACTACTACTAACAGGATGAGACAGAACCTGTGTTCTAAACCTAAGTGGGGTTATGTCCTGCTAAAATGAAACTTGCACACACATACACATACATCAACATTTTAAAAGGATTGAGAGTTTCACAGCATAATATTTAACATGGCCAGATTATTTCCCCTATTTAATCAACAAACAAAAAACCTGGGAAAATTTGGACCATTTCCAGGGAAAAGACAATCAGCAGATGCCAACCCGAAGGTGATGGAGATGTTGAAATTATCAAACATTGTAAAGGAGCTATTATAACTATTTTCCTTGAGGAAATGTAAAACCACTTGGTGTGAATGGAAAGATAGTTCACAGCCGAAATTTTTTTAGCAGCAATATCAATATATATTATTTTATTATTTTTAGATTTTAAATTATATATTTTATTTTTATTTTTTTATTGTTGTTCAACTACAGTTGTCTCCATTTTCCCCACCACCACTTCCCCCCACCCCAGCCATCCCCACCTCCCACCCTGGATCCTACCCACCTTTGGCTTGGTCCATGTGTCCTTTATACATGTTCCCTGACAGCCCTCGCCCCTTTCCCCCATTATCCCCTCCCACCTTCCTTCTGGTTACTGTCAGTTTGTTCTTAATTTCAATGCCTCTGGTTATATTTTGCTTACTTGTTGGTTTTATGAAAATTTTATAACACGAAAATACAATGTCTTTGAAAATTCACTGGTTGATCTCAATAACAGAATAGAAGCAAGAGAAAAAAGCCTGATAATGTGAAGATGAGTTGATAGAAATTATCCAAGGAGGACATACAGAAGGCACAGAGACATATGAAAGGATGCTCAGCATCACTAGCCATCAGAGAGATGCAAATTAAAACCACAATGGGATAACACTTCACACCAGTCAGAATGGCCATCATAAACAAATCAACAAACAAGTGCTGGCAAGGTTGTGGAGAAAAAAGAACCCTAGTACCCTGTTGGTGGGAATGCAGACTAGTGCAGCCACTGTGGAAAACAGTATGGGATTTCCTATAAAAAACTAAAAATGGAACTGCCTTTTGACCCAGCAATTCCACTGCTAGGATTATACCCTAAGAATCCTGAAACACCAAATCAAAAGAACCTATGCACCCCAAGATTCATAGCAGCACAATTTACAATAGCCAAGTGCTGGAAACAACCTAACTGCCCATCAGTAAGTACATGGATCAAAAAACTATGATACCATTTACACAATGGAATACTATGCAGTAGAAAGAAAGAAGGAACTTCTACTCTTTGGGGCAGCATGGATGGAACTGGAGAGCATTATGCTAAATGAAATAAGCCAGGTGGTAAAAGACAAATACCATATGATCTCACTATAAGTGGAAGCTAATCAACAAAATGAACAAGCAAGCAAAATATAACCAGAGACATTGAAATTGAGAACAGGCTGACAGTGACCAGAGGGGAGAAGGGAGGGGATTATAGGGGGAAAGGGTGAAGGGTTTGCAGGAACAATTATAAAGGACACATGGACAATAACAAGGAGGGGTGGAAACAGGTGAAGGAGGTGGGGAGGGCTGGGGCGGTGGAGAGGGGTGGGGGGGAAAGGCAGAAAACTGTACTTGAAAGGCAATAAAAAATGTTAAAAAATAAAAATAATAATGGAATATTTAGATGTAACATTCAAAAAGGAAACATAAGTAAAATGCGTCTAAATAAAATTTAAAAAGAAAATGAAAGTTTCCATGATTTCTACGGTGGCAAGGAACTGAATTCTGTCTGTAAATCCAATGAGCTTCTAACAGGTTCCCAAAAATAAGATGAGACCACAGCTCCAACTGACACCTTGACTGCAGCCTTGTGAAACCTAAGCAGTGTTCAGCTAGGCTGCATCTAGACTCCATAAAAACTGTGAGATGATAAGTGGGTTTTTCTAAGCTAAAAATGAATGAAACAAAAAGCTGGTTGTTTAAAAAGTGAAGTGGGGATCAAGTCTACACACATTTTTCTTTGTTGGGAGAGTAGTGGGCAGGGAGATGTCAAAAGAACATGCCTTGACTCTAGATTCTGTTCTTAACTTTGGTGACTCTTCTGACATCCTTAGATAAAAATGTCTTCATTTCTCAAATATTTGCCTCACCTACCTTATGAGGTAACATCAGTGTAAATGGTTTAAATATAGTAGTGCTTTACAAATCCAAATCATTATTAATGTGCCTGCACATAACAAAGAGAAATATGAAGAATAAGGTCATCAAAATTAATGTAATTAATCGCTGTTTTGAGGGTGGCATGGATTTATCTATTAATTGCATAAATTATCACATTTTATTCAAAACTATCAAACTCCCAAGAATGCTTTAGTGATTTTTATTTATCCACTTAATAAAACTCTCAAAAGAAGTCATATACTTACTATGTACCATAAAATTATACTCTTAATTAGGCACATTGAAATCAATTCAGCAGCCACCTTGAAATGAGTAGAGATCCTTGTGACAATGAAGGTAGAAGTTTCAGTGAGGCCCTCCCTTCCTGTCTTTCAGGATTTAAAATATCTATATCTCCACAGAGTTCAAAGGAAGGATAGTTTTACTCTTCTTCCTTTTCAGTAGTGGCTGGTGATATCTGAAACTGTAAACAGTTCCCCAGATGACCTGCAGTAAAGAAAGACAAACACTAAGAGTATTTCCTGGGACTGGGGTCATTGAGTCCTAGGCTCTGTCAACAGAGAAGCACTTTGGAAGAAATAAGAGGATTGGTAGATTTTGTTTGAAATGACAGTGGTGCAGTCAAAGAAGAGATTGCTGATGGGGACAAAGGTCCCAAGAAGGTTAGGGATAAAAGAATAGACTTGTGTACCATCTCTACAGAAAAGTTTGAAAAGACAACGAATGAGCTAACACCCATCAATACATACCAAGAAATAGCCCTGGCTGCTATGGCTCAGTGGATTGAATGCTAGCCTGTGAACCCAAGGGTTGCTGGTTTGATTCCCAGTCTAGGGTACATGCTTGGGTTGCAGGCCAGGTCCCTGGTGGAGGTCGTGTGACAGGTAATCACACATTGCTGTTTTCCTCCCTCTCTTTCTCCTTCCCTTCCCCTCTCTCTAAAAATAAATAAAATCTCCTTAAAAAGACTTATCAAGAAATAAAGCACATTCTGCAGTAAATATAACTTATCTAAAATCTAAGCTACTATCAACAGTGCACTCTAATATAAGCAATGGCTCATGCATAAATATTTATTACAATAGAAAACGTCACCCTTTCTAACAAGCCCATACACTTAGGATTGTGTAATTCATCACTAAATACTGAGCTAAAATTCAGATTTCTCTTGGAAATTCTCAGTTCTAATTGATTATTTTAATAGAGTCAAAAATAAATAAACTGTATTTTTTAAATCATAATCAAGGTTTAGAATCCTTATAGATTGATTACTCATGAACTTTGAATCATATTGTTAAACTTTGAAAAAATTAAAACATTGTTTTTTCTCTCTATGTTCTTTTCCTCATATTTTTTCAGAGAATTAATCCTGCTTGTCATGGTTTGGAGGTCTGTAGTCATCACATCAGCTGGCTTCAACTAATAATTTATGTTGGGATTAAAGTGGGATTAGCAATTCAAAGGGTAAATTCATATGTAATTTGTTAGAAATGACCAAATTTTCCCTTATAGGTACCATTTTGCATCTCCACAAGCAGTGTATGAGAACAGAAGCATGTGTTTTGTGTGCTAAAAATGTCTGTTAATTTTAAGAGAGTAGAGAAAAGGAAGACAAGTACTCCCTCAAAGTGGATTTGTAGTTGGAAAATAATCCCCTTGTCCTCTCCTACAATTCAGTTAGCTTAATGTTTTCTGTTGCCAGTCTCTGGGAATTAACCAAAATGCCAATAAATTATTCCTTTTGGTTGTATACACAGAGAGCAGTGGGAACTAATTATTTCAAGGGTCGAGAATTGGCCCACCTCAGACCTTCCCAGTGGGACAGGATGTGATACTAGCTCCACAAGCTGCACACCATTTCTATGGCCAGACTCTGACGGGGCAGAAGCCTAGCAGGTGTGCTCTTAGAATGATCATACTAGATCATGGTGGCTTTAGATACACACAGGAAATAAAATAATCTGCCTTGAAAGTCCTCATCTTTATGTCATTTCCCTACTGGCAAACCTACTCAGGATCCTTCCCATCTGTGTTATCAAATGCAGGCCTGTCTGCTCTGTGTGCAGGTCCTCCAAACAAACCAGCCTCCAGTCTGTTCTCCCCTGCATGGGTCCTCTACTGTTGCCAAGCTGAGCTGCCTGCCATTCCTTACATTTATAAAAACTGTGCATGTAAGTGTAGCATTTGTTCTAGGGATGAAACCTAGAATTTGGCCAGTCCACTCCATTCACCTTCTGGCAAAACCAGCTAATGCCAGTCTCCACCAACACCCATTCTTTCCCCAGCAATATTCTCATGAACTGCTGGTCTCTTAAGGACTGGTGTCTTTCTACATCCACAAGAAGTTCTAAAACAATTAGCATCATGCTCTGCACATGGCATGGGATTAATACATTTTGGAAAGCTGACTATGTATAGCATTTAAATGTATGGCCAAATACATGCCAATATTGTAGTTAAATCTAAAACCACAGAACTGAATTTGTCATTCTTTCTGGAAAGAGAAGCAAATGAAAGATCTTCATTCATGCCTGCAAGAGAGCATGTTTCCACACACTGAAACCAGAGTGAAAATATTAAACTACAAAAATTTCCATAAATAAAGAACCAATAGGAAAAACAATGTATCTCACCATAAATACAACAGATATACTGAATTAAGATCCACCCACTTCACAGGATGATAGCTTATTAAAAAAGGAAAATCCAAAGCTGTATAACCAATATAATGAAAAATTTATAAGTAAAATTTATATACATACATATATAAGATTTACACATATACATATTTATAAAATATATAGATATAGATGCTAGAAGTACTTCTGAGTGAAGTATTTATGGGTTTTTAGTTATTTCCTATGCATACTTTCTCTTCATACAGTAAAATTTTACAATAAGCATGTGTTACTTTCATGATAAGAAAAAAACCTGAACAAAATATTTATCTAAAATACAGTACAACACTTATTTGTCAAATACACTTCAGTTACATTAGATATAATATGCAAATATGATCAGCATCTAATGCAGCCAAAGGAGGAAAGGGCTTTGGAAGTGAAAGATTCTAAAAACAACTCAAAGGCGATCATCATTTTAATCTTAAGCCAACATTTGAATAGGCATTATTTATAGTCATATTTTTTAATCAAAGCAGCCTTCCCCTCCCCATTGTCAAGAGATGAACTTGCTGAATCCACATTTTAAATGCACACAGGGAATGAGCACATGGTGTCTTACCACATCTGCAATGGCATGTTGTTAACTAAAAGAAAGATGAAGGCAGAGAAGTGTCAGAAACAGAGTTATGATGTCAATCTTTAATCTCCTGCCTTAACATTAAGGAAAGGTATTGCCATTCACCCCTATCCAAAAACAATTGAATGATTCCAATGTTTTTCTACAGGAAAGAAAAGGGCTTTGGATACAAATACATTTTGGGATTGACCCATTTTGAAGAATAAACTCACTTTCCCTCTGAAGCTGACAAAGTGATAATGGTAGGAGACAGTGGAAATTACAGGGATTTTGGTACTATAGTCAGGTGTTCTTTAATGAGTTGCCCTGGGCAAACATACCTAATCAGCTTCCACTATTCATTCTGCTACTGCCCACATCTTTGCAAATTGGTTCTCATTTTTACAGCTTAATAAGTTAGAAACACTGGAAACCCTTTCCTTCTTATTTTTTTTTAAATTTTTCAAAACCTACCTAGTCATATGTCATTTCTAAGAACAACCCCTTCTTATCTGGGTTGTTTCATCCTTCAGCAAAGACAGAAACACTTAAGGGGCCTCCCAGTTCTTTCTTTCTCCTCCTTCCACTGTATTCCAGTTCATTGCATGTTTTCATCCAAATGGATAGCTAGAAAACTTGATGAGTAACTCCAAAGTGGTCATATTTCCTTCTCATGAAAAGGGAAAGTGCTTACTAAAACTGGACCTTACTTCTACCTACCATTGCCCTAATATATTTGGGGTACATCTCTTCCTAAAGATAATGAAGAAAATAGGAGTAATCTGGAAATTTTGGGAAGTTCTAAGAAATTTCTTACTCTCCTTCATCTCTCGTTCCCAATTTATCACTATATTAGCCAACTATTGCTACAATTTTGTGTAACAAACAAGTCTCAAATGTAATAAAACCACATGCATTATTTTCTTGCTTACAGTTTGTGGGTTCCCTATAGCTCTGCTGGAACAAGCTAGAATTTGCTAGGCTTTGCTCCAAAGTGTGAGTTGGGTTTAGATATGCTCCACAAGTCTCCTCATTCTATGACCTGCATAGACTCTAAGTATGTCCCTCTCATGGCAGATGGCAGAAATTAAAGAGACCAAGCCAAACCCACAGCACATTTAAAGTTTCTGTACATGTCTGTATTAGTTTGCTAAAGTTTCCATAACAAATACCACAAACTAGGTGACTTTACACAACAGAAATGTACAAGGTCTGTCCAGAAAAAGTCCAACCACTGTTAATATAATGAGAATGGTTTATGCAACATCAGTGTAACCTGGCAGCCAAGGAAAGTGTACTTGAATGCACACATGTGAATAATGACAACTTCACTGTGCTAGTCCATGGGGTGGTAGATGGCACCGAGCAAGCATGTGTACTGTGTGGCCACCACATTCAAAATGACTGAGCGAGTAGGCGAATGAAGTCTGCATCAAATTTTGCATTAAGCTTGAACATTCATCCACAGAAACTATTCAGATGATTCAGAAGGCCACAGCTATGGGCAACTGGTGATTGGCAGCTTCAACAGAACAATGCACCTGCTCATGTATCATACCTCATGCAGAGTTTTTTGGCATAACATCAAATCACCCAGGTGACTCAGGCCCTCTACAGCCCAGATTTGGTGCCCTGCAACTTCTGGCCTTTCCCAAAACTAAAATCACCTTTGAAAGGGGAAAGATTTCAGACTGTCAATAAGATTTGGGAAAATACGACAGGGCAGCTAATGGTGATTGGGAGAACTGTGTGAGGTCCCAAGGTGCCTACTTTGAAGGGAACTGAGGCGTCATTGTCCTATGTACAATGTTTCTTGTATCTTCTTCAATAAATGTCTCTACTTTTCATATTACCCAGCTGGATACTTTATGGACAGACCTTGTATTCTTTGGGGCTAGTTATTGGGGCTAGAATTCCAAAGTCAAGTTGTTGGCAAGGCTATGTTTCCTCTGAAGGCTCTAGGAAGAATCCTTCCCTCTTCCTGACTTCTGACAGCTCTCGGTAATCCTTGGTGTTCCTTGGTTTGCAGCTGCATCACTCTAGTCTCTGCCTCCATCATCACATGGCCTTCTTCCTTGTGTGTGTTTTTATAACCAAATTTCCCTCTCCTTTCTCTTATAAAGACATCAGTCATTGAATTTAGGGCACACCCCAGTCTAGTATGACCTCATCTTAACTTGATTATATCTACAAAGATCTTATTTCCAATAAGGTCACATTTACAGATTCCAGGAAGAGATAAATCTGGGGGAGACACTATTCAACCTACTATAATGCTACATACATTAACATAGTGTTCTAAAACTCTAAATGTGAAACCCAGCCTTGTTCTCAGCAATCTCCCTATAAGCTGAAATCTTGCTCCTGACTCCATCTTAGTGACTAGGATGTGGCAGCTTCCAAATCTCTGATACCAGCCTTCTGTTTGCCTGCCATATCTTATCATAGTGCCTTATGCCTGTATCCCCACTCTGGTCATGTGCAAAGACACTGTACTGGACCTCCCTGAGGCTGACTGGTTGTTCCTTCTCCTACATATAACCTGCTACATTCTCTCTATGTAGGCTATTTCACATGCCTGGCTAGAATACTTTCTACCACCCATTCTTTGACCTACTCTCAAGTATCTATTTTATTTCCACGAGCATGCCTAGTCTTCAGGAACTCTTTCCTTGGCAGTTCTGCTGGCCATACAGAATCAAGCCACCATCTACTACATTCTAAAGTAATGTCTCATTCTTTGACCTGGAGAACATACACTTATGGTTGTAACAGTAAGGTGGTATACCCAACTACCAATCATCTTGTCATCCTTTGGGTATGCTTACAGGTTATACATATATTAACGGCTCTGAAAAGTTCAGCAGTAAAGGAATTTGTTTAACTGTTTCAGTTATCTATTGCTGCACAGTAAACTACCCCAAACTTTGTGGCAAAGCAATGTTTTATTCTTTTCATCATTTTGTGGGTCAGAAATTTAGGCTACATTTGATTACCTGCATTCAGCTTGTGGCTGGGCTGGAAAGTCCAACATGGTCTCACTCACATGACTAGCACTTTGACAATCTTCCATGTGGACTTTCCAGATAGCTAGCATGCATTTCTAATGACACAGTGGTCTCAGGGTAGTCATTCTTTTTTACATGGTAGCTGACATCCAAGAGGAAGAAAGCACAATATGCCGGTCCTTTTAAGGCCTGGGCTTAGAAATCCCAAAACATCACTTTTTTCAAATTCTATTGGTCCAAACAAGTCACAAAGCCAGGCTAGATCAAGGAGGTTGATGGGAAGATTCTTAATGTGAGGAGTATCATGTATGAACAGAGAAAGAAAAAATTGTGGGGAGTCGTATTTGGAGACTATCAACCAAACCTAGTATAACTCAGATTTTTCAAAAATTATTGAAACTACACAATGTTTTTGCCCATAACACCCATCAATATCTTCAAAATACCTTATATAGCATAGCCAGTTTAAGAATCCCTGTTATCATGTAATCAGGTTCTCACTGTATATGTGCCATTCTAAGTTTCAGGTCTAAAACATGGAGAGGCCCAATCAAAGACAAGTGTTAGAAAGTTAATTTCAGACCTCTAGATCTTAAATATCTACCATTCCATGGAGGGTGGTACAGGGTAGCAAGAATAAGGTGCCCCTAAAAACTTATAAAAAATACAATGGCTCCATATGTGTCAGACATGGAGTCTTTTATTTTTTTAGTTTATTCAGTACAGTTTCTATCCTTTACACCCATTCCAGCCCACCCACACATCCCTCCCCTCCTCCCTCCCATTTCCAACACCCCTAGTTTTGTCCATGTGTCCTCTATATTTGTTCCTGTAAACCCTTCCATTCTCCCCTGACATTCCCCTGAAATTCCCTCCCCTTTCCCTTCTGATCACTGTCAGCCTGTCCTCTATTGCAGTGCCTTTGGCTATATTTTGCTTGTTTCTTTGTTTTCTTGTTTAGGTTCCTGTTAATGGTGAGATCATATGGTATTTGTCTTTCAATGACTGGCTTATTTCACTTAGCATAATGCTTTCCAGCTCCATCCATGCTATTGCAAAGGGCAGGAGCTCCTTCTTTCTTTCGGCTGCATAGTATTCCATAGCGTAAATGTACCATAGTTTTTGATCCATTCATTTACTGATGGGCACCTAGGTTGCTTCCAGCACTTAGCTATTGTAAATTGTGCTGCTATGAACATTGGGGTGCACAGGTTCTTTTGGATTGGTGTTTCAGGTTTCTTAGGATATAGTCCCAGCAGTGGAATTTCTGGATCAAAGGGCAGGTC
>CM052552.1:46687785-46745426 GCA_028533065.1 Trachops cirrhosus
TCTGCTTCTCATTACTTGGAAAATTTTTTGCCATTCTCTTCTGGCTTGGAGCGTTTCTGTTGAGAAGTTAGCTGCTAGCCTTATTGGGGCTCCCTTGTACGTTACTTCCTGTTTCTCCCTTGCTGCCTTTAAGAGTCTCTCTTTGTCTTGAAATTTTGCCATTTTAATTATGATGTGTCTTGAGGTGGGCCTCTTTGGGTTCCTCTTGATTGGATCTCTGTGTGTTTCCTGGATTTGTGTGACTTTTTCTTTCATCAAATTAGGGAAGTTTTCCATCATTACTTTTTCCAACAGGTTTTCTATCCCTTCCTCTTCTTCTTGTCCTTCAGGTATCCTAATTATATGGATATTATTACGTTTCATATTGTCTTGCATTTCTCTTAATCCCTCCTCATTCTTTCTGAGCTTCTTTTCCTGTTCCTGCTTTTTCTGGGTGCTTTTTTCTACTTTGTCCTCCAGCTCACTGATCCGATCTTCTGCTTCATCGATCCTGCTTTTCATTCCTTCTACTGTGTTCTTCAGTTCAGAAATTGTATTCTTCATTTCCACTTGGCCCTTGTTGATGTTTCTAGTTCCTTTTTCACGTTGATATAGTTTACAGTGAGTTCATTGTAGCTTCCCTGTAGTTTCTGGTAACTCATTGAGAGTTTGTGGAACTTCCTGATATTCATTGCTTTGAACTCAGAATCTGATAGTTGAGTTGCCTCTATTTCATTTAGCATTCTTTCTGAGGCTTCCTCCTTTCCCTTCATTTGGGGATTGCTTCTTTGTCTTCTCATTGTTCGTGAGTCTCTTCTTGCTAGCCTCAGCTTCTTCAATTGATCTGTTCTGGCTCTCTGGGTTTATGGTGTGAACTTCTATGGTAGAATACCTGTGGGATTCTGTGGTACAGTCTCTTTCATGTATCCAGGTGTTCACAGTTTCCCTACTCTATTGTTGGTTTCAGACTAGCGAATCCGGTTTTTCTAGCTGGCTTTAGCACACTGAAGGGTGACTGGAGACAGTTTTTCTCTGTTTCCATACAAGACTCAGTCAGCCTCTGGCATACTGTTCCTGTGGGAGACGCGCGTTCTCCCCTGAACCCATCTGGTGCCTCCCGGCAGGGACCTGTGTGTGGGGGCTGGGTGCAACTATGCACGCCCTTGGGAGTTCATCACCATCTGTTCTGATATCCCGCAGAGCACCTGCACCTTTCCAGGTTCACAGGTGTGCACCCTCTGGATCCCAAGGGGTGCCCACTTCTCCTAACCTCAGGGCCTGGGGCCCACAAGTCCCAGGGAGTGCCCGCGCCTTTTCTGCATTCATGGGTGCACACTCTCTGGATCCTGAGGTGGGCCCCACTTCCCCCACATTCACAGCCTGGGCATCATAAGTCTCAGGGAGCGCCCCCACCTTTTCCTTTTTCACCGCTGTGGTTTCCGAGACTTCCACCAAACCACACTCTCTTGGGGTTGGTGGCGCGGGCGTATAGGCAGGTGCCTTTGGATGCACCAGGTGGGGTGCACACTTTCATCAGGGCTTTGCATGGGTGCTTACAGCCCCTGTGTGGGTGCCTCTTTGCCCTCACTCCTCTCTCCTCTCTCTATGCCCTCCGGTAAACTGACCTCCTCTGGTGCTGCTCAGTCCTTTTTTGGCCAGGGAGGGAGCGGTTGACTCAGCTCTCTCCCGGGAGCCCCGCGGCAGACCCCGGAATGCCGCGCCTAGAGCTGCAACCTCCCTGGTCCTCACGCTGATCCACATAGTCTCCTTACCATCGGGTTTTTCCATATCTGCTACAATTTGTGATCTCCTATTTTCATTTATGTTGTGATAATGCTGGCTATTTGCTCTGTTCCTACCTAGATTGGCTAGGATTTTTCCCTGGGTGTAGAAGTAGAATCTGCTCCCTCCTACCACACTGTCATCTTCCTCCTCCCCCAGATGTGGAGTCTTATTCCCCATCTGATTCCATGCTTACCAAGCTACTCCCTGATTAATAAATTCATGAAGTGCTTGCTGTGGCTAACTCTCCAACATTTGTTCCAGCTTTCTTCCAATGAGCAGATTTAGAGGAAGTTTATTATGCTGACTTCAACTTCAGATTAGCCTAGTAGGTCTAAGGTTTATCTTATTTTCCTTGCCAATTATTCATCCAGGAATGGGCTTGTGACCAAATTTTGGCTGAAGATATAATTGTAATGTATTGCTAAAAAGTTATTGGAAACATAAAAACATAGAAAGCCTAATTATTTCCACTTACCCCTTAATTCTTTCTATTTTGCCACTTCTAAAAGTAAACAACCCAAAGTCTTACCACTTACCACACCTAGCTCCAAGTCCAAGATCTCTGCTTGACATTGAGTCTTCTCCATCAGGTCAGGAAGTAGTTCCAGGTAACCCAAAATGCATGGCTAAAATTTGAATAATCTCTCTTAAGCACTTACAATGTGCAATGGCTAATAAAGCACAGAAGCTCTAGTAAAAGCTCCCTTTCAGAAAATGAAAAGAATTGAAAATATCACCAGAGATCATCAGTCCATGGATATATAATCTATTTCTGGAGATAGAAAACAAGAATTCTTATTATGGCAGTGAAGAGAGTTCCAGAGTCACCCAATCTGGCATCCCACAGTTGTCTCTAAAAGAAACCCCATTTTCTTCCAATGGCAATATCCAAGATAAACATTGAATTTTATTCTTGTAAGATTTTAACGAAAGATGCTAGTAGTCAATGGCCTGAATTTTCCTACCAAATCCTTTTATGCTACAGCTTTCAAAGGTACATTATTTAATTGGAGACTGACAAATGTTCTACTGTGGCATGGCCGTGATAGAAAACCCAAACTTTCCTCTGACTCACCTTCTCGACACAGCCAGTTCGATATTTTAAGATTTGTTGCCTGATGCACCCCACTGTGTAACATTTAGGGTTCTTTAAACTGCGTAAAATTGAAAATTCAACTCAAAACAATCTTTATCAACAATAAAGTATATTGGTTACCCAAAGTAAATCCCAGCTGCAGAAGAAGCTATAGGGTTAATTGATAAATGATTATTATCAAGGACACGGGTTACTTCCATCTGTCCATTCTGACACAAACACTGTCAGCTTCATTCTAAGGCTGATTTCCCTAGTGGCTATAGTATGCTACATACAGCAACTAAGCCTTTAAATGGCTACTCATTCATGTCCAGTGAGACTGACTTCCTGTAGCTGTGCTTCATAACAAGAAAGTTACACTTCCAAAACTTTCAAAAAAGTTATTTTTGTCTCTCATTGCATCTAATTGATTTGGGCCAGACTATCTACAAACTTGAATAGAAATGATTATATTAGTTTAATCAGAACCTGAAGGGCTGAGGTCAACCAGATTCTCCTGAGGCATATGCACTATGTGTGGGAGCAAATGACACTTCAATAAAATAGATATTTAGTTAGTAATAGAAAAAGAAGGAGCAAATGCCAAGATGACAACCAACATTTTCATCTACATGTAGTTCAGATTCTGGGAGGTAGATGGCTTAGATGGAGGATAGGATCATTCTGCTCACCAGAGAGCAATATTTCCCACTGGAATGTAATATATTAGCATTCCATTTATATATCTGTCTCATGATTTTTTTTTACTTTTAATTAACTCCTTGTATTAAAACCATGTCTGACAAGGCTAAAGGCCTAACCCAATTATTGCACCAAGTTACATTCACTCAAGTTAGTCTTCTACTCACCTTTATGCTTTTTTCAGTCTACAGTACCAAAAATTGAGTTAATCAGAATAAGAAAAAATGTAAAAACTGAGGTTGTGTAATATTCCTTAACAAACTGCATTCACAAATATGCAACCACAAAATGAAAGACAGATTTGCAAACCAACACTGATACCTATTTCTCACGTGGTTTGTTCCATCAGCAGTTTCTTTGTGTCCAACTTAAATTTCTTGTCCTTCACTTTAAATGTATTTTCTATTGTTATTTCTCCAAAAGTGTTATGAAATGGGATATATATTTTCATCTACATCACATATGTACTAAATGCCATGCTGAAAAGGATTCAGTTCTACATCAGTAAATGGAGTCTCAAAATCCTTTTCAAGCCTAAGTGCCTATGAAATAGTGTTATGTTGATTAGAAGAAATAAACCTGAAATATCCTAGAGTATAAATGTCAAACAAATATTGAGCCTATGTGCCAGCTCCAGCCTGCAGAAGGTCATTGTTCGATGACACAACCTTACTGTTTTACTTCATAGCTTTACTTCAATTGGCATATTTTTGTGAAATATTAGTATAGCCCACAAGGATTTCCATGAGGGGAAATTGGTCCATGAGCAAATTTGATTTGACACTCTTGTCCTGAGGAAACAAAATGGTATTTTTGAATGTCAGCTTAATGCACTTTAGTGCGTTATTACTTACCCTAAACTAAGCCCTTGGAAGTTCCAGCAAAACTGAGGCATTTGCTATCAGAAGTTGCAAAATACTGAAGGCAGTATGTACACTGCCACTCAGTGCTGCATCTGGACGTGTATGTGTGTGTTTCCTAAATAGTAGAGTCCCTAAACAACCACATTTGCACATTGAGCAACCTCACATTCTGGTCCCAAATTTCTCAATCTGTTTTTTATACAATGCTACTCATAGTTTTGTCATAAAACTCTTCTAAAGTAAAGCAAATTTTTTCAAGAGCCAATTCAAAATCAAGATTGGTCTTTGCATGATGTCACCAAAAGATGATGACATCTCTCTTTCCCCTCTCCTTTTCTCCAGAAAAATGGATACTACTGTTGAACTTATATCACCCTTAACACACACATAGGCAGTCTCTGTAGACACAGTATCAGTTCATCCATAATTATCAATGGAACACTGGATAAAGCAAAACTTTCAAAGATCCTTAACTCTCATGAGAAGTTATCCATATTTTCAACTCTCTTGTAGACAATATTGTAGTGAGTAAGTTAAACACCATTACTAAAATATAGCCTTTTACTTTATTAAAGGGAGTTAAAATTTCAAGGTAAAACTCCAAAGGAAGTCTTATGATAAAACTCAAAGCTTATCTCTAAACCCTTTAGTTATAAGGTGTCTCTATTTTATCAACATATATGACTGTATTTCTCAACATGATACTATCAAGTGCTCAAATAAATTATAATTCACATCTCCAGTTGCCAGTGTTTCAGGAACAATACATTTGCATGCCCATGTGACTTAGAAAAGTAAACAGAGGTGACAAAGAGGAAAAAAGGAGCAAACTGAGAAAAATGTTTAACAATTTTTAAATAGTATTAGCAAATAATTTTCTCCAAAATAATAGTAATAAATAATCTATATCATGTAAGTTTATATTTTTAATTGCTTATGCTTATTTCATCTGAAGTGTTTTCCAAGCAGTGAGTTTGGTCCACCTGTGTTCCATCCATAATTGGGAATAAAACAAAGCACCATGTAGGCAGTAGTCATGGAGCATGTGGCAAAAAAAGGCAATTTTAGCCTCTGCTGGACATAACCAAACATGCCCACTGGTTGAGACTATGAACGGCTTGATTTTGCCAATACATATTTGGGAAGGCCTTTTAACAGTGGACCCCCAATATTACCTTAAAGAAAAGACAAGCCTGAAGGCTTTGACTTGAAGGGTGAAGGATACAGAAGAAATATGGAAGGAATCTTAGTTATGATGAATATTCAACTTCAGGAAGGCATGGAGGTACAGGATAAGTACAGGCACAAAGCACTTGGAGGAGCAGAAGTAAATGAAAAGGTCTGTCCTAAAATTTACTCATGTTGAATGGGGTGATTATCATCTTCATAAAAGCCTTAGAAATGGAAGGGAGGTGGGGAGGGATGGGTGGGTGGGCTGGAATGGGATTAAAAGATAGAAACTATACTGAATAATCTAAAAAAAAAAATTGACCTTTGAAAAATCCAAACTCCACAATTTATCCTGCAACTGTTTTCTAATGGTTTCAAGTGTGTTTGTTAGTTTGATTTCTAGGCTATACCATCAAATTCTCTAAAGAAAACATATCTTAAATTCTTACTGTACTTAACATGAATTTAAGCAGTTCTGGGATTAAATATAATGTTGTATAAAAAAAAAAAGCCTTAGTAATTGAGAAAACCCCAGTTGGGGTTCCATTTATTAAAACAGCAAGAAAACATCTGGGGTCCTAATACCCATCTCATCCCAAATTGTCACATTTGCCTCTGAAAGCAGAGAAGAGCCAGGGTTTCCTTGAGCTGGGTAAAGATCATGAAGAAATTTTCCTGGAAAGAATTCTCTCTACCCACAACCCACATGAGCCCTGGACTATGGAACAAGAGCTTTCTCCTTTTCTCACCAATACTTGTATTAGTCACCTACTGTTTAAATAAAGCTATGTGAAAAATAACCTCAAACTCAGTGGCTTAAAGCAATAATCATATTGCTGACTCACAGGTCTATGGATTGTGTGGTGTTGTGCTGGACTGTGCTGGGATAGGCTGGCCTTGACTCCAGGCTGTGAGTTGGTTCAGGTCTGTGCCATGTGTCTCCTCCTTATAGGAGCAGTGGTTACACAGGCCATGTTTTCTCATGGTGATGGCAGAATCCCAAGGGGGGCCAACAAAACATTCAATACCCCTTAAGGCCTGTGCTCAGAACTAGAACACTGAAACTTCCATTTACATTTCCTGGGCCAAAATAATTTACATGAAAAAGTGCGACATCAATAGGGTTGTGAAATATACTTCACTCATAAAAGATCATGATAAAGGTGTAGAGGGTAGAAACAACTGTAAAAAAATACAATATACCAAAACTGAGGGATTGATGCAGACTCCAGCCAGCAGTGTCCGTGGTGTTGTGGATGGGATGAACAAAATCACATGGACCGCAGAAGTCCTGTGGAGAAAAGGAACAGCATGGCCACTCTCTGAGTGAAAGAGCACCCTGACCCTTGCCTGGACAGGTTTGTATTGCTTTCTGGGAGCATTACATCAAGGAAGGTCCTCATTCATCATTGTCAGGCAGTAAGGATCAAATAATAGATAACATTCAAAGAACTCTGAGGGCTTATTCTGAGTCAGGGTCAGTTAGCTACAGGGCCATAAAACTTTGGGAAACAAACTCATTTCATGCTTGGACCCTTATCAGAAAAGTGAAGACATTCTTAGCAAAGCAGGTTTCACAGGATTTATGTATTCTTTCTTACGCTTGATCATCCCAGGGAACTGGCCATTCCTACCCAGGGCTGCACTGCCCTCCAGCATATTTCAGGCTTAAGTCAGGCAGGAGAAGTAAGGCAGCCAAGAGATCAGGAGACTTCTTGTAGACAGAATGAGTACTCAGGTTATGTCAAAGCTGAGGGGTGAGAGTCCATCACCCCCTTTGTCTATAGCCCCCCAAGTCCTTCCCTGAGGGCCCATTCATGACCATGCCTGTCATAGATCATCCCTCCCTTGAGGAATCTTACCCATCATTGGCTAACCAGACATCTGCCCAGGGCCAAGCAGGGTGAAGTAAAAGGGAACAGAGGCGGCTCCCCTTCCAGGAACATAAGCTTTGTCTCCTTAGTGGCGTATGGTCCCAAGGTCTTTTTACTCAGCCTTAGCCATGGGGTGTTACAGCTTATGAGACCAGGCAGGACAGTTCCCAACAAGGGATCTACTCTGAAAGGTCCAAATGTAAGCTTTCTGGTCACTTGTATGCAACCTTTGAAGACTGTAGCCCAAATTTCCATTGACAGTTGAGTGGGTAAACAAATGGCAATATATAAACAATGGAATATTATTCATTCCTAAAAAGGAAGGAAATTCTGATACATGTTACAACATGAATGAAACTTTCAAACATTATGGTAAGTAAAAGAAGCCAGAAGCAAAAGGACAAATATTACGTGATTTTATTTATAAGAGGTTCTTAAAATAGGAAAATTCATAAAGATGGATTATAGAATGGTGGTCTCCCGGACCTGGGGAGAGGGGAAAATGGGGAGTTGTTATTCAATGGATACAGAAGTTCTGTCTTGGGTGATGACAAAGTTCTTGAGATGGATAGTGGTGATGGTTGCACAGCAGTGTAAATGTAGTCAATGCCACTGAATTGCAGACATAAACATGTTAAAATGGTAAATTTTATGTTATATATATTTTACCACAGTAAAAGAAGAATGTGAATAAGAAGAGTTAACCTATGTTCAGTAGCAAACTATGGACTCACATATGGATTGATCTATTTTATCTCACAACCATCTTGGGCTAGGATTTATTCTCCATTCCAGAAGAGTCCAGATGCTGACAGGACCACTTGAAGGGGAGAAGCCCACATCTTTCCTTTCACATTTGAGTAAAAAAGGTCAAAGTTGGCAATGACCTTGAATTAAAATGTACTTTAGTACCACTGAGCCCATAATTACATGTCTAGGACATTTGGTGCTGCCTTTGCCAATAAGGTTACATTCCTTCAAGTGGTTTATCCTAATAGACACCAGATTGACCTACAAAAATCCAGTATGCTATTATTCTAAATGCACTATATAACAAGAGTCTTAAAAGGGAATCTCACCTGGGGTATAATAAGCTAAACAAAAAATGTACTTTATTAATTCTAAGAATTATTTTTCAAGTCACCAAGAAATTGGCATTTTGCTTATGAAAGTAAGACTGCCATTGAATTTTTCCTTATTACTTCACTACTGAGGTTATTAGAAAGTATTCTGTATTACCTTTTAGATCTCAACCTCACTCCATTACCAAAAAGCATCTTCAAGACAGAAACAGTGTCAGTGCTTGATATTCTTGGAATTGTTTCTGTAGGTACTTCGCTACTTAAAGGGCTGCTATTTAATTCTGACAGACTATAATTCAGGTAAGAAATTGTAACTCTGCATTTAATGGTAACTTTCTACATCTCTCTGCCACAAGTATAACAAAGTAAATGGAAGAAACTGGAAAAGGGAAATAAGAAAGGAAGGGGAAATTACCTGAATTTCCAGATGAGTTTATACATCATTCAGCCTTCACTTGAGAGGTTTCTGCTACAAGACCGCAGGACAATCTTTTTATTATCTTTTTCATAACAAAAACTGATGAAACATTAAGCTAATTCCTCAATACACTGTACTACAGGCCTGCAAATTGAATGTGTGCTTCATTATTCAGTTATACCAAGCAATATGCCAACAGACACCTGAATAACACTATAGGTAGTAGGCACCATGAATGGATTTTAATGCTATCATATGAATGTCTGAAATAGATTTTATTTAGTATGCTATATAAATGAGTTTCTTCATTAGAGAGAGAGGTGCTAGCAATTTGGTGCACTGTTAAGTGCTCTCTGATTTTCTGCCTTTCCATCTCCATCCTGCTTCTCTATTCAGATTGGAGCATGAAACCTCAAGAGATACTGGGGTTTCCTCTTCATAATGACAATCAACAAATTCCAGACATTTCTATAGCTATAGTCAATACTACTGTTTAAATGTTAATGTCACAGAGCAAGATATAAATTGTATAGGATCATCATAATAATATTTACTGACTGCTTATTATGTCAGGTACTGTTCTAAGTGTTTTAAAGCTATTAAGTCACTGAGTCTTCACAATACCCTTATGGAGGAAGGTACTACTCTTACCCCACTTACACAAACAAAGAAACCATGGTGCAGAGAGGTTAACTAACTTGCCTAATGCCACAGAGCTACTAAGCAGCACATCTGAAATGCAACCCCGGACAGTCTGGGTCTTTGCTCTAACCTATACACCATATTTCCTGCTTAAGGAGCACAATATTCTGGGATCCTTGCACTCTGCCTGTGTAGTCATGAAGCATGACTTCATCCAGTCAACATTCTCAAAGCAATAATTCCCATTACCATCAGATCACAACTCAGTACTTTAGGATACGTGTGTGCGTGTATACACAAAGATCTGTCTGTAAAAAGTCCAGTCATCATTAATATAACTAGAATAGTTTGCGCAGCATCAGTGTAACCTGACAGCCAAGGAAACTGGATTGAAATACACATGTGTTAACAGTGACGACTTCACTGTAGTAGTCAGTGGGGGTGGTAGATGCCGTTGAGTGAGCATGTATATAGGGTGGCTGTCACATTCAAAATGGCTGAGCAAATAGAGCAATGAATCTGTATCAAATTTTGCATGAAACTTGAACATTCCTCCAGAGAAACTATTTAGATGATTCAGAAGACTGCAGCTATGGACAACTGGTGATTGGCAGCTTCATCATGACAATGTGCCTGCTCATGTATCACCTCTCCTGCAGTCTTTTTTGGCAAAACGTCAAATCACCCAGGTGACTCAGCCCTTCTACAGCCCAGATTTGGTGCTCTGTGACTTCTGGCTTTTCCAAAACTAAAATCACCTTTGAAAGGGAAGAGATTTCAGACTATTGATGAGATTCAGATTCATGAAAATATGATGGGGCAGCTGATGGCAATTGGGAGAATTGTGTAAGGTCCCAAGGTACCTACTTTGAAGGGGACTGAGGCATCATTGTCCTATGTACAATATTTCTTGTATCTTCTATCTTCTTCATTAAATGTCTGTATTTTTCATAGTACATGGATGGATACTTTCTGGACAGACTACCATGTATCTGTGTGTCTATCTCTCTAAATCAAACTCTTTACTGCCAATGAAATATCAGAGAAATCCATGACTACATCTATAACTTGGTTTGTGGTCACCTACCTTAAAAACACGACCATCTCCTATGGATATTAACTGAAATGAGAGGCAAAGGGGAGCTATGCTTTCTTTGCTTAACATTTTCATGAAATCTCTAAAATTCACTTTTAATTAACACTTTCAGACCAAATATGAACATAAGAAATATCTTCTTTGATTTCTTCCATTATCAGTAACTCATTTGATTCAATGAAAATAGAGAAAGCTGAAATAATTTACTAAAGAACAATTATCTTCATAAAATAACATTTAACTATTAAACAGAATCTACGCTTAAACACAAATAAATTTCCAGTAGATTATATTCCTACAACTCTTAAAAACTCCAATAATAACTTTTGAATTCAAATTATTAAAATTCAAATTTTAATACATATGAAACTGTTTCAAAGTTATCATTATGTTCTAAATAAAGATTTATGATTTTATTTCAATATTTAAATATAAGAAAATATATGTGTATATATTTTATAAAATTTACTGGAAACATCTTTTATAATTATACTATTAATATTAATTCATGTAACAATATCTAAAATTTATTTAGCATGTATATGCCAGTCACTGGACTAAACTTGTTTTGCACATAATTCACATATATTTTATATAAGTCTTTTGAAGAAGATACTATTACTTCCATTTTATAGATGGGAAAACAAAGTCTGAAAAGTTGATTTTTTTCAAAGGCCTTTGCAGTCAGATCATGGGAAGAGCTAGGGTTCAAGTCCCAGTCTTTCTGACTCTAAAGACCCAGATATTAAGTCATGTTATACTGCCTCAGAAACTATAAGAGAAAGATGGGATGAATTCATTTTAAAATTGAAAATTTCTGCATACCTCCAAAAATGATTACCAATTTGAAAAGAGAAAACATAACTAAAAAAAAACCCCTGAAACATACATGTCAAAGAATCAATGTCTTTAACATATAAAAAGAATCACACAAATCAATGAGAATAATAAACAAAAGGAAAGAACAAAAAAGTTAATATATTCATGAAAAGCTTTTTCACCTAAAACAAAAAATAGAAATTATACTGTTTATCACTTTTATCTTATAAGATTATCAAAAATTCAGGATTGATATACCAAAATGTTGTTAAGGATATGAAGAAATGGGCATGCTCTATACATGATAGAATAATATATGGAAAAAGTATAAACATAACAGAAACAAAATGTATCAAGATCTAATGTACAGTTTGGGCATCTCCTCACAAAAATATGCTTTATGTGAAAAAAGCAGATTATCTCTCTTTCACACACACAATATGATCCTAATTTTGAGAGAGAAAATGAAAGTATTTTTAAGCATAGAAAAATGCTAGAAGGCTCTTTGTCAAAAAGGCAATCACAGTTGTTTATTTGGGAGTAAATGGGGTTACACATTATTTTATTTTAACTTTATTATATTTTTCAATATTATTAACTAATTTTATGATTACACATATGCACACACTTAAATCAATCAATATAGCTACTGAGCAAATGTTCTTAATGATAGCTACTCTTGGAACTGTCAGTTCAAACTGATTCCACATTCTTTCTTGCCCTGATATTTTGAGGTATCAATGTGCCTAGTCACAGGAATGAAAAATAATGGCTCTATGTCAATCATGGAAATCTTATTTCCCTTGCTAGTAATTAGTCTAGGGGTAGTCATATGACCCGGTTCTGGCCAAACAGACATACAGAAAATTTGCTGATGGCTTCAGGTTAAGATTTTTCCATAATAAAAAGAGAGTGGCAGATACAACAAGCAGTATACTCAAGCAGTTTACTCACACCTGTCCATTTGTTTTTCTGCTTGGGATGATGTTATATGTGGGTGACATATTTAGAGCTGTGGCTGCCCTTTGGAAACCATAAGGAGAGATATCAATGACACATTGAAGAGGTAGAATGGAAAAGATAGAAAGAACCAGCCCAAGTGTTTAGTGATAATAGTGAGCCACTGGAACTGCCAACTTCTAAGTTTTGACTTACGTAGATTAAATGTGTTTGTTGTTTGTTCAACAGTCTGTTGATGGGGTATTTTATTCTTTGCAACCAAATATGGCTTCTCTCAATAATTCATGTAAAATAAAGATATAAGAACACATAGATTTTAACTACATAAATACATAAATAAATATATATATATTATCCCATTACTTCCTGTTGTCTCAAGAGTCTTAGTGTTTCTTATGCCATCTTTATTGTACATAAAAATCTCTTTCAACTGGATATTTTTCATCAGGTTTTTGATCAGTTGTCTTAATCAGTTCTCTTACAATTCTCCTTTAGTTGTATTTCCCACTTCATATTTTGTCCTCTTCAAAGCCATGCTCCTTAAAAAGGCTTCTTCTACACAACATCTCCATTTTTCTCAGCTCCTAGTCCTCAACAAATTCCAGCCTACCTTCTCTATTCATCGCTTCACCAAAACAGTACTTGTTACTTACTTATGAACTATGACCTCAATGTTAATAAATCCAATCTAACTTCTTCGGTTATCTTCACCACTCCCTCTTTATTAAAATGTTCTGTTCTCTCAACTGCTGATTTCTGGTCAAGATGGCAGCATAGCTAAACACAGCTCACCTCTTCACACAACCACATCAAAGTTACAACTAAATATAGAACAATCATCACTCAGAACAATCAGAAATTGAGGTCAATGGAAGTCTGACAACTACAGCATTGAACAAAACACATCCATCCAGACTGGTAGGAGGTGTGCAGATGCAAAATGGGCTGGTCCCTCACCCTCATGTGGTGTATAAAAATTCAAGAGGGAATGCTGGCTGGTGTGGCTCAGTGGATTAGTGCTGGCCTGTGAACCAAAGGGTTACTAGTTCAATTTCCAGTCAGGGTACATGCCTGGGTTGCAGGCCAGGTCCCCAGTATGGGGTACACGAGAGGCAACCACACATTGATGTTGCTCTCACTCTTATTTCTCCTTCCTTTCCCCTCTCTCTAAAAACAAGTAAATAACATCTTTAAAAAATTGAAAAGGGATATCTTATGAGCGAGGAGACCCAGCCCCACACAAGAACCCTCAGTCCGGGGTTCCAGTGCTAGGAAGATAAGTCCCTATAACTTCTGGCTGCAAAAACCAGCAGGGATTGAGTGGGTGGAAAAAACTGCTGAATCCCCAAGAATTGCCCCTTAAAGAACCCACACACAGACTCATCTACTCAGACTTACTCCCTCTGAGCTCCAGCACTGGGGTAGCAGGTTGAAAGACACCAGTGACATACAGGAAGAAACTGAAGTGTCTGGCATCAAGATGATCATAGTCCATTGTCCTTTTCTAAACCATCCCTCCAGAGCCAGCAAGTTGGTGCCATAAGTGAGACTCCATGAACCTGGCTAACACTGTTTGACCTGCCTTGGAGATCCCCAAAGACTCTGCCCCACCCAACTTAGGGACCCACCAAAGCTCCTTTTCCATATGAACAGCTGGTTTTAGCTCATGCTTCAAAACTTCCTAAATCTTCTCAAACAAGCAACAACTGGCCTCAGTGAGCCATAGGCCAGGCACTAGCATCAGCAGCCAGCCTAGATTCACAGCTCACATTCACCTGGGAATTTCCAACCCCAGCATTAGTAGAAGACATCTCAGAGTCCTCTACAGCTCATGCAGGGTGGCCCCAGGCAGAACACAGGTAGGGGGCTGAACTTGGCCTGCACCACCAAGGAAACCCCAGAGCCTGCACAATCAGTGGATAACTATAGACCACATAGGAACACCACTACCCTATCTGTGCACAGCTGATCATCAACAGAGAGTGGAGGTTGGGGGTCCATGCTCACAGCCAATCCTTACAGCTGATGGCCTGGGTAAATCCCTCCCATTTATCTGGCAACATCAATCAAGGCTCATCTATAAGAGGAGTATGTACTCAGCCACATGAATGGCACACAGCGAGTACCCAGCTTGGGTGATAGGGGAGGCTGTGCCTCTGGACCCTACAGGACTACATTAGGCCACACTACCAAGACACGTGGTCAAAGCAGCTCCACCTAATA
This sequence comes from Trachops cirrhosus, assembly GCA_028533065.1. Taxonomy (NCBI): domain Eukaryota; kingdom Metazoa; phylum Chordata; class Mammalia; order Chiroptera; family Phyllostomidae; genus Trachops; species Trachops cirrhosus. The sequence goes on from CM052552.1 coordinate 46,702,474, forward strand.
CACAGAAACAAACACAGGGAAGCTGCCAAAATGAGGAGACAAGGAAACATAGCCCAAATGAAAGAACAGATCAAAACTCCAGAAAAAAAGCTAAACAAAATGGAGAAAAGCAATCTATCAGATGCAGAATTCAAAACACTGGTTATAAGGATACTCAGGGAACTTAGTGAGGGCCTCAACAGCATAAAAAAAGATCCAGGCAGAAATGAAGGATGCACTAAATGAAATAAAGAACAAATTACAGGGAAACGACAGTGGAGTGAATGAAGCTGAGAATCAGGCCAATGATTTGGAGCACAAGGAAGCAAAAAACAACCAATTAGAACAACAAAAAAAGAAAAAAGAATCCAAAAAAATGAAGATAGTATAAGCAGCCTCTGGGACAAATTCAAGAGGTCTAATATTCGCATGATAGGGGTGCCAGAGGAAAAGAGAAAGAGCAAGAATTTAGAAATCCATTTGAAATAAATAATGAAAGAAAACTTCTCTAATTGGGTGAAGGAAATAGACATGCAAGTCCAGGAATCACAGAGAGTCCCAAGCAAGATGGATGCAAAGAGACCCACTCCAAGACACATCATAATTAAAATGCCAAAGCCTCTTAAAAGCAGCAAGAGAAAAGAAGTTATGTGTGTACAGGAGAGTTCCCACAAGAGTGTCAGTTGATTTCTCAAAAGAAACTTTGCAGGCTAGATGGGATTGGCAAGAAATATTCAAAGTCATGAAAAGCAGGACTTACAGCCAAGATTGTTCTACCCAAGGAAGCTATTATTTAGAATTGAAGAGTAGATAAAGAGTTTCCCAGAAAAGAAAAAAATTAAAGGAGTTCATCATCACCAGACCATTATTACATGAAACATTACAGAGACTGATTTAAGAAAAAAAAGAAGGTGCCCTGGCTGGAACGGCTCAGTGGATTGAGGGCTGGACTGAGAAGCAAGGGGTCGTTGGTTCGATTCCAAGTCAGAGCACCTGCCTGGGTTGCAGGCCAGGTCCCCAGTAGGGGGTGTGTGAGAGGCAACCACACATTGATGTTTCTCCTCCTCTCTCCTTCCCTTCCCCTCTATCTGAAAATAGATAAATAAAAATCTTTTTAAAAGTTCTTGCCACATACCAGCATGCTGAAGCACACCAGTAGAAAATCGCTGATCTAGAGGGTACTGAGATCCAAGAACACAGCCTGTTTTGGAGGAGTTGGTTGCAGCAGGGCCTGAAGCTATCCAACATCTGAGTCACAGAGCCACAGATCCAACTCCCAAGGTCTGATTCCATGCTTACCAAGCAGCCTTCTCCTAATTATAACTTGGGTTCCTTTAGAGAGTGTTGGCCAGATCACTCCAGTATTTGGCAGATATATTTCTTACTATAAATAGTTGATATGTAAACTATCTCATCTTATGAATCTGTTTTAATTTATACCTTCATGTTGGGGTCAGCCATCATCCCAAGGTCCCTTGAACTCTAGATGATGACTGCCACATGGATTCTGTAAACTGACATGGCAAGGGGCAGGACATCTGGAATCTGACTACCATCCTGTCACTGATGGGGACTCCATGTCTTCATGTTAGACTAGAACTTCTTTAAAATGATCAAGTTGCAGTTTTAAAAAGTAAGAGTATTTACTCACCAATCTCATTTTTATCTAGAAGAATGGGCACCTTTCCCTCTAAGATAAGCAAATATACTCGCTTCCATTTTGCAGGTAGGGAAAAGAAAATTTTCCAAGAAGAGGCACAAGATGGCAGAGGAGTGAATGGAAGCTACAATAACCTCCTCCCAGAACCAATCTGGAATTACAACTAAATTGTGGAGAAATCACCCAGAAAAAGCAACTGAACAATAGCAAGAGAGAAGACTTATGACCTTGGACAGACAGAATAATCAGCTTCAGCACAATCTGACTGGTGAGGAGTGTGGTGGAGACTCCAGAAGACTGACTAGGCACCCACAGGAAGCAATGCCAGAGGGATAATTAAGCAACCAGTTGGATCCCCCTGAGAAGCATGGGGTCTAAACCCTAAGCTGGGAAACGCAGCCTAGAGCACCAGAGCCCAAAAAGTACACAGATAACAACCAGCAGCAAAAACCAGCAGGGTTGCTCTCTGCCAGACACGGACAACTGGGGACACAAAGAGCCATTTATAAGGCCAATGCACACATTTCTATTTCCAGCCACTTACCCTGGGCTTCTGGCACAGATCTGGGAGCAGACTGGGCTAGAGATACCTGAGGAGAGACTGGGGACAGAAGCTCTGGGGAGAGAACGAGAGAGTACAACCAGGGATCCTGGTACTGAGTCATCCTCCCATATGGCAGCAGCCATGCTGCTCAGGCAGACCACTCCCCTCTGAGCAGCAGCAGCCTGAGGGGAAACTACTGATTTCAGAGTGACTAGATTAACAACAGAAGAAGTCAGGCACAGAGAGTAGGTGCTTGGCAAAGGAGGGGGCAGAGTGGAGTGGAGAAGCTTGAGGAGAGGTTGGGGATGGAGACTTTGGGGAGAAAACAGAGAGTAGGCACTGGGATCCCAATGCTGAGTCATCTCCCATATGGCAGCAGTCACCCTGCTCAGGCAGACCACTCCCCTATGAGCAGCAGCAGCCTGAGGGGAAACAACATCCCTGCCCCCAGGAGAGACTCTGTCCTTGCTCTGTGGTGTTTAAACCTGACTGCTGAGTGCAGAGATACTAGATTAACAACAGAAGAAGTCAGCCACAGACAGTAGATCCATGGCAGTCTCCAAGAATGCTCCCTAAGGTCAGAAGGGGTCAACATCTGACATCACCAGAGGCAGGCCCACAAAGAAAAAACAGTGGTAAATACTAGAGGCTACTGAGACAAAATCCACTGTGGTCATCTCCATGATTTGTGATATTTCCTTTCAAGCATAGTTTTTTAACATTCATTTCTTGTCCAGCAAGTTTGGGCATATTAAGTCACTAGAATTCATACTACAGTTTATTTCTCTCCTTTCTTATAATAGTCTTAATCTCTTTACACCCTTATTAATATTGGTTCATTTCCTGTTGACAGTGGGACTGCAGAAGGAGGGTTTTTTTGTGGATGTGGGTTTGTTTCCTGGGTTTTTTGGTTTTGTTCTGGCAGCACCTGCATAACTACATGCAAGATGTGGTGGATGGAGGGACCTTCAGTCAACCAGCTGGATGGAAACACCCAGGAAAGAAGGACCCAACAACAATCAAAACCCAGTTACATCCACAGAACCAACATAAACAGCATAAAGAGCATCCCAAGAGCATCAAGTTCAGAAGATCAAGTAGAGTGTGCCGCTGAATCTCATAGGTCTCCTACCATAGAGGTTCATATCACAAACTCAGGGAGTCAAAACAGATCAATTTAAGAAGCAGAAGCAAACAAGAAGAGTCTTGCAAATAATGGGAAGATAAAGAAACAACCCCAAATGAATGGAAAGGAGGAAACCTCAGAAAGAACAATAAATGAAATAGAGGTAAGTCAACTATCAGATATTGAGTTCAGAAACAATGGCTATAAGGAAGCTCAATGAGTTCAGTGCGAATTACTAAAAACTACAGAGAAACTATGAGGAATTTACTGCAATGTATATCAGCATTAAAAAGGATATAGAAACTATCCACAAGAGCCAAGAAGAAATGAAGAGTGGAATTTCTGAATTGAAGAACACAGTAGAAGGAATCAAAAGCAGTCTAGATGAAGCAGGGGATCAAATCAGCAGGCTGGAGGATAAGGTAGGAAAAAAGTCCCAGAAAGAGCAATAAAAGGGAAAAAACACTCCAAAAGAATGAGGAGGGGTTAAGGGAACTACAGGACAACATGAAAAGTAATAATATCTGTATAATAGGGATACCAGAAGGAGAAGGAGAGGAGCAAGGTATACAAAGCCTGTTTGAAAAAGTAATTATAGAAAACTACCCTATCTTGATGAAAGAAAAAAAGTCACACAAATCCAGGAAGAACAGAGAATCCAAATCAACATCCACATGAACTGGAAGAACAACAAAAAACAAATCCCAGAGCGAGCAGAAGGAAGGCAATAAGCAAGATCACAACAGAATTAAATGACATAGAGACTACAAGAACAATTCAAAGGATCAATAAACCAGGATCTGGTTCTTTGAAAAGATAAACAAAATTAACAAACCCTTAAGCAGACTTATCAAGGGCAAAAAAGAGAGGACCCAAATAAACAAAATCAGAAATGAAACAGGAGACATTGCAACTGATACCACAGAAATACAAAAGATTCTAAGAAATTACTACAAAGAACTATATGCCAAGAAATTTGAAAACCTGAATGAAATAGACAAATTTCTAGAAAAATATAACCTTCCAAAATTGAATGAAGAAGCATGAAGCCAGAACAGACCAATAACAGCTAGTGAAATAAAAAATCTCCTGGCACACAAAAGCTCTGGGCCAGATGGTTTCACAGAAGAATTTTACAAAACTTTTAAGGAAGAGCTAACCCTATCCTTCATACCCTATTCAAAAAATACAAGAAGAGAGAAGTCTCCCAAACTCTTTTTATGAAGGCAGAATCATCCTAATCCCAAAAGCAGACAAAGACACAACAAAGAAAGAAAACTACAAGCCAGTATCCCTGATGAACATGGATGCTACAGTCCTCAAAAAAATACTGGCAAGCCTTATCCAGCAATACATTAAAAAGATCATACACCATGACCAAATAAGATTCATCCCATGGATGCAAGGATGGTACAATATTCAAAAATCAATAAATGTAATACATAGCATAAACAAAAGGAAAGACAAAAATCACAAGATCATATCAGTTGATGCTGGAAAAGCATTTGGTAAGCTATGACTCCCATTTATGATAAAAACACTCAGCAAGGTGAGAGTAGAGAGAGCATACCTCAACATAATAAAGAACATATACTAGAAATCTACAGCCAATATCATACTCAATGGGAAAAAACTAAAAGCTTTCCCACTAAGATCAAGGACAAGACAAGGATGTCCACTTTCACCACTACTATTCAACATGGTATTGGAAGTACTAGCCACAGCAATCAGACAAGAAAAAGAAATAAAAGGCATCCAAATGGGAAAAGAGGAAACAAAACTGTCATTGTTTGCAGATGACATGATAGTGTACATAGAAAACCCCATAGATTCCACCAAAAACCTACTTGACTTAGTAAGTGAATTTGGCAAACAACAAGATACAAAGTCAATATTCAGAAATTGAAGGCACTTTTGTACATCAACAATGAAATATCAAATAGAAATCAGGAAAAAATCCCATTTGCTACAGCAACAAGGAAAATAAAGTAACTAGGAATAAATTTAACCAAGGAGGGAAAAAATCTGTACTCAGAAAACTACACAATACTGAAGAAAGAAATTAGGGAAGATACAAATAAATGGAAGCATATACCATGGTCATAGATTGGAAGAATTAACAACACCAAAATGTACATACTACCCAAAGAATTTTATATATTCAACACAATTCTTATTAAAATACTAATGACATATTTCACAGATATGGAACAAACATTTCAAAAATTTGTATGGAACCATAAACAACCCTGAATAGCCACAGCAATTTTGAGAAAGAAGAACAAAGTAGGAGCGATAATAACACCTGACATCAAACTATATTACAAGGCCACTGTAATCACAACAGTCTGGTACTGGCATAAGATCAGACACATAGACCAATGGAACAGAACAGAGAGCCCAGAAATAAACCGAAGTCTCTGATGGTCAATTAATATTCAACAAAGGGGTCATAAGCATAAAATGGAGTAAAATAACCTCTTCAACAAATGGTGTTGGGAGATCTGGACAGCTACATGCAAAAAAAAAAAATGAACCTCAATCACCAACTTACACCATACACAAAAATAAACTCCAGATGAATAAAAGACTTAAATATAAGTCATTTACACCATAAAAGTCCTAGAGGAGAACAAGGTAAGAAAATTGCAGATATTCCACACAACCATATTTTCAGCAATATGTCCCCTAGAGTAAGAGGCATAAAGGAAAGAATAAACAAATGGGACTTCATCAAAATAAACAGCTAAAGAAAACATCACCAAAATGAAAAGGGAACCAACCATATGGGAAAATATATTTGTCAACGATACCTTGGACAAGGGTTTGATCTCCAAGATATATAAAGAACTCACAGGACTCCACTCTAAGAACACAAGCAACCCAATTAAAGAATGGGCAAAGGACCTGAACAGACACTTCTCCAAAGAGGACATACAGTGGTCCCAGAGATATATGAAAAGATGCTCAGCATCACTTCAAATGAGGGTTGCAAAACCACAATGAGATAGCACTGCACACCAATAAGAATGGCCATCATAACCAAATCAACAAACAAGTGCTGGTGATATTGTGGAGAAAAGGGAACCCTAGTACACTATTGGTGGGAATGCAGACTGGTGCAGCCACTGTGGAAAACAGTATGGAATTTCCTCAGAAAACTAAAAATGGATCTGCCTTTTGACCCATCAATTGTACTGCTGGGGTTACACCCTAAGAATCCTGAAACAACAAATCAAAAGAACCTATGCACCCCAAGACTCATAGCAGCACAATTTACAATATCCAAGCATTGGAAGCAACCTAAGTGCCCATCAGTAAATTCTTGGATCAAAAAACTATGGTACATTTACACAATGGAATACTATGCAGCAGAAAGAAAGAAGGAATTCCTACCCTTTGAGACAACATGGATGGAACTGGAGAGTATTATGCTAAGTGAAATAAGCCAGACAGTGAAAGACAAATACCATATGATCTCATCTATAAGTGGAACCTAATCAACAAAGCAAGGAAGCAAATTATAACCAGAGACATCAAAATAAAGAACAAATTGACAGTAACCAGATGGGAGGCTTTAAAGTGGGAAAAAAAAAAGGAAATTTCATGAAAGAACATGTATAAAGGACACATGGACAAAGCCAAAGGTGTGTAGGATCAAGGGTGGGAGGTAGGGATGTGTGAGGAAGGGGGGAGTGGAGGGGGTAAAATGGGGAGAACTCTACTTGAACAACAATAAAAAATAATAATTGTTAAATAAATAAATGAGTAAAGAAAATAAATAAGAAATGTTTCCACTGCTAATCAATTAAGGCATGGTTACTTATAAGTTCTTTTTTAATTTTTTTTAATTTTAATTGTTCACGTATAGTCTTCTGTCTTTTCCCCCCATCCCACCCCCACCCCCCAATGCTTATAAGTTCTTGAAGTCAGGGCTTATATATCTATTTCACATGTATTTTTTCTGAAGTAACTGAGAAAGATTCTTGGTTAAGCTCTGGTTAAATGTAAATAATTGAGAGTCTAAATCCAGATTAGTGTTTTGGGTCTAATTTAAATGGGCTAATATTATTAATTTTTCTTTAAAAAAAGAATGTTTTAGCCATTTTAGTGACCATGAGAAATGCAAATAACACTTTTGGTTGTGTGTTATGTGGCACATTAAATTACTGATCCCAATTCTTCATCCCTTTGTAATAAACATTAATCTTGCCATGTCCTCATGGTTCTTACCATGATCTTCCCTGCCCCTTGTTTTGGCCTGGTTCACCTGACTTGTTTTGGTCAATGGGATGTGAGTAGATATAATGAAAGAAAAGGTTCAACATGTACTTTCATTATGGTTTGGTTAACTTTCTTGTTCTCTCTAGCAATCCACCTTGAGAACAGCATCAGCCAGTTAACTGCTTTATCTTTCAGCTTGGTACTAGAATCAATACATATAAAGTGAACCTAAGCTTAATACAAACCCTAAAGCAGAACTACTACTTCTAGTTCATGGACCCACAATCTAAAGCACAACTTCCCTAGCTGACCTGCAGAACTGTGATCGTAAGAACAAGTGTTTATTGTATAACACCTACTTTTATGGTGCCCTATTATGTAGCATTAATGTGGCAATACCTGGCTGACGCATCATCATAAACATCCTAACTATTGCAGACATTAGTTAAATAATCATATAATTAAGTGTAATTCTTCCTCACCAGATTACATGGTCCAGAGGGCAGAAATTGTGTATTTTTTGCTCTCCATGGTATGCCAGCACCTAGTACAGTGGATTGCATAATAAATATGTATTGAATGAATACTGTTAATGAGGAAGAAAGGCTGAAATAATATATACCAAAAAATTTTAAATCAGGTGATAGAATAAGTAATGATTGTATCTTCATTCTTTTTTGTATTTTAATAATATTTTTCTGTATTGTAATAATGTTTTTGTATAATACTCATGAATTGATTTTTATAATCAGGAATAAGAGCAAAAAAAGCTATTTCCATTAAGAAGAGAATATATAATTACTTGGAAAGAAATACTGTCATGGGTCAAAAAGAAGTCATTTGTATGAGTTAAGTCTACATGCAGTTCTAAATTAAAGTGGCAGTACATTCACAAAAAGAACATGAATATTTAGGTTTCAGGATGAAATATTTAGGTTTTAGGTAAATAATGACTTGGTTAGCACCAAGTTTTAAGACCTGGCTGAGACACTCAGTGCTTTGCTTTGCTTTGCTTTGCTTTGCTTTGCTTTGCTTTGCTTTGCTTTGCTTTGCTTTGCTTTGCTTTGCTTTGCTTTGCTTTGCTTTGCTTTGTTTTGCTTTGCTTTGCTTTGCTTCCTGGGATCAGACAGGAATGTCTGAAGTAGGCACAGAAATTTAGGGAGACTGGCAAATGGAAATTCTAGTCAGGTACTTGATGCTGATGAACTCTTTCCCTCACACTCATTTTACAAATTTACAGTAAGATTCCTGAGGACATCACTGTAACCACATCTCACCTTCCATGTACTTCTACCTCGAGTTTCTCTGCTGTCTTCCCTTACCCCACCCTCAAAGCTGCAGACATTGCTCTCTTCTCATGTTCCTTCAGGTCCCTCCTGCTTTCACTTGGTTCCTTTGATGACTGGATCTCAGGTTTCAGGGATGCTGCAATCAAAAGCAAGGAACTTGATTGCAGACAGCCACGTGGATCATTCTTAAAAATATAGCATTGGATGAAAAATAAAATTAAGGAAAAATTCAATGTGTTGTAAAAGATAGATTAAACAAATTTAAAATGTATACATTCACATGAACCTCTTAGATTATTTAAACATATAAATACACATAATAAGCATTTGAGAGGGTGCCTAATGGGAGAGAAGAATGAGTGTGGTCATAGCGAGAGGACAGTCAAAGGAAGGAAGGAAGAAAAAAATGAGAGTGCACATTTTTTAAGGACAGAAAACAAATTTTACTCCAAATGTTTTAAGTGTAAATGAAGGGGTGTTAATAAAGGGACTATTTACACTGGTGTAAGGAGGGCAAAGTTAAAAAAACAAAGGAAAGAAATGTGCATTGGGTTTCTGTTGTTGATGTAACAAATTACCACAAATTCAGTGGCTTAAAACAACATAAATTTATTATCTTACAGTTTTGTAGGTAGGTCAGGGGACTGGCATAGATCTCAATGGGCTAAAATCAAGCTGTTAACAAGGTTGCATTTCTTCTGGAGGCATCAAGAGAGAATTTGTGTTCTTCCTTTTTTGGCTTCTAGAAGCTTTCCACATTCTCTGGCTCATGGCCCTCTTCATCTTTAAAGGCAGCAACATCTAATCTCACTCTGAACTTCTTTTTTTCATATTTTTATTGTTGTTCAAGTACAGTTGTCTCCATTTTCCCCCCACCACTTCCCACAGCCTCAGTCATTTCATTGTCAATGTCTTTCTGACTTCAGCTGCTTTTAAAGACCCATGTTATTAGATTGGGCTCACCCAGATAACCTAGCATAGTTTCCACATTTCAAGGTTTACAATCTTAATTACATCTGTAAAATCACTTACCACAGAAAGTAGCATACAGGTTCCAGGGATTAAGGTGTGGAAACATTTGTGGGACCATTATTCTGTCTATCCCAGAAGGAAATATCAGGAAGCTATTAGCATTCTTAGGGCTGAAGGGCCATGGTGGGGAGGGAATAATATTAAAGGAACCCCAAAGGAGCTGGAATCTAGGAATGTCTGAAAGGTGCTGCAATGAGGAAGGTGACAATTATTGCTAGACACTGCTCAAAGTACCAAATACTGCTCAAAATACCAAGTACATGGGGGAAAACACCCTCACCTGTTTTATTTCATTCCCATACTCCTGCAAGTGCCTCTCATTGGGCAAAGCTAACTAAAAAACCAAGTACCAAAGGAGCTTGGGTAATGGAGCCTATAGTAGTTGACTTCCCAAAGCAGACAGAGAAGGATGATATCTGATATTAGCAGGTGTAGTGGCTGGGGAAAGAGTTCAGGGAAACAAATTAGGAATAACCAGAACATATACCCTGAACTGGGAAGAGTGATACCTTAAATTCTTTGCACTTGGTATCAAAAAAGACAAACAAATGCTCTTCTAGCAACATTAGCTGCTATTTCAAAGCAGAATCAAAAGTGCAAGAGGGAGCCCTGGCTGGTGTAGCTCAGTGGATTGAGCGCGGGCCTGCAAACCAAAGGGTTGCTGGTTCGATTCCCAGTCAGGACACATGCCTGGGTTGTGGGCCTGGTCCCCAGTAGAGGATGTGAGAGACACCACCACACATTAATGTTTCTCTCCCTCTCTCCTTTCCTTCCCCTCTCTATAAAAATAAAAATAAATAAAATTTTTAAAAAGTGCAAGAGGGAGCAATGTGGAGGAAATGTTTCTTAAAATGAACAAGGAAATATTTGGAACAAGAAAAATCAGTATTCAGGTTACAGCACATGTGTCTCCTTGTTCCTTACCCTGTCACACGGTGGAGCCAGGTAGAAATCACCAAAGCAAAAGATGGTGGAGAGAAGTGCAGGAAAGAGAATGAAGACATAGGAAGAATAGAGGCTGATTGACATCTGTGTGGGGTCCTTTTTTAAAACAAATCTCTTCCAAAGTTGTACAAGTAGCAGAAATTCTTCTTCACAATGTCAGTGTGTACTTTTGACTTGAAGTCTTCATGAATGTTACATATTTATAAAGTTCTGAGAGTCTGTGTGGCTGGAACAGGATCTTTTACTCTATGAACTGCTAATTTAACTACAAGCTGGATTCCATTGTGAATCCCTCTCAGAGGTATCGCTTATAAGACCATTACTCCTGTCCTCTGATTTTGTTATTTTTAGAGGACACTTGGTCCCATTTGCTATTCACTTTATTTATATCCAGACTGTAAATTCCTCCTAAGCCACATGTAGTTCCTGTCTGATTTTGAAGCTCTGAAAAATCCAATCACAGCTGACTAAGAAGTAAAATTTGACAGACAGTGTGAAAAGGAAGCAAAAGCTCTTCCTGTTGCATATACACCATTGATCTAAGACCATCGTCAAAGCCACTCTACATTCAGAGGCTCTAAGTGTTTGGAACCATTCCCATGTACAGAGTGGTGACTCTGAAGGGCACCCAACTTGCAACAGATGGTACTGAGACTTTTATACATATAGCCAGTCCAGGAAGCTCAAAATCAAGTAAAGGAGGTAGAAAAGACCAGGTAGGGCAACCACACCACATGCTGAAATCTGAAATAAAACAGAGCAAAGAGCCAGAAGATCTTACTTCCATCTTAGCCTTAAACAACTTGAACAAGTCTCATACCTAGTAAGTAGCTTATTGGTTTATATCAGGGTGGCTAGCATTTAGCCCATAGACTAGATTGCATTTATTTTATTTACTATGTATCAGGCACAGTAAAAAACCTATTTAATCCTTCTCAGTAAACATGAAGTCATTTCTACTGGTATCTCCACTTCAAAGATGAAGGGAAATTGGGAAATTAAGTGACTGTGGCACAAATTATCATAGCTAAGTGATGGAGGCAGGATCCTCACACTGCAGAGCCTGAGCATTTAACCATCATACAGAAAATGCAATCCATTTGACCCTGGAAAAGATTCCTCTTGGGCTTTTAGTGGAAAAAATAACCAACAAAGAAAGAAAGAAAGTCTACTGCTTAGTTTGCTCACAAAAACAGCAAGTGACTAACAGTACACAAATAGGGAATTTTTAGAGTTTAACCTACTATAAAAAAACAGTTCACTTGCCACATAAATTGCCCTGGTAATGAAGGCATTATTCAAATGCTATTTTTATTTTTAATAGCTTTATGAGGTATAATTTTAAAAACATAAGATTCACTTATTTTTCAAGTACAATTCAATAGCTTTTAGTAAATTTACAGTTATGAAGCCATCATTACTATCTAATTCTGGAACATTTCATTATCCCCAAAAGAAACCCCATGCTAATTAACAATCATTCCTCATTTCCCAGCTCACCCCACACCCATCCTCTGGCAACCACTAATCTGTCTCTATGTATTTACCTCTTCTGAACACTTCATATAAATGAAAGCATACAATATGTGGTCTTTCACAACTAGTTTTTTCCACTTGGCATAACATTTTTGAAATTCAGTCATGTTGGAACATGTATTGATGCTTCATTCATTTTTTTGTCCCATAGTATTCTATTGTATGGACAAACCACATTTTGCTTATCCATTCAGTAGCTGATAGACATTTGGGTTGCTTCTCTGATGGCTAATGATATTAGGCAGTTTTTCATGTACTTATTGGCTATCTGTAAAATTTCTTTGGAGAAATGTGTTTTCAGATCAATTTTTTATTTGGCTATTTTTATAATTAATTATTATTTTTATTATTTGTTATGGAGTTGCAAGACTACTTCACATATTCTATATTAGAATCCTTTATTAGTTATGTGACTTGGAAATATTCTCCCAGTTTATTGCTTCTTTCATTTTCTTAATGGTGTCTTCTGAGTTTTTATTTTGAGAAAGTCTAACCTAACGTCATAAAGATTTACTTCTGTTTTCTTTTAAGAGTTTTGTAGTTTTAGCTCTCACATTTAGGTCTATAATCCATTCTAATTAATTTGTGTGCATTATATAAGAGCCTGAGTTCATTCTTTTGCATGTGGCTATCTAGTTGTCCCTAAACCATCCTTTGATCAATATATCTGTACTTATATCAGTACCACACTATCTTGCTTACTGTACCTTCATATTAAGTTTTGAAATCATGAAATAAAGTTCTCCAACTTTGCTCTTTCTCCAGACATGTTTGGTTATTTTGTTCCCTTGCATTTTTGTATAAATTTTAGGATCAGCTTGTCTATTTCTGCAAAAAAAATAAACAGAAAATAAAAAACAGCAAGCAAGCTAAAATTTTGATAGAGATTGCATTAAATTCATAGGTCAATTTGGAAAGAATTGCCATCTTAATAACAATGAGTCTTCCAATTCATAAACATGCAATTTCTTTTCATTTATTAAGATCCTTTTTACTTCTTTCAGTGATGGAGTTTTCACTGTAGAAATCTTGGCCTTTTGTTAAACTGTTTCTAAGTATTTTTTGCTATTGTGAATGAGATTTTTCTCTTAATTTTATTTTTCAGGTATTTCATTACTAGTAAATAGAAGTTATATATTTTTTCCTATGACCTTGCTGAAGTTGTTTTTGTGGATAGCTTAACATTTTCTACATACTAATTCATGCAGTCTGCTAATGACAGTTTTACTTCTGCCTTTTTAACCTGGATGACTTTTATTTCTTTTTCTTGACTTATTGCACTAAGATTTCAAGCATGATGTTGAATAGGAAGGGTAAAAGAAGACATACTTTCCTTAAAATGGAAATAAATACTTCCCTTGTCCCCAATCTTCAGAAGAAAGCATTCAGTCTTGCATCATTAAGTATGATGTTAGCTGTAAGGTGTTTATACGTCGTCTTTATCTAGCTGAGGAAGTTTTCTTCTATTTCCATTTTGTTGACATTTTTATCATGAATAGATGTTGGCTTTTGTCAAATTAAACTGCATTTATTTAAATAATCACGTGGTTATAATTTTTTCCTTTTGAGTAAAAACAGAAGGTAGTTGTGCATTTCTTCCACTACAATATTTGTAAGGAGAATTTTATCCTGTTAAATTTTCAAATAAGTTCCATTGCATAAGACATGAAGGAACTTGTCAAAAACTGTTAATTTATTCATGTGGGTATCCTCATTGAAAATCTAGAAAGATAAGTCAAAATATGCCACTCAGAAGATCTCTTCAGCAAATATATATAATCCAGCCATCCAAATTAATTCCACAGATTAAGTAATTTTCTATACAAAAAGTTCTACAGGAATGAGGGAAAGCATATTTGGCTGTTTAGGCAGGTGCAAGTTTTCACATTCAAACAGATTGAGCAAATTGGCATTAAGACTACATTTACTACTCTGGATGGTGTGGCTTAGTGAATTGAGCACCAGCCTGTGAACCAGGGGATTGCTGGTTCGATTCCCAGTCAGGCCGGGTCCCGAGTACAAGGTGCGTGAGAGGCAGCCACACATTGATGTTTCTCTCCCTCTCTTTTTCCTTCACTTCCCCTCTCTCTAAAAATAAATAAATAAAATCTTTTTAAAAGACTGCATTTATTTTGCATAGATTCCATTGAATTTGGTATAGTTTACCAGACATTAAAAATTATATACCTATTATGTAGAAATAAAATTGCAATTTCAGAAGAGTTTCACACTTTTATGCATTAAATTATACCTTCAATTTTCATAGCTTTCTTTGAAAGAAACCTCACAATGTATCTGAATTATTAAGCACCTGTTTTATAAGTGTGGCTCAGTTTCAAGAGGAACTGTTTAAGCAGAACATGAACTATGTGCCCCTAATAAGATACATAATTCCTGGAATTTGAAGATGTACTAGGTCTGTCTGGAAAATGTCCAGCCATTGCTAATATAACAAGAATGGTTTACACAACATTGATGTAACCTGGCAGCCAAGGAGATTAGACAAGAATGCACATGTGTGAACAAGGATGACTTCACTGTACTAGTTAGTGGGGAAGATAGACGCTGTTGAGTGAGCATGTGTACTGTGTGGCCATTGCATTCAAAATTACCGAGTGAATAGAACAATGAATCTGCATCAGATTTTGTGTTAAGCTTGAACATTCCTCCGTCAAAACTATTTGGACGATTCAGAAGGCCACAGCTGTGTGCAATTGCTGATAGGCAGCTTCATCACAACAATGTGCCCGCTTATACATCCTGTCTCCTGCAGAGTTTTTTGGTGAAACATCAAATTACCCAGGTGACTCAGCCTTCCTGTAACCTAGATTTGATAGCCTATGATTTCTGACTTTTACCAAAACTAAAATCACCTTTGAAAGGAAAGAGAGTTCAGACCATTGATAAGATTCAGGAAAATATGACAGAGTAGCTGACGGGGATTGCACTGAATCAGGGGTATCAAACTCATTTTCACCAGAGGCCACATCAGCCTCACAGTTGCCTTTAAAGGGCTGACTGTAATTTCAAGTTCTTAACAGTTAAGGAGTAGTTACATTTATACAGTTCTAAAATTATTTTGACCCTTTGAAGGCAACCATGAGGCTGATGTGGCCCCCAGTGAAAATGAGTGTGCAATGAGTGACCCCTGTAGTAAAGGATTTTGCAGAGTGTTTTGAACAGTGGAAGAGACACTGGGAGAACAGTGTGAGGTCCCAAGGTGCCTACTTTGAAGGGGACTGAGACATCGTTTTCTTATGTACAATGATTCTTGTATCTTGTACCCTCTTCAATAAATGTTTCTATTTTCCATTATTACATGGCTAGATACTTTATAGACAGACCTTTTATATACTGAATAAAGAGTGCAGTGAGATCAGGAGGAAGGTGGTATATAGGAGGGAAAGTGGAAAAGTCAACAGATTGAGGGCGTATTTGAGCAATAAACTGGAAAGTCAGAAAATTAAAAATAGAGTGAGGTATTCAATGAGTAAACGTGGAGTTGGTGTGGTTTTCTGATGATGGTGTCCTTGTGACTATGGAATTGAGTGGCTGAGGGAGAGTGGGAGAGAAAGCCATTGAATATGAAGAGGTCAAAGAACAGAGCAGCCAGGGTGTTGAAGGGTCCTTTATGGAACATTTAATTTACCCCTATAATAATGGGTATGAAAATTGTGACATAGGGGCTAATAAATTTTAATAATTGAGTACACAGAAGGTTAACAGATAATTCCAAGGTAAAAACGAGAGACTAATACACCCTTCAAAAAATATGGAGAGTGAACAATGATCTAGAAGTGACAAATGAATCAGAAACTACTTTAATTAAACTCTTTTTAAGAAGTGTAGATCCCATTCAATCTGCAAAATGTCAAGATTCACACCAACTTTCTCAAAAATTGATTAATGACCAGCACTTGACCTACAAATGTATGAATTTGTATGAATAAAGTTGATTAAACTTCTTTTGGACTAATTTAATATTTATATCAAAATCAACATTTTTATATAGCTAACAAACTATGCTTCACTGTTGTTATTTAATTTAAAAAAACAACAACAACAACTCATGCAGCTGTATCTGTACAGAATTCTAATCACATGGGTACTGCATTCCTTGCCTGAACTAGCTCCCTTTAGTCATCTTCTCTCTCACTCTAGAACAGATGAGATTACAAGGAATGTCCTTGATTTTTTTAAATTTATAAATAAATAAATCTTAAATATTTACATTTTAAGTATTAATAACACATTACTTGCCTCTAACCTTACAATTAAATACAATGCACCAATTTGTAAAGATTCTTAGTGCTACCTATCTAGACTGCTCAGGCTAGTCTTTGTGAAATTCTTTTTCCCCTTTGTTGTTTCTATTGCCCAATATGAAGATGGAGTTGGATGAAGGTCAAAAGTAGTGCATAGTTAAACTTCTACAAGGTTTTCTCTGTTCTTAAGAGCTGGCCTATACATGCCTATGGTTAATTACTTATAATTATTATTTCCTTTACCTACAATAAGTCAGAGGCTTAATTTCAAATTTGTCCTTGGACATGGTTCCTTTCAAAAAACTCAGATTTTTACCTGACTTTGGTGTGGCTTTCAAATGTGTCATTTAAAACTCTGTCATTTAATTTTATTTTCATGAAAAATGATGAATTGGCTTTAAAGTGAGAAGTCTGAGGGTAGAACAGATTCCTGAAGTTGTTATTTTCTGGGTGCCTTCCCATTTCCTTTGATTATCTCAACCCCTCTCCCACCTCAATAAGCTCTCTATTAAACACAGCCATTAAATCCCTCTGAGAGTGCCACTTATTCCCTACTGGGATCCTCACTTTGCCCTTATCAAAAAATTCTAATTGTGTTCAGTGTTCTTCAAACTCTACTTGCCCAGACGAGTGTTTGGGAACCAGTAATAACAGGTCAAAATGTGCTCCACAGAGCACTAGTTCTAGAGTCCACCTTGGCCAGATAATGTCCTGATTTTCACTTAAACCTCATAAGGAACTAAGCAAGCATGTGTGCCCATCGTATGGTCTTCCTTATGTAGTTGCAATGCCAGTGTACATGGGTGATGCTTGCTCATTGTTATATACATAGTGGGCAAAGGAGCAAGATGGCACTGGGAGGGGGGCAGAAATTGTAGCCAGATGACAGATGATGGTGATGTAGTTTTCTAAAGACAACTTTTGTACCCACACATACAGGTGGTATTTTAGGGTGATATATTTGGGAGCATGAGAAGGTTAGTCCTGTGACCTGGCCAAATTCCTCTTCAAAGAGACAGAATACTTCATTACTGTGAACCAGAGCAAGTCTCCTGCCAGAAAAGGGGGAAACTCAAAATTTATGCTCACCAAATATCCCTCCTCAGCCCCCTCTTTGTATGCTGTGCTGGGGATATATACTTTGCACTGATCACAGGAAACCATGACTTTTACAAGACATGTCAAATGGTTCATTTTTGCAGAGCCATTGACTCAGTCTTTTGTGAGATATTTTGAGCTCTTTGGGAAGCTGTTAAAGATTATTAGAAAAAATAGGCAGTATGGTCAAACACATATGAAAAACATTGTGTTAAGCAAAATGAATCACTTTTCTGCAGAAATGCTCAGAAGGTTTGATATGCTACCGTACATTACAAATTTGGTATGTCATGTTTCCCAGCCTGCACATAACAGGGAACCTTTTTGTCAGACTGCATCCATGACATGTTGGTCAACATTCTCCTGTGATTGGAAACATTGTAGGTGTGTGGGTGGAGTGGGGAGGTGTTATTGAAAAGAGCAGGATAGTAAGCAGGTATTCAGTGGAAGGAGTTCAGTCCCTATCAATCCCCTGGCTGTTGTTGAACCAGAAACAGGAGTCACTGTGAAAGCTGACTGAATTGTACAGCTTATTGAATTTACTCTGAGCATTTCATTTCAAATTTGGCAACATCCCTGATAGTCAGAGGTTTTTAATCTGGTACAAAAGGTTACAAAGAAATGCTGCTGCCCAAATCTGGCAGCCCATGGAAGGCTTTTTAATTAACTTTAAAAGGTCTTCATGAGTCCTGCTCATGGCAGGATATATAAAACACCCACACCCATCACTGGAGAGAGAGAAGCAACTGGAGTTATTCCAAACCCATTTCACTGACATTTTTAGAAAGAGTGAATTTCTTGTTTTGAAATTCAAAGTTTGCAAATGATGTGATTTTAATTATAAAATAGAGTCTTACCAATAGGGTCAGTGAGGCCTTTATTCCAATTTTGTTGTCCTTTCAGAATTAAATTCATACTGAGACATTTGTTCTCTTCCATGTATAGGTAACACAAGCAAAAGAAGATCCTCATGGGATACTATAAATGATGACACTGGAACAGAATGACCTTAAAACTTAAATAAATCTTCAGTGAAGATGAAACAGCAGGAAGTCATCCTAAGCAAAGCCTGGTGACTCTCTGGCAATGCAATGTGGACCTGGCATGGTGACACCAGGCTGAAAAATTTGCACAATGACCCCAGTTGGGTCCTAGCTTCTCCCTGTTGCCATGAATGGGCAGACTATTGTAGTTGTTTCAAGGATATTTTTTGTACCTTATCCCTCTAACTCCAGAATGCCCGTGAAGGGATTCAACAAACTGTGTTGTTAAAGATAGAAGTATAAGGTTGGCTATTAAGTATAAAAGAGTTCACTCTGCAAAGCCATCTAATTCTAAATTTCCAACAGCTAGCCTATGGGAGTAGAATTGGTTGAAAACTATTAACTCATCTAGAACTTATAGCATGACCCATGACTTATAGCATGACTAGTTAAATAAACTACGTACCTCACACATACTTGGGCTACTGTTTTGTTTTCAAAGTATTTGTAGATGCTGTTGTGATGAGTAAAATTGAAAGCCTAAGTAAGCAAATTATGTAATGTTTTTGAATGATCATATTTGTTATATATTTTCTCAATCAATGGATCCTAAAAAACAGCCACCACCAGCAGTTTCTCTAAATATTTGGATGTTTAAAAATAAACTTTCTTAAACCTGAAAAACTCAGAATTGCAGGTCTAATCTCACCCTGATTTTGTCAAATCTGCTCTGAAACTTCCACACACAGGCTTTCTAAAACACCCCCTCAAATGGGAAATTCTCCGTGGCCAAGGTGGAGTGTATTGTTCAGTGTTGAATTGCTCATCATTTATTGTATTGAATAAACACCCAGAACTCAGTAGTTGTAAACTACATATTAATTAATTTTCACAGGTTTCCTGTAAACCTGTTGACAGAGTACCACAGTCCAAGGGGGTATCTGGAAATGTATGGAGAGAATAACCCTGCCCACTATGTTGAAACAGGAGTCTGCCTTCCAAATACTTCCCAGTGCTGAATAGAAAAGTAGCCCCTATCCTTAATCCACTTAATAAATCATCATTTCTGACAAACTGGTTATGAAAAAGTGTGCTGAGGCCTGCTACTTCCAAGCAGAGGTAGTTTTTGTTTAACCTGAGTCAAGACATTTATTGCTGACACGAAAAGTCCAAAGCTGCACATCAGCAGGCTCCTTTCGTAATCACTTGAAGCTCTCCTGTAGTTATTACCAGTCCAACTCTCCAGCCCCAACTGCTATTTTCCTTGATGTAGAGAACAGCCTGATTTATTAGCTACAGTGGAATTATCCACCCTGAGATCTGTAATAATTTTCTTACATAACCAAAAGGAAAGGGTTGCAATTAAGACACCACATTATAACTTTTCCAAGGAGGTATTCATGATAAGAAAATGGTCAAGCCTGAAGGTAGATTACAGTGAATTAAAGAAACACACAATTAAACCCACAAAAGTGACTTGGGGTGATGAACACACAATGCAATATACAGATAATGTATTATAGCATTGTACACATGAAACCTATATATTTTATTAACCAGTGTCATCTCAATGAATTCAATATAAATAAATAAATAAATAAAGCCACAAAGGCAAGGAAATGTTGGTGCAAGGCTGGCAGACCAGCCACAATCACTATCTATAATTTCTTCTATTGGTCTCAGAGTTTGCATCATTGAACATGAGTTCAGAAGGCTCCATGATATTTTTTTAAATTATATTTTATTGACTATGGTAATACATAGTTGTCCCAGTTTTACCCTCTTTGTCCCCTTCTACCCAGGACCCCCTACTCCCTCATACCATCCCCATACCATTGTTCATGTCCATGGGTCATGCTATAAGTTCTTTGGCTACTCCATTCCCTATACTCTACTTTACACCCCCATGGCTATTCTGTAACTACCTATTTGTACTTCTTAATCCCTTCACCTCTTCACCCATTCCCCCACACACCACTCCCATATGACAACCATCAAAACACTTTCCATATTCCATAATTCTGTCTCTGTTCTTCTTTGCTTAGTTTGTTTTTTAGATTCAATTGTTGATACATATGTTTTATTGCCATTTTATTGTTCATAGTTTTTATCTTTTTTTTAATAAGTGTCTTTAACATTTCATATAATAATGGTTTGGTGATGATTAACTCCTTAGTGTTTTCTTGTCTGGGAAGCTATTTATCTGACCTTCAATTCTAAATGGTAGCTTCCTTGGGTAGAGCAATCTTCACTCTGGGTCCCTACTTTTCATGACTTTGTGTGGCTTGCCAATCCCATCTAGCCTGCAAAGTTTCTTTAGAGAAATCATTTGACAGTCTTATGGAAACTACCTTACAGGTAACTAACTGCTTTTCTTTTGCTACTTTTAAGATTCTCTCTTGATCTTTAACCTTTGTCACTTTAATTATGATGTATCTTCAAGTGGGCCTCTTTACATCCATCTTGTTTGGAACTCTCTGTGCTTGCTGGACTTGCATGTCTATTTCCTTCACCAAATTATAAAAAGTTTTTTTCATTATTTTTTCAAATAGATGTCCAATTTCTTGCTCTTTCTCTTCTCCTTCAGGCATCCCTATGATGTGAATGTTGTAATGCTTAAAGTTGTCCCACAGGCCGCTTGCACTATCCTCATTTTTTTGGATTCTTTTTTCTTCTTGTTGTTCTGATTGATTGTTTATTGCTTCCTTGTGTTCCAAATCATTGATTTGATTCTCAGCTTTATCCACCCTACTGTTGTTTCCCTGTAAATTGTTCTATATTCATTTAGTGTATCCCTCATTTCTGCCTGGATTTTTTACGCTGTTGACTTCCTCACGAAGTTCCTTGAGCATCCTTATAACCAGTGTTTTGAACTCTGCATCTGATAGATTGCTTATCTCCATTTTGTTTAGCTCTTTTCCTGGAGTTTTGATCTGTTCCTTCATTTGGGCCATGTTTCTTTGTCTCCTCATTTTGGCAGCCTCCTTGTGTTTGTTTCTATGTGTTAGGTGGGGCTGCTATGACTTCTTGTTTTGGTAGTGTGGTCTAATGTAGTAGATATCTTGGAAGGTCCAGTGGCCCAGCCTCCCCTATCACCCAAGCTAGGTACTCTAGTCTACATTTTTCATGGGCTGAGTGCACTCTCCTCTTGTAGTTGAGCATTGATTGTTGTTTGCAGACCAGTGGAAAGGATTTACCCAGGGTAGTCAGCTGCAAGGAGTATCTTTTACCACTTATTACCAACCTCCACCCTCCACAAAGGATCAGCTATGCAGGGACAATGTGGTGATGCTCTGACGTGGTCTGTAGCTGTCCACTGGGTTCATAGGCTCTGGGGTTTCCCGGGTGGTGCAGGCCAAGGTCAGCTCCCACTTGCGTTTTGCCCAGGGCCACCCTGCTTAAGCTATAAAACAGTCTGAGATGGTTGCTACTTGTGCTGGGCTTAGAGGTTCCCAGGTGAAGACAAGCAGTGAATTTAGGCTGGGTCCTGCTGGTGCCAGGCCTAGGGACATTTAGCAAGAAGTAGAGGGTGTGGGAACTTGCTGAGGGGAAGTGTTGCTTCTTTGAGAGAATTTACGAGGTTGTGAAGCATGAGCCAATACCAGCCATTCACATGGAAAAGCCACTGTTAACAGATTGAGTGGGCCAGTAAGTTGGGTGGGGCAGAGTCTCAGGGGATTGCCATGGCAGAACCAACCATATGAGCCAGGTTGACAGAGTCTCAGATATGGCATGCACTTGGTGGTTCTGTGGCTTCTGGGGGAGGGTTCAGAATAAGAACAATGACCTCTGCCCACCTTTCTGTCTGGGAGAAAGCTGTCCCCCAGCTCTGACCTTAATGCTAGAAACTTCAGTTCCTCTCCATATGTCACTTGTGCCTTGCAAGCTGCTACCCTGGTGCTGGAGCTCAGAGGGAGTAAGTCTAAGTAGGTCTGTGTGTGGGTTCTTTAAGAGGAATTATTTGGGTCTCCAGAAGTTTCTTCTACCCACTCAATCCCTGCTAGGTTTTACAACCAGAACTTATGTGGACATAACTTCCTGCTACTGGAATCCTGGATTGGAAGGCCCGGTGTGGGGCAGGGATCCCTTTTTCCTGAGATATCCCTCACATATTTTTATCCACCACACATGGGTGCAGGATCAGCCCGTTCCACATCTGTGCCCCTCCTGCCAGTCTGGATGGATGTGGTTTCTTTAATTCTGTAGTTG
The DNA here is from genome assembly GCA_028533065.1 of Trachops cirrhosus. Lineage (NCBI taxonomy): Eukaryota > Metazoa > Chordata > Mammalia > Chiroptera > Phyllostomidae > Trachops > Trachops cirrhosus. Next base: position 46,725,364 of record CM052552.1, read on the forward strand.
CCGGACTTCCATTCAACTCAAGATGGTTCTTTGTGATTGTTGTTCTATAGTTTAGCTGTAATTCTGATGTGGTGTGCAAGAAGCTGACCCATGTTTAACTATACCACCATCTTGACAGGAAGTCTCTATGACATTTTGTAAAACCGAGGGTATGTAAGCAAAAGAAATGTGTCCCATCTTCCACTCAGGGTTCCCTGCCTCCTTAAAACTGCAGCCCAGCTTTATATTTCTATAATATAAGTACATTTTATAAATATATACCACACAAATAGACATGTAGATATAGGTATATATAAACTTATAAATATATTATAAATAAAATGGACCCCATAATAGCTACCATCATCAGTTTAAACACAGATGGAAATGCTTCCACTTTCAAAATTTGCTAAGATTTTGCTATTCAGTTGCAGATAGTTGCAAATAAATTGCTCTAATCACACGGCATTCTCTCTCTACATAGGTTTAGAACAGATAATGAATGCTAGAGGCACACTCCCACCTCAAGACATCCATTTAATTCTACCGGCCTTCTCTTTAGAATTTTCATTCCCCTAATTACCTGCTCTGTTCACTCGCTCATGTACTCCAAAACTTGATCCCAATGTTACTTCAGCTAAACCTTCCTAAGCAAACAATTTAGAACTGCAAACCCCTCCCCTACCACCTCTTCTGCTTTGTTTTTGTCCATAGCACTTACCACCTTCTAATATACTATTTAATTTATTTAGTTTTTAACAGTGTCTTTCTCACACACCCCAGCATCTCTTTCTCTCACAGACACACACACCACACATACATGTGCACACACCACACATGCATGTGCACACACATGCACACTAGAATTCAAGCTCCATGAAGACAAGAAATTTTGTCTGTTTCACTCCCTGCTATATCCCTAACATCTATAAGAGTATTTGACACATTACAGATGAGCAGTCAGTACCTGTGATGTGCAAAAAAAAGAAGTAGGCAATAGCAGGCTATAGAGGTACAAGACTAAAAGTCATCTTCTAGATGATTTTAAAATTTGTCTTCATAATATACCTACTCAACACCAGGACAAATAAAGGAATGCTTGTTTTCATTTCTTTTCTAAACCTGGTATACCTGAAGTAAACTTTATGAATTAGATCTATTATTTGGTTGCTGAAATCACAGGTACAAGTGAATGATCTGGAATGAAGCACATATTTGTTAGCTCACATCAGAATCCCTGGGAGGGGTTGTTAAAGCACAGATTGCTAATCCTCACCCCTAGAGTTTCAAATTCAGCAGGTCTTGGGTGTTGCCCCAGAATTTTCATTTCTAACAAGCTCCCAGGTGATGTTGATGCTGCTGATGTGGGGAACCACATTTTGATGTTTCAGAGTAAATACAGATCAGCTATTGATGCTTTCCTGATTGGTTTTCTCCTGTGTATTTTTTTTTTGCAAAAACCAATATTATTTGCCTTCCTTTCAATAACTAAAATTAAGTAAATCTTAACACAGTTTGGGTGTCTTAGGACTTCACATCAGTACTTATTTTTTTACATGCCTAGCTTGACACAGAACAGAAAAGGGACCAATAAAATGACCACTCAGTCAGCTAAGCAAGCAAGTACACAAAAAGACCTTTTAATTGTTCTTTTGACTTTTTCGCATCCTTTCTTTACACTGTCAGTTTTGAGCCATGCATGCACACACACACAAGTGTGAAAGGATATAGGTCACCCTGGAAATCCACCCCCAACCATAATATAGGAGCTCCTCTGACTCATCAAATAAAAAGGCTGGTGCTCTTCCCCTCAGTAGCAGATACTTTGGATTCCCCACACCACAAACCCTCAGCCACCTCTGATTTTGGCTGAACTGTGAAAGAGTGTTTTTGCAAGCTGCCAAGCACCCCATCCCAAATACCTGCAGGGCGTCTTTGATTTTCTACTGTAGTAAGGTATACTCAGAAACCCTGAGAAATAACACAATCTGTGCACAGGACAACCAGATGGCTATGGGGATTAGTGTCCCTAGAGACAGCCATTAACTGATTTGGAGCAGCAGTGTATGATAAATGCCCCAGCATCCCCCCTTTTTTGAGACAAATCTGAGCCATATTCTACAAGCTCCTCACATATCCCAAGGGATCGATCCCCAGGTACCCAAGCAGTCACCAGCTCTATAATACACCTCTTGCTGGCTTTTTTTCCTTTCCTATTTCACCCTACTGCTCCCTCACCCTTGATACTTAGGGTCACCTCCCTAATAAACTACCTGCATCAAAGTCCTCCTGAGGCTCTAGTTTCTGGGAACCCAATCAAATATACTGTCATATATTGGATTTCCTGTAAGTTCACTCTGAAATGGAGAGTTGCATATAGAATGTTCAGTGGGGAGAAACCTCAGGAGACAAACTCATAAAGGGCGAGGAAGTTGAAACATACTTACAAGGTGATTGCAACTGAAACCACAGCCAATCCTCATGGGGTTCTTGGGAGCTGGGATGGCCCTCAGAGCTGTACCAGATTTAGGCAGGGGACTCAGCCAGTCATTGACCCCAGGAGAAACCTGAGAGAGAGGCCAGCCTTGGGTGAGGAAATTCCCTGAGGCTCTCTGAGGGTTTCCAGGGAGGGGCTCACATGTGAGCCTTCAGCAGTCCATGTCCCCAGCAGCTGGAGGAGTGTGTTAGCCATGAAGAGGGATCTTGTCTGAGCACTAGGGATCCCCTGAATTGTTGTCTTATCACCCCTTCTTGACAATTTCCACGAGCCTTGCAAGTTCAATTATTTCCATCTGTCTCCTGTACCCAGTCTTGACTTGGAGAAGGAACTTCCCTGTATACTCAGTGTTTTAAAAAAAATAAGTCACGTTTGGCACAGTGAGTAAATTCATTAAAGAAACCTAAAATCACAAGTGTAAAAACTGGCTACAAGGTGTTAAACTTAAGTGTTCATATATAATTAAATTCTACCAACAATATGATGCTATATTCAAAACATCCTTTCTCAGAGAAGGTGTTTCTTCTAAGTTGTATGGTGTTTGGGGGTGTGGATTTTTTGTCACACATCCAATGAAGACAAAAGTGTCTGTCAAGGCCCTTATTATAAAAGGACAAATAAAACATCCTGGATCCAGTATGACTAACAGTTACGAGGCCTAGTGCTCCTGAAAATACTTCACTAATTACAGTCTCATTTAGTGGCTGTCCCAAACAAAAGCAGGTTACCTCATTTTTCAAATTTAAATAAAGAGCATTAGGTTCTTAACTCTTTTCAAGAGCAGGAAAGCATGGCTGCCTGCATCTCACATGCTTTCAAGGAAAATGCCACAGTCACTGTCCTCTTTAGCAATGAAGAGTTGCCCTCACTCCCTTGAACATCTATGTTTCCTAGGGTACAGGTATGTGTCAACCATCTACCTCCTTGTTTCTGAAATATTCTTCTTAATTAATTGAATTCTTTATTGAGATAAGTGTATATTCTCATGCAGTTTTAGGAAAGAATACAGAGAGATCCTGTGTGACCTATATGCAGTTTCCCCCAATGGTAATACATTGTAACACCATAGTACAATTCCACAACTACAGTGGTGACATTGATAATCCACCCATCTTATTCAGATTTCCCCAATTTTACTTGTACTCATTTGTGCATGTGTATGTTTAGTTTTAATACAATTTTATCCCATGTATAAGTTCCTGTGACCACTACCACAATGAAGATACAGACTAGTCCATCACAAGGATCCTACGGCTCTTTTATAACCACACCTACTTTTACTAAACACTCCCAATACTCTCCCCACATGCAGTTTCTGAACCCCTCATCCCTGAAAACCATTAATCTGTTCTCCTTTCTAAAACTGTGTCATTTAAAAAAAGTTGTATACATGGAATCACACAATATATAACCTCTTGATATTGGCTTATTTCACATATCAATTTCTGGAGATCCATCCAAATTGTTGTGTATATCAACAGTTCATTCCTTTTTAATGGTGACTGGTACTCCATGGTATGGATGTATCACAATTTATTTCACCATTCACCATTTGAAAGACATTTGGGTTTTTTCCAGTTTAGGGTTCTTACACATAAAGTTGCTGTTAATATTTTTTCACAGATTTTTGTGTGACACATAAGTTTTAATGTTTCTGGGATAAATACCTAAGAGTACAATTGCTGGGTCATATGATAGTTGCATATTCATTTTTTAAGAAACTGAAAAACTGTTTTCCAGAGTGGTTATATCACTTTATGACCACCACCCCCCAGCAAAGTATCAATGATCTAATTTCTCTGTGTACTGTCCAGCATTTCATGTCATCACTATTTCTATTTTAGCCACACTAATAAGTATGTGGTGATATGTTATTGTGGTTTCAATTTGCATTTCCCTGATGACTAATGATATGAACATCTTTTCATGTGTTTATTCACCATCTGTATATTCTTTTCTTTGAAATGTATGCTTTATTTTCTGCTGAGATTTTCCATTTTTCATTTGTGTGTTACCTGAGAGGACAGAAGGGGTGTCCTTGGGCCAGGTACGTAGGTACCTCTGAGTGGTGGAGAAGGGTCATAAGCCCAGGGGACAAAGGGGTTTCCTGGTCTACTGGACCATTTGTGCTGGGATCTGCCTTGCTGGTGCTGCTCCCCTAAGTATCTCTCAGTTTCTCTCAGGAGGGAAGGCTATACAGAAAAGGAGACTGTCTCCTGACCATTTATTGTTGACAGTGCTCCCCATCAGTCCCCTCTTAACTGATGGTGTTGGGCTTGCCTGGGGTTGTCAAAAAGACTTCCATCTGATCTGGGGGAGGAACAAGCCTTCCTGGGCTGTCTTCTATTTCTAGGTTATGGGTCTGGAAACACTAGGCCTGGTCACCTTCTGTTGGGTGAATGGATATAAGATGCCATGTGGCTGTGCTCTTCTTCCAGTTCTGGGGTTCTAAACCATTTTACTTTTCTCTTACCACTTTTCAGACTTCTCCTCTGGTTTCTTTTCCTATTATTTCCATGGTGTGTAATTGTACTGAGCTAGGAGGAGCAGGAAGAAATGTGTCTACATCATCTTGTCTGCACCAGAAGTCTGAAATGTTCTTTTGAGGACACTTACAGGTTAGTTTCACCTTCTGCCATATACAAAAAAAAGAGAGGACACTTGAAGGACACCAAGATGGACTCTGTGATGGTTAGGCTCTGAGAGCTCCTGTACTTTCAGATACCTAAAAAGAAAAGCAACCCAAACCATAATTTTCCATCCCTACTTACCATCATCAGGGCAGGAAGCTCTAAGCCCCTATTTTGTCCACAAGGAATTGGATCATGGCTCAGATGTGAGCTGAGGGCAACTACATCTGGGCTGAGCAATGCATTCAGAGGACCCTCAATAGGGGGACATTTCTGGGCCAACAAACCACTCAAATCCTCTCTCTATCCATTCAATTTCCCTTCTGGAATTTCAACAAGAATGAGGTGGGTTCCTTTTCTCCTGACCATGGCCCCAAGCCATTTAGTACTATTCTCCAGATTACCAGTGAAGCCTACAGCTCATACTTCAGCCCAGAGAATTTAGCTCTCATAGGATTATATTGCTGAAGGGGCAATTTCTTCTTCCACCACAAACTCCTCTGTGCCATCAATCACAGATTACTTTTGGTAATGGATATTTATTGCGTTATTTCCTTAGGATACTTAGAAATCTGACCACCTAGCCTGGAGAAGCCCACAATCACAAGATAAATTTTCCTTCTAGCAAGCATAGGAAAAATAGAAGCATGCAAGGATAAGCTGAGGGCTGGCCAATTGATACAACTCTCTAGCAACCCTCTGCTGACCTCAAAAGACAACAAAGGTCTCCATCTCATTCTACCCATTATTCCTCTTGGAAAGATGTATCAAAATCAAGGGTGTTCACTCTGCCCACACGATTGAGTACTGATCTGCTGGGGCAAATTGCAAGATTCTCAATGCATCATATTTTCTAACTGGTGGGATTACAGTGGGTTATGTGGGAGGCAGGAAAGGCACAAAAGAGGAACCAAGGAGACCAGAGTGATTTTTTTAAAATAAATTGTATCACGATGGCCTATGCTGAGTTCTAAAGGTCAATATTGCTGACTTCCTAATTTTTGATTATTAATAATTTTGGATTTTACCCTGTTCAGCCTGTTCTTTGGTCACAAGCAACAGAAATCATCCCTGACTAACTTCAACCGAAAGGACTTTGCAGAATTGAAGGAAGGCTGAAAAATCAAGCCTTGGGAAGGGCAAGAGATTCAGTGGATCTAGGAAGCTCAGTCAGAAACTTCTAAAACACCCTCTCTGTGTGAAGATGTCACAGTGACTTGGCCCTCATGATCTTTCATCATTGGTCATACCGCTTAAGATTGAAATCCTCAAGATATACAGCGGGTGGCAGGCCAAAAAAAAAAAAAAAAACAGAATTATCATCTGGAGGGCAGCCCCTTGTAGTACAGGCTTCCCCTGCTAAGTGACTGTGCTAGGAACCCATCTGTATCAGTGTCCAGCTGGTGTCATTGTGAGAGCCTGCATTTGACTTCAGTGAATTTTTTTTGAAGACTCAGTGCAGTTGCCCATTTCATGATGGGTGATTTATGAGCACACCTGCCCACACTACACCGAGTGTTTAGCAGCTTTTGACCAAAAAACGGCATGAGCTCCATGCCCTGCCCTTCCTATTCACTCAGTCTCACCCTGAGCAACTTTTTTTCTTTTCCCAGATAAAAAAAAAAAAAAAAGTCCTCAAAGGGAAATGTTTTACCAATGTGAAACAGGTGAAACAAAAAACAGCAGAAGCACTAAAAGGCATCAACATCAATGAGTCCCAAAACTGTTTTGAGTGGTGGAAAAAAACATGTCAAGAGGTGTATTGCATCAAATGGAGAGTACTTTGAAGGTGACTGAAGTTTAAACATGTAAGAATAAATACACAATTTTTAATAAATAAATTCTGGCTTTTCTTAGGTCCCTTCTTGTATACTCTGATTGGCCTAGCATGTGTGATGTCCTCAACTTCTTGGCCACTGGGACCATATAGAATGAGGGAAGAGAGTGTGTCTGATTATCAAAAAGGGGGATAACCCTCACATTTGTCATTAGTCTTAAAGGCCTATAGCTCTACCCATAGCTATGTCCCATAGCTCTACCACTGATGTGCCACTTACCCCATTTCCCCTACCAAGGTCCAGTGTTTGCAATTCATCAAACCCTTTCTGCATGCCTTGACTGCATGCCTTCACACTTACTATTTTCTCTTCCTGGAATACAGTTCATCCCAATCTTCACCTGGTTACCTCCTTCTCTCCTCTAAAGTCTCAGATTGACCCACCTCTGAACCTTTCCCTCTACCTCCAATCTAAATTAGATTCTTTTCTTGTTCTTCAGAGCACATAGTATAATTTACTCTTATTGTGCCTTATTCTGTTTAATGTCTGTATCCTGACCAGGCTGTAAGCTCCAAAACAGCATGATTCACATCTATTTGGTGTTCAACTCTTTCCCCACTGCCTAGCAGGTAGATAAAACTCAGCACATATGTTTTAAAGAACACAGGGGAAGGAGAAGTTTCCCGCTTTCCTCTGCTACTGGAGGCAGGAGTTAGAACACCATTTTCCCTTCAAAGAATAAGATTCTGGTTTGGAAGAAGACCCACTAGGCCTCTAGCCAGCTCCCTAAAAAATACAGTGTAGTTCACCAAAGTTCAGCATTGGGATGTGGAAACAAAGCCACAGTTCACAAAAAAAAAAAAAAAAGTACTGCTTTGCCACTGTTTGTCAGTCTTTCTCCTGGGCATATTATTTCTCCAGGTATCTCATGAGTAGGGGTAACAGATCATGGTAAGACTGAGGTATCAAATTCCCAGTGTCATTTCATAATATCTGAAATCACCACAATTTATATCATCTGCCCATGAATGTTTTCATATTAAACATAAAAATAAGGTAAGGGAAAACATTAATCCATGTCCCTTGTGGTACTGGCTCTAAAGAAGGGATGTATAAATGCACATATATTTTTCAGTAATGACCACTGAGCAATGAGGTCTTACCACCTGCAGATATCATCATTTAAATAAAGAGGTATTTTAAAGGTACTGCTAGTGTCCTAGTTAAGTTTTTTTTATTTTATTCTTTTTTATTGTTGTTCAAGTATAGTTTTCTCCATTCCTCCCCAACTTCCCCCCACCCCAGCCATCCACACATCCCACCCTCAGTCTTATTCCCTTTTGGCTTTGTCCGTGAGTCCTTTATACATGTCCCTTGACAACCCTTCCCCTTTTGCCCCCATTATTCCCTCCCCTATCACCTCTGGTTACTGGCAGTTTGCTTTCTATTTCAATGTCTCTGGTTATATTTTGCTTGCTTAATTGTCTTGCTGATTAGTTTCCACTTATAGATGAGATCATAATGGTATTTGTCTCTCATCGCCTGATTTACTTTTCTATATACACTATCATGTCATCTGCAAATACTAACAGTTTTGCTTCCTCCTTTCCAATTTGGATGCCTTTCATTTCTTTTTGTTTTCTGATTGCTGTCACTAGGACTTCCAATACTATGTTGACTAGAAGTGGTGAAAGCAGACATCCTTCCCTTGTTCCTGATCTTAGTGGGAAAGCTTTTAGATTTTTCCCATTGAGTATGATGTTGGCTGTAGATTTCTAGTATATGTTCTTTATTGTGTTGAGGTATGCTCCTTCTACTCTCACTTTGCTGAGTGATTTTATCATAAATGGGTGCTGTACCTTATCAAATGTTTTTTTCCGCATGTTTATTTGATCATGTGATTTTGGTCTTTCATTTTGTGTGATGCATTACACTTATTGATTTGCGAATATTGTACTATCCTTGCATCCCTGGGATGAATCCCAGTTGATCATGGTGTCTGATCTTTTTAATGTATTGCTGGATATGGTTTGCCAATATTTTGTTGAATATTTTAGCATTTATGTTCATAAGCAAAATTGGCCAGTAGTATTCTTTCTTTGTTGTGTCTTTATCTGGTTTTGGAATTAGGATGATGCCAGCTTCATAAAAAGAGTTTTGAGTCTTACCTCATCTTGGATTATTTTGGAACAGTCTGTGAAGGATGGGGTTAGCTTTTCCTTAAAAGTTTTGTAAAATTCTGTGAAACCATCTGATCCATGGCTTTTGTGTGCAAGGAGTTTTTTTATTACTACTTCAATATCGTCAGGTATTATTCATCTGTTCAGGCTTTCTGCTTCTTCTTCACTCAATTTTGGAAGATTATATTTTTCTAGAAATTTGTCGACTTCACCCTGGTTTTCAAATATCTTGGCATATAGTTGTTCATAGTAATTTCTTACAATCTTTTGTATTTCTGTGGTATCTGATATAATCTCTCTGTTTCATTTCTGATTTTGTTTATTTCGGTCCTCTCTTTTTGTCTTGATGAGTCTGCTTAAGGGCTTGTCAATTTTGTTTATCTTTTTTAAAGAACCAGCTTATGGATTATTGATCCCTTGAATTGTTCTTTTCGTTTCTATGTCATTTAATTCTGCTCTGATTTTGGTTATTTCCTTCTTCCTACTCACTCTAGGCTTTGTTTGTTATTGTTCCTCCAGTTCTTGTAGATGTAGGGTTAGGTTGTTTAGTTGAAATGTTTCTATCTTATTTAGGTAGTCTTATATCACTAGGAACTTCCCTCTCAAGACCGTTTTGCTGTGTCCCATAAGTTTTGGACTGTTGTGAGTTCATTTTCATTTATTTCCAGTAACTTTTTTATTTCTTCCTTGATCTCGCTATTAATCCATTCAGTGTTTAATAGCATGCGATTCAATGTTCATGAATTTGAGGGGGGAATTGTTCATGAATTTTCCTTCAGGTTGGTTTCTAGATTCAGTCCCTTGTGTTCTGAGAAAATGCTTGATATGATTTCAATTTTCTTGAATTTGTTGAGACTTGTTTTCTGTCCTATCATGTGGTCTGTCTCAGAAATGTTCCATGTGCATTTGAAAAGAATGTGTATTTGGTTTTTTTGGTGTGAAAGATTATATAATATATAATATATAATATATAATATATTAAATTTATATAATATATTATAAATAATATAATATTAATATAATATATTATATTATATATTAATATTATATATTATAATGTATATTATATATGTTAAACCCACTTGATCTAAGGCATTGTCAAAGCCACAATATCCTTGTTCATATTTTGTTTGGAAGATCTATCCATTTTTGACAGTGGGGTTTTAAAATCCCCTGGTATAAGTGTGTTGCTGTCTATATCCTTCTTGAAGTCCTCAAAGACTTTGCTTATATATTTGGATGCTCCTATGTTGGGTGCATATATGTTTATGTCTTTTTGATGGATTCTTCCCTTGAGTATTATGATGTGTCCTTCTGTGTCTCATTTTATGATCTTTGTTTTGGAGTCTGTTTTATCTGATGTAAATATTGCTACCTTGGCTTTTTTTCCTGTCCATTTGCTTGGAATATTTTTTTCCAACCCTTCATTTTCAGTCTGTGTAGATCTTTTATTCTAAGGTAGGTCTCTTGTAGGCAACATATATGAAGCTCATGTTTTCTTATCCATTCAGCTACTCTCTGTATCTTGATCGGGGCATTTAATCCATTTACATTAAAAATTATTATTGGCCCTGGCTGATGTAGCTCAGTGGATTGAGCAGTGGCCTGTGAAACAAAAGGTCATTTGTTTGATTCCTGATCAGGGCACATGCCTGGGTTATGGGCCAGATCCCCAGTTGGGAGAATGTGGGAGGCAAGCACACATTGATGTTTCGTTCCCTTTCTCCCTCCCTGCCCCTCTCTCTAAAAGCAAATAAATAAAATCTTTTAAAAATGATTATTATTGATATGTACTTATGCATTGCCATTTTACTCCCTTCGTACCTGTGTTCCTCTCTCTCTCACTCTTTTTCTTTATCTTCTTAAAGCAGCCCCTTTAGTATCTCTTGCAGAGCTGGTTTGGTGAAAGTGTATTCTTTCAGCCTTCTTTTGCCTGGGAAACTCCTTATTTCACCTTACATTTTAATCAAGAGCCTTGCTGGATAGAGTAGTCTTGGTTGCAGGCCTTTGCTTTTCATTACTTGGAGTATTTCTTGCCAGCTCCTTCTGCTTATAGTGTTTCTGTTGAGAAAGCTGCTAGCTTTATCAAGGTACCCTTGTAAGTTTCTTCCTGTTTCTCCCTTGTTACCTTTAAGATTCTCTCTTTGTCTTGGAATTTTGCCATTTTAGTTATGATGTGTCTTGAAGTGGGACTCTTTGGCTTCCTCTTAATTGGGACCCTCCCTACTTCCTGGACATCCATGGCTTTTTCTCTCATCAAATTAGGGAAGTTTTCCATCAATACTTTTTCAAACAGGTTTTCTATCCCTTGCTCTTCTTCTTCTACCTCTGGTGTCCCTATTATATGGATATTATTACATTTCATGTTGTCCTGCAGTTCCCTTAATCCCTCTTCATTCTTTTTGAGTCTTTTTTCCTTTTCTTGCTCTTTCTGGGAGTTTTTTTCTACCTTGTCCTCCAGCTTGCTCATTCAGTCCCCTGCTTCATCTAGCCTGGTTTTGATTCCTTCTACTGTGTTCTTCAATTCAGAAATTGTATTCTTCATTTCTTGGCTCTTGTTGATAATTTCTATGTCCTTTTCATTGTCAATATAGTTTGCAGTAATTTCCTTGTAGTTTCCCTGTGTTTTTTGGTAATTCTCGGTGACCTTATTGAGCTTTCTTAAAACCATTGTTTTGTACTCAATATCTGATAGTTGACTAGCCTCTATTTCATTTAGCATTCTTTCTGCGGATTCCTCCTTTCCATTTGTTTGGGGTTTCTTTGTCTTCCCATTGTTTGTGAGACTCTTCTTGTTCACCTCTGCTTCTTAAATTGACCTGTTTTGACTCCCTGAGTTTGTGGTGTGAACTCTATGGCAGGAGACCTGTGAGATTCAGTGGTGCAGTCTCCTTGACCTCCTGAACTTGGTGCTTGTAGGATGCCCTTTATGGGTTCGTGGGATACTGTTTATGTTGCCTCTCTGGATGTAACTAGGTTTTGATTGTTGTTGGGTGATTCTTTCCTGGGTCCTTCCCCCTAGCTGGTTGACTGAAGGTCCCTCTACCCAGCACATCTTGTATGCTGTTGTGCAGGTGCTGCCAGAACAAAACCAAAAAACCCAGGAAACAAACCCACATCCACAAAAATATCTCCCCCCACAATCTCACTCTCAACAGCAAATGAACCAGTATTTAATAAGGGTGTAAAGAGATTAAGACTATTATAAGAAAGGAGAGAAATTAACTATAGTATGAATTCTAGTGACTTAATGTACACAAACTTGCTGGACAAGAAATGAATGTTACAAATCTAGGTAGGAAGGGAAATATTGCTAATCATGGCAAAGACCACAGTGGATTTCATCTCAGTAGCCTCTAGTATTTACCACTGTTTTTTCTTTGTGGGCCTGCCTCTGGTGATGTCAGATGTTGACCCTGTCTGACCTTAGGCAGCGTTCTCCGAGACTGCTAGGGATCTACTGTCTGTGGCTGTCTCCTTCAGTTGTTAATATAGTCATTCTACACCCAGCAGTTTGGCTGAAGCACCATAAAGTGGGGCAGAATCCCTCCTGGAGTTGGGGTTTTTGTTTCTCCTTAGGTTACTGCTGCTTGGAAGGGAGTTGTCTGCCTGTGCAGGATGGCTGCTGCCATATGGGTGATGACTCAGCACCAAGATCGCAGCGTCTGCTCTCTCAGCTCTCTCCCCAAAGTTTCTATCCCCAGTGTCTCCTCAGGCATCTCTAGCCTACTCTGCCCCTGCCTTTGCTGGAGCCCTGGGTAAGTGGCTACAAATGAAAATTTATGCAATGGCCTTTTAAACAGCTCTTTGCATCTTCAGATATCCATCTCTGGCAGATAGCAGCAACCCTGCCACTTTTTGCCACTGGTTGTTATCAGTGTACATTTGGGCTCTGGTGCTCTAGGCTGGGGATCCCAGCTTAGGGTTTAGACCCCATTCTTCTCAGGGGGATCCTACTGGCCACTTATTTATCCCTCCAAGACTGCCACGTGTGAGCATCCAGCCAGCTCTCTAGAGTCTCCACTACACTCCTTACTAATCAGTTAGTGTTAAATCTGATTCTTCTGTCTGACCAAGTTTATAAGTCTTCTCTCTTGCTATTGTTCAGTTGTTTGTTCTGGGTGATTTCTCCACAATTTAGTTGTAATCGCAGATTGGTCCTAGAAAGAGGTTAGTGTGGCTTCAATTCACTCCTCCACCATCTTTCTCAGTGTGGTTAAGCTTTTGACCTCTGTACTAGATTGCCCTGAGTTTGAGTCCTGATTCAGTTACCTAACTGTGTGATCTGAACAGTTTACTTAACTTCTTCTTTGCACCCAAATCTCCTTATCTATAAAATGAGACTAAGGGGCTGTTGGAATGTCCACATGTGGAATAAATATGTATGGTTTAACACATGAGCCTGGTCCATGGTGAACAATAATAAACGTTAGTTAGCCATTATCATGAGCCTAAAGTGATAAGTATGGTCATATGTGTAGCAGAGTATTTTAATGAGTTTTGTGGAGGGGGCTATTAAAGTAGGATGAAAGGTAGTTTGAGGTAGGTGAGAGAAGCTGAACTCTTCTGCTTTAGTAATTAATAGAAAGGTTGGTATCCAGGGGCTGGATACCAGAGAAGAGAGATAGGAGAACATCAAAGGTAGGAAGGACCCACTGGGAATTTTGCACTAGTAACAGTATATATTTGTAATAGTCAATTTTAAGTTTTTTCTGTGGTGGATTTTACCATCAAAAGGCTGCTACACACAACTGCCTTGGATGGCTGATGCTTTGAGAAAATTGAGGAAAGGAAGACCTTTCCCTTTAGGGGCCAAAGTTGAAAGGTCAAAAAGGGCAATAGCCACAGAACCCAGAGTTATAGTGAGGAGCTCAGGGCTACCGAGAAACTGGGACAGTGTCTTAGACTCAGGGAAAAGTAAGCTTCCCTTTAGAAGAAGGTTGTTGGGCTTCTGGCCATATGCAGGGTGATCCTTATACTTTGATTAAGCACAGTTCATGTAGTAATGAAAGCTCAACTTTACTATTATTTTGTTCTCATACTGCCCCTTTAATGTTAATTCAATGAGAGCTACTTTCTGTGACCTTGAATGAAAATACCCATGAATTTTCTGCTTGATCTTAGGTAAAACACAGTCCTGCGCTCATTTTGCACCCCCAAAGAATCTCAATTTAGAAACTGGAATGTCCAGTCTAAGACAGGAAGCAAAACTGCAGTTGATTTAGCCTTGTAACTTCTCACATTCCCAGCTGGAGCTTCAGATTGGAATCTTGCAGAGGGAAGATGTGGAATGTTGGCCTTGGTCTACTTCTCCACCTTGCACATCACCTCTCTTCCCTACCACCACTCCCCCCACCCTGAAAAGATGTCTGGCCAAATTCCAACCCCTCCAGGGTAGTTGTTTTTGTTATCTATTGCTTCATTTAAAAACTCCAAAACTTACTGACTTAAAACAACAATGACATTATAACTCATAATTCTGCAATCTGGGCTGGGTTCAGTTGAACAGTTTTGCTTCATGTGGAATCTGCTGAGGCTATAACATTCAAGACAGAACCTTAGCTGGGATGACTGAAACAGTAGGGGTCTGGCCAAAGATGTGTCTCACTCCTCATTACCTCTCCACATGGCTAGCTTGAGCTTCCTCAAAACATGGTAGTCTCAGGATATTCAGACTTATTACCTGACTTCTGACTTCTAAATAAAAAGTCCAAGCTACCAGTCATTTTAAAGCCTAAGAGGAATTTGTGATACATTCCATTGGTCAAAGCAAGTCAAAAGGCCAGCCTACATTCAAAGAGAAGAGATATAGACTCCACCTTCCAGTGAGCAGGGCCTGATATGGGTAGAGATGGGAAGAATTGCTGGTGGCCATATTTGGAAACTATATGCCACAGTGATGGTGGTAGCAGGTAGGAGTAAAAAATCTGAGTTAAATAACTTGTATTCTACTTGCTGGTCATGTTGGATGTTTGAAAATGACTCTTTCTTTCACTGTGTCCTCAGGAAGTCCAGTAACCAGGCAACTCTTTCTATGCTTCTCATTCGGGCAACTGTATCTCTGAATTCCATGATCACTTGTGATTACTTCCTTCATCACTAAGAATCTCAAATAAAAGAAAAATTAATTCAAACCTGGGCTGGGACAGAATCTTACAAGATGTAATTCACAATTCCCTTTCTGATAAAAGTACTTAGTCAATTTTCCAATAAACTCAGTAAGATTGTCCTGGCTCTAGGAAACTAATTACTCAACTACCCAGTTGACTAGCAGCAGACTGTAAGTCAAGAGTCTAGTGATTTTAAACTAGCTGGTTATTATATTTTATACCAACAATTATCTAACCATTCTCTGTTCTTATAAAATGTCCCTACTATGAGTAAATCTTCAAACTGGTCCATGAAGTTCCTCTTCCTTCACATGCATGATTATAAAAAACATTTTAAATGCATGCTTACAACTGAACTGAATGAAATTTTCTTTAATTTTAGCGTGTACGTCCAAGCTGTTGGTGCTGATGTCTCTCTCACTGTTAGAAAAAATCCTGGTGGACCTCATGCTAGTTCTCTAACAGACTGCATCAACCTGGTTCTTAAGACACCCTTTCCGATCCCTTGCCTGATCAAGCCCTGTAGAGGACAGCATAGCTACCTCTACCCTGACACCCCAGACAGCTCTAGCTTCCTCAGGTGAGGATCAGGCCCCAGTTACTATGTACCCAACTAAATGAAACACATGTCAGACCCTCTGAGCCATCCTGCAGAGGAGCCCCTTGCTAGACTTTACCTAAAGGAGGAAGTCCCAACTTCAATACTTCCCATTCACTACTGAGAAAGGTGGACTTTCAAAGGTAATGGAACCCATTCTTAAAAATATAATTTTAAAATTGCATTTTGGTTTTGCACTTTAATTGAGAATTTTATGTCTGTTTCATCTTGGAGGCTCAAACTTAACTTTTATCCCATAATTACTTATGTAATAAAAGCTTAAGGTATTTTTATTTTACTATTAAAGAGAAGAGTCACCCCATATAGCTAAAGGTGTTGAAGAGAACCAAGCCATCCATACTTGGGACAGCCATATAAGTTCATTTAACTTCAACCAGCATATACAGTAAATAATTAAGTTCATACTTAAATAGCTCCAATGAGAACATTACTCTCCACCTACTTGCAGCCTGAAAATTATAGATCCCACTTTTCTACCAACTCTCAATATAAGCTATCTTCTTCTAACCTCTTGGACAGGCCCATTGTCTTGGAAGTTTGAAGTACGGGTAATATTCTCTCATTACTTATAATTGAGAAATATTTATTTTCTCCCTTTTATGTCCCAGAGCTGCAGAAGCAAAATTCTCAGGATTGTATAAGCCAAAGAAATCTTTTTAGAGTTTATAGTTTTCATTTGACTACTTGAACCACAGTCATAGATTTTTTCCCCAACATGCCGTTATAGATACAGGAAGTTGCTGACTTACGACTCTTCAATACCTAGCTTACAAATTTCTGTTTAAGCATTTTCTTCCCTCTGTGTTATAAAGGGTCTGTAGAGCCATGAAGGCAAAGCAAGGAAGAAAGGAATAAAATTATAAAAGCATTCATAAAGGGCACCAGAATTTCCTAACTACCAAAATTTGGACTTTTATTTGGAAAAAAAACAGTAAAAGAACCCCAAAGGTGAAACACATATATATTCCAATGACTGAATACTCATCTCTGAGTAACCCTTTAGAGATAATGATTAACTTTATATCCCCTGTCCCTTCCCCATCATCCACTATCGACATCATATTTGAAGGAATTTTTAAAATCCTATAATGTGGGGTTCTGGCCAACATGGAGGCATAGGTAGAAACACTTCACTTCCTCGCAAAAATAAAAGAAGGATAACAACTAATTTAAAAACAATAAACAACCAGAACTGCCACAAAAGCAAATTGCATGGAATGCCAACACCAAAGAGTTAAAGAAACATTCATCCAGACTTGTGTGCTGAGATGAAGAAATATGGCCCAAATGAAAGAACAGATCAAAACTCCAGAAAAACAGTTAAGCAACAAAGAGATAGACAACCTATCTGATGCAGAGTTCAAAACATTGGTAATCAAGATGCTCACAGAATTGACTTAGTTCAGTCCCAAAATGAGGGAAGAAATGAAGGCTACACAAAGTTAAATAAAACAAAATATACAGGGAACCAACAGTGAAGGGAAGGAAACCAGGACTCAAAACAATGATTTGGAACATAAAGAAGAAATAAACACCCAACTATAACAGAATGAAGAAACAAGAACTCAAAAAAAAAAAAATGAGGAGAGACTTAGGAACCTCTGGGACAACTTTGAACGCTCTAACATCTGAATCATAGTGGTGCCTGAAGGAGAAGAGGCAGAGAAAGAAATCGAAAACTTATTTGAAAAAATAATGAAGGAGAACTTCCCCAATCTGGCAAAGGAAATAGACTTCCAGGAAGTCCAGGAAGCTCAGAGAATTCCAAAGAAATTGGACTCTAAGAAGCACACACCCAGGCACATCATAATGAACTTTCCCTAGATCAAAGATAAGGAGAGAATCTTAAAAGCAGCAAGAGGAAAGGAGAGAGTCACCTACAAAAGAGTTCTCATAAGACTACCAGGTGATCTCTCAAAAGAAACCTCACAGGCAAGAATGGGTTAGAAAGAAGTATTCGAAGTCATGAAAGGCAAGGACCTACATCCCAGATTACTCTATCCAGCAAAGCTATCATTTAGAATGGGAGAGCAGATAAAGTGCTTCCCAAATAAGGTAAAGGTAAAGGAGATCATTATTCCTAAGCCTTTATTATATGAAATATTAAAGGAACTTATCTAAGAATTAGAAGACGATCAAAACCTATGAACAGTAAAATGGCAACAAACTCATAACTATCAACCAGTGAACCTAAAAAACAAAAACTAAGTAAACAACTAGAACAGCAACAGAATCACAGAAATAGAGATCACATGGAGAGTTTTCAGTGGGTAGAGGGAGGAGGAGAATGAGGGGGGAAGGTGAAGGGAATAAGCATAATTGGTAGGCATAAAACAGACAGGGGGAGGTTAAGAATAGTATAGAAAACAGAGAAGCCAAAGGACTTATATGTATGACCCATGGACATGAATTAAGGTGGAGGAGAATGCTGGAGGGTGGAAGGGTACAGGGCAAAGGTAAAAAAGGGGAGAAAAAAATTGGGACAACCATACTAGTTTAATCATAATAAAATATACTTAAAAATAAAAAAGAAATCATGTAGTTTAAGATCCCAATAATTCATCCTCATTATAGTGTCTATGATCAATGGTTGTCTAAGCTATGAATGCCCTCAGGGAAGATTAGCTAACTACCTCACAAAATCACTTATTTCATTATTGACATGAACTCATTATTGGTTCTTCCATCTAGCTAAAAAAGTTGCCTCCATCTGACCTCCACCCTGGGGCAGGTTTTAGTTCTGCTCTTCAGGGCAACAAAGAACAAGTCTATTCCAAATTTTCTATGACAGTAGTTTAAATAAGGACAATAAAAAATCCATATTTCCACATTTATTATGTATAAATTATCTATTATTGTATAACTAACTACCCCAAAGTTTAGTTGCTAAAAACAAACATTTTATTGCTCACTATTCTCTGGGTCTGTGTTTGGACAAGTTAACAAGACAGCTCATCATTGTTCTTTGTGACTCCACTGGACCTGAAAGATCTAAGATACATCCATTTTTATATCTTCAGCTTTTGTGCTATCTGTTGGGGGGCACTTGTTTTCTCTTCCACTTGGCTTCTCTCTTTCCACTTGGTCTCTCATCATTCAGTCACACATCTCGAGTTTCATTTTGTAGTGACTATCTTCCAAAAGGGTAGAATCAGAAGCTGGAAAATGTTCTAAGTCTTAATCTGGGAAATTATATTGTCACTTCTGCCACATTCTATTGGTCAAAGCAAGTCACAAGGCGAGCCAAAATACAAGGAGGAAAAATCAACTCTACCTCTTGGGAGAAGGAGGGGCAAAGTCACATTGCAAAAAGGCATGTGGGCCAGGAGGGATTATTTCAGCCATTTGGTAACAACCTACCATTGAAATTTATAACCTAGAATGAAATGATAGACAGAGTGTTTACTATTCAGTTCAGCATCTTCTAGAAACACTCTAGTTTAGATGCTACATTTTATAAAAGGTTATTAGTGAGCAGAAAAATCACAGAAGAATTACAAATAGTCAATAAACATAACACAGAATGCTTAATGCCAATAGTAATGAAAACTGAAAGTAAGAGGACATACACATGATTTCAACTACTTGAAAGCAACCTTGCACTTATAGCACTAGACTTTACCTGTAGTAATTTGAATGAATGCTGAGGCTCAGATTTGAATACCACATGCTAGAAATGAAGAATTGAGTCACTAGAACTAAAAATGGAGCCTTGGAGAGCCCTTGAAAAATAAATCTCAATTCAACTTTGCTATTTTTTGTTACTTCTGCAGGAAATGATATGCCAAAATATCAAGAACACTTGAATAGTGAGTGATTTATACTGTCTTCAAAATTTTTTGGTAATTTTCACATGCTTTGTTTCCAAATATTTTATTTTTATACTCGGTTAAAAAGAGTAAATTTTAGGCCGAAGGTCAAACACAGTATTCCAATTAGGGCTTGTTTCATTTTTCTTGAATAAGAAAAGCACACCTCCTGTCAAGGTCTTTGTATTTGTGTTTCCCTTTGCCTGGAGTGCTCTTCCCCAGTTACTTTTTTTTTCATTCATTTATTTATTTATTTATTTTAATTTTTAAAATATATTTTATTGATTATGCTTTTACAGTTGTCCCATTTTCCCCTTCACTCCCCTCCCACCTGCATACCTTTAGTTCATGTCCATGGGTCGTACATATAAGTTATTTGGCTTCTACATTTCCTATACTATTCTTACCCTCCCCCTGTCTATTTTCTACCTACCATCTATGCTACTTATTCTCTGTACCTT
>CM052552.1:46745526-46756298 GCA_028533065.1 Trachops cirrhosus
CTATAAATAAATGAGCTTTTAAAAATGAGATTCAGTCCAAGGTAGGGCCCAGGGAGTCTATGGCCTCATCAGAGCTGCATCTTACATTTCTCCTCATTCAACCTCCAACCATTTCAGTTTTCTTAAAAGTCACACCACAAAGTTACCTCTTTCTTATTAAATTTGTTATCAGTGAAACTTTTAGACCTTTTACACAGGATCTGCTCTCATATCTGTCCTAGTATAAATCATGACTCTACATTAATTTTTTTATTAAATGTTTAGTTCAAGTCCCTGAATTTATCTCGCAAGTATTGGCCATCCCTCTGGCCAGTCAAAATCTTTCTTTTCAATTTTGATTCTAACATCTCTTATATCAGCTATACCTTCCAAGTTTGTGTTTGCAGATCTGATGAATGTCTTAAACATCCTCATTGGATTTTTGTGGGGCAGAGACTAAGGAAAAGTCCACCTGATCAAGTAGTAAATAAATGTTGAGTTGTAGCAGATAATTATTACTATATACATTCTATCACTTAATCCTTTGAATGAGATTGTTAAATGGATGTTACTTCAAATTTATAGGTACAACAACTGAGACTCAGATAAGTAGGCAACTTGCTCATGGCGTCACTATAGTTAAGTGGTAGAACCAGGATTCGTACTGGAGTCACCAAAACCCCTATACAGCTATAATCTAAAGTCTGTCCCAAGTCTTTATGGCCATCAAGAAAGAACCCTTAAATTCCAGAAGTAGATTGCTGACTTCAGTCCTAATTGAATTTACAAGCACTGTACTTAAAGTAATACTTCTGGGCCAATGGTTAATCTTCACTGTGCCTCAGGAACATGTAGAAAGTTTAAAAAAATAAAACAAAGATGCCTAGGATCCAGATCCCAGAATTTCTGATTTAACTGGTGTGTAGTAAGGCAACCTATTTTATAAAACTTCCCCAAGTGATTCTAATGTGCAACTAAGGTTGATAACCACTACATACAGACAGAGAAGTAGAGGAAATACAAACTTCCAACATTTAATTTTATAAATGAGAGAAACAGTGTATTTGCAGAACTATCCAGCTGCTCCTCAAAACTCCCAAACCCAATCATATGTTATATACACATATGTAAAATAAAACCCCCTCTTTTTTTCCTTTGCTTGACTCTACCTAGATTTCTACCATCACCTTCTTGGAATGGTCTATTCTCCTTTTATCCTTTCCATCTCCACACACACTCAGTAGGAGGTTCTTCTTATCCTATGGAGTAAATTGCAGGTCAATTACTTTGATGCCTTAAAGTCCTTCCTTGAGGGGAACCACTTTAATGTCATTTGGTTTTCTTTCAAGATTGAACACAACATATCATGCTTTTATGTTTTGCAAAGAACACCAAATGCAAAAACATTTACACCAATGAGTATTAAATGAACTGATCTATTTCTTCACTATCCTTTGCTTTTTTGCACAAACATGTTTTATTCCTTATATGCTTAAATTTACTTATCTCTAAAATACCATTTGAATTTAAGCATATTTATATATTTTAATAATCACCATTTTTATTATTTTACCACTCTACTTTATTTTCCTAACTCATACTGTCTCTCACTCCATTTTACACTGTGCTTTCCACAAAAATCTAAACAAGCAATCTAGAGAAACTAAAATTTTTGCAAACATTCAACTGAACTAGCTGTGAAATAACAACAAAAAGAACAATTTTCAATATTACATTGGTAGAAATGTATTTTCCAAGGGTATTTTGTTTTTCTTTTCCCTCTAATATCATAAAGCATCAAACCTTTAGCCATGTGACTTTTAAATGGTCAATCTAAAACTACTGTAAACATGTTCTCAGGTGAGCAAAAAGGAGCTTCAGCAAATATAAAGAAATTAGAGTGAACATCAACCAAAATCCTCTAAATAGTAGAGTCTATTCCTTCTTGAGGGTGTCAAACTGAAATACTCCATAATGTTGAGATTTTAGCTGTGCATGTTCTGCATCCTGGGAATTGTAGAATGTAAATTGTGTCTCACTTTATTCATCTGATAAGTACAAAGAAATTAGCCCAAGTACTATCTGTTGGAAAAGAGAAACTAAGTATGAGGCCTGTCCAGAAGGTATCCAGCCATGTTATATGAAAAAATAGAGAGACATTTGTTGAAGAAGCTACAAGATACAAGAAACATTGTACACAGGGCAATAACACCTCAGTCTTCTGCAAAGTAGGGACACTAGGATGTCACACAGTTCTCTGAACTTTGTTGATTGCAGCCTGTACACATTCAACATTTTCAGGTGTCCTGCTTTTTGCAGGCCTTCCAGAAAGTGGATCACTCTGAATAGATTCTCAACCATCTTTGAAGCATTTGTGCCAAACTTTTATTTGTGCTGCACTAATTTCATCATCCCTGAAAGCCTTCTGAATCATCCAAATAGTTTCCAAAGAGGAATGTTCAAGCTTAAAGCAAAATTCAATGCAGATTCATTGCTCTACTCGCTCAGTCATTTTGAATGTGAGGGCCACACAATACATATGCTCACTCAACAGCATCTACCACCCCCACTGACTAGATCAGTGAAGTCATTATTGTTCATTCATGCACATTCCAGTCTTCTCTCTTTGATTGCCACATTACATCAATGTTGTACAAACTGTTCTTGTTATGCTAATAATGGCTTGCCTTTTTCTGGAAAAACTTCATATAAACATTGTGTTAAATATTCACAGTTGGTCCTTTTGGGAACTTCAAGCCCCTAACCCATCCAATAATTATTGGCCACCCAATTATGAGTCCACATGCACTCCTAGTGATACTCCCACAACTATGCAAATACATTACAGGGCTGTTTATTGTTGTGTGATTTGAAATAGCAGAAAAAGGGCAAATAACCTAAGTAACAATCAGTAAGGGACATATTAAATAAATTATGGTGCATTCATACCTAGAATACTATGTCACTTTTAAAAATAACAAAGTAGCCCTGGGTGCTGTGTCTTACTTGATTGGACATTGTTCCACAAACTGAAAGGCTCCTGGTTCAATTCCCAGTCAGGATACATGCCTGGGTTGCTGCTTCAGTGCCAGCCTGAGGCATGAATGAAAAGCAAGCAGTTGATGTTTCTCACATTGATGTTTCCCCCCCTTGCCCTCTCTCCAAAATTAAAAATTAAAATTAAAATTAAAAAAATTTTAAAGAACAAAGTGTGTAAAGATGTACTATTATAGAATAATTTCTTTGACACATTATTAAGGGGAAAGGAAGGTACAGAATAATATGATCCTATTAGTGTTTTTTTCAAAGGATATATAGGTATAAGTATCCTATATGTACACCAAAAATGTTTAGAAGGATTCCAAAAATGACTAACAGGGTTATTTCTGAAGGGTGGAGTGGGAGTAGAGAAAAAATCATCTATGCAGCAATTTTCATGTTATAAAAGTTCTGTTTGACTTGAAATATTTACCATGTGGATGTATTAGTTTCATGCTAAAAAAGGAAGGAAGTTTTAAAAAATCTCTATGGTTCTGTGAAGTTTTGCAGGCTGAAAACACTCCATCAAATCCAACAGCTTAAATTAAAGAGACAGATGAGCCTCTTTCTCAAGTCAATGATTGTGCTGTTGTTTTTTTTCTGTGCTATTAGGTGATTGTTTTCCTTCAGAGAAAGTTTACTTGATTTTAAATTAGAGATAAGTGAGTTATATTCATAGTGCTGTTGTATTGATACAGAATGCTGGAACTGAATGCCTATTAGCAAAGGCAGCCAATTATTGATAGGTTTCATGAGCAGGTCTCTTTCTGTAACAAGGTGCAGCCAAGGGGGGGCAAATGGGGATTTGTAATGGGGTCCAGAACTCAGGGTGTCCAATAAATATTAGAAAATTGTATATATAGGATGTCCTTACCCCCACAAATCTGAGCTAAGGGATAGGACTCATGGAGCAGGGCCATTGAGAGTTGTTTTAAATAGCAACAGTTTTTCAGATAACCTCTAGAATGGTCATTTAACATATCTATAGCCTTTAACTGGTTTCATAGATATGTTAAATAGCTGTGGTCATGCTTTGAGCCAGGGGGATGGGAGTGACTTCAACCCATGATGTAACTGGGAGGCAACTCCCTCTGGGTACAGCACCTGCATAAAAGCTTGCATATGATTGGCTCCATGCCATGGGGTCACACCTGCTTGGACTTACTATGGCAGCCCAGTAAAACTGGAAGAATATGGGAGTGCTGGCAAGTGTAACTGATTGTGGGAGGAGTCAGAAATGGGGCTGCAGAGGAAGATTGGCACTGGGATTTAAACACAGGCAGGGCAGCCATGTTTTCTTTTTGGGACAATATGGCTTTGGCAAAAGTTGGAACCCTGCAGGTTTAGGGCACGCTTTTTGCCATGTGGCTTAAGGAGCAGGAGAGACTTTGCCTGAAAGAAAAGGGGTGAAAGGATTCTTGCTGGTGGGCCATGAGAAGGTGCCACATGGTTTTGGATTAACTGGACAATGTGGCAGTGACATAGCTGATGGTGCTGGAACCAAGGGGCTGCCTGAACCACTTCTACTTCTTTTCCTGAGATATGGTACCCCAGTCTTGGCAAAGGGGAGAAAGAAGGACTGTGTGTTTGTGGGTATTCTAAAGGACTTTAGTATTTTTAATGAAGGCATTAAGTCATTACTCTAAGTCTGAATAACTTTTTAAATAAATAATCCCTTTCCTTTTCACCAATCTCTGGCATTGAGAGATGTCTTTCCCTGGTGGCAGGCAAGGTGAACCTACTATGGGAGAGACCCCTAGAGCACAAGGTGGGGTCCATTCGGTAATAGTATATCATTCTCCCCTCCCCGGGTCTGTTCTGTAATATTTCAAGATGACTAAATAGTAGTACCTACAACACAACAACAGTAATATTAATAGTAATGTCAGCTAATCTTTGGGTGTGTCCAATGTGTGTCTAGCAGGATCCTAGATTTTTTGATGCATTAACTTTTTTAATCCTCCAACACCCTTGCAAGGTAGGATTTATTAATGGCAATATTCAAGATGAAGCCAACTATTACCTTCCCAGCTAGAGAATAGTTTCCAATATTTCTTTCAAATGTTTTGACTTGTAAGTTACTAAAACCACATTTAGAAAGCATGATTAACTGTCATTATAGTGTTGAGGTCTTGGCACTTCCCTAAGGCCCCAAGCCCTGTGACTTACCGAAGTGTTCAGGAGCACTCCCTCCATAAATCAACTTCTAGTGATCCTGGAATCAAACATGGCATTTGGGTAGATTACTGAAACCCTCTTGGCCTTAGTCTCTTCATCTCTAAAATGGGAACAGGAATACTCTCCTGACCAACTTCAGAAATTGTTAAAAGGATTAAATAAGGTAATTATGTGAAAACTCCAAGTACAAAGGAAATATTTAGCTTTTCTTCACAGGTAATAAAATTTATAGTTAACTAACTATAATAAATTGTGCAATGCATTCACTTCAGAGAGTCAAAGATTTTTAGGGCTAAGAAGATTCTAGAAATCATATATCTCTGATTTTAAAGATGAGACCCCTAGGGTAAAAAGATCCAAAGTAACATATGTAACAACACACAGCAGAGTCAGCCCTCAGACCTCAGTCTTCCAAATCCAAATCACAGACATTTCCCATTGTTTTGACTGTGTCTCCTTGCATCCTCATCACTGCCATCTGAATCCTTCCCATTCCACATGCTGTTTTAGCAAGCAGATGCCCTGAAAGTCAGAGACGGGTCTTTAGCCTTCACTTTCTTCATCTGTGATACGAGTAGCGAGCAATGAAGACTTTCCTAACCCAATTTTTGTATGTCCCATAGTTACTCAGTAGGAGAGTTGGGACTAGAAGCCAGGTTTCTAGCCCCCAGGGCCCTCTGCCAGTAGTCACTGCTTCCTGGGCAGAGTTAGTTTTACTACTACCTAATGACTGAAATTGTCCCCTGAGGAAGTATCTCAGCATCAACAGCATCAAAAATTCTGAAATCCCACTCATGGATTCATCCCTTTGTGTTAAAGTTTGGGTCTCTAAATTTTCTGTTAATATACATGTGTCCCTGAAAGGTACAGCACAGTGGCCACTTCAGACCATTAACTCTTTGAGCCCCAAACGCTGAGAAATAAATACTGGCTTGAAGTTGCACCTGAGCTCAGATCCAGTCTTTGCCACTTGTTAGCTAGGTGGAATTTGGGAAGGATCTGTAATCTCTCCAAATCTCAATTTTCACACTTGTAAAATAGGTATAATAATATTCATTTCAGCAGGGTGGGGTGAGGAAGGTTAAATGGGTCAGGTGTGCATGCTGTCTGGCTAATTAGTACCCAATAAATGGTGTTACCATGACTATTACTATTGATGTTGCCTTTTAAGTTGTTTCCTAAAAGTATGACAGAGTGCATGAAAGACCCCTAAGGAATAGGCTTGGTGGAGGTGAAGAGTATTAAGAACATCAGTGTATACCAAAACACCGGGTATAGAACTAGGCCCAAGTATCTTTTAAAGGATAATTTTTTTAAAAAGGTATAAACA
This sequence comes from Trachops cirrhosus, assembly GCA_028533065.1. Classification (NCBI taxonomy): domain Eukaryota; kingdom Metazoa; phylum Chordata; class Mammalia; order Chiroptera; family Phyllostomidae; genus Trachops; species Trachops cirrhosus. The sequence continues at coordinate 46,752,053 of CM052552.1, forward strand.
TGACTCTTATGCACACAAAATGAACATATGCCAAAGATTTTATTTAACTAATGAATTTATGAGGGAACCAGTAAATACCACACATATGTAGGCAGATAAGGAATGCTGAAAGGAAATTAAAAATACATATAAAATGAGTCAAAAATCAATTGCATTCAACCAGACACAACTAATTTGCATTTGTGTGAAAAATAATTTGCATTAATATCAGTTTTCAACAAGGTACAGAGTTGTAAAAATGCTCAAAGACAATGAATGATGGAGATAACCATGAAAGACAGTTAAATAATTTTTTGAAAAGACTGTCACAGTTTTTCTTGATAAGTCCTACAGAGTGGTCTGTGGCCACAGTTGTTCCTTGAGGTCAGGGCCTTGGGAAAGGGGGCAGAAAAGGAGAGGAGACTTGGAGAGAATCTGGAGAGAGATAATAAAAGAGAACAGGTTTTCACTTTTTCTTTTGAAACACAGAAAATTTATAATATAAGACCATCTCTGCTGGAGGTATGTTTGCTTTGCCCTTAATAAAAGACAAGCAGTGTGTGACAAAGACTGTTAGTTATTTCTTGATATCCATTCTCCTCTTCTTTCTTAGTAACAGAATGCTCCATTTTAGCTGGGTGCAGGGCCATCTAGAATAAACACAACACTTCTCAGCCTCACTGATGCAACTTCAGCCAATGGAGTGTAAGCTGAAGAGTCCTGGGACACTTCCAGGATTGGTTCTAATAAGAGAAGCACAGGCCCATCTTTGACCATTCCACTTTTCTGCCAGCTAAAACGTATATGTGATGACTGGAGCTTGAGTAGCCATCTTGGTAAAAACCACCTGCTGAGCATAGCTGAGCATCAAGATGGCAGGAGCCCATGACTCCTAATAACTTCATGTAGAAGACCATTCTGGGTGGTGTGGGCCCAGCTCCCACTCAGTGATGCACAGGACCCACATCCACAAATAGGTTCTCCCATGGGGAATCAGGCCTGCAATGTGCTTAGGCCGCTTTGAGTCTTGCTCTTGCTAAAAAACTCCCTCACCCTGAATTGAGGACATTTACTGCAAAATAACTTCCTAAAATCCATGCTAAACTCATCCTTCCAAGGATGAGTGTAATCAGTTCAACCACTTTTGCCTTTTCATTTGCAAATATCCCTCTTCTGTGATGTGATTAGCAGCATTGGCTCCTTTGTTTTCTGTAAAAGGTGACCGACCACCTACAGTGAACTGGTGCATAGTAAATGAGGATCATCATGTAGTGTGCCGAGAAACCCAATAAAGGCCAGTCACAGCAAGGGCCAAGGCTTTTGCTCCCCTCGAGAGGAAAGCCATGCTGTCCCTTTTCCTCCACTGGACTTGGTAGTTCATGTGAATGTCTCATTTCATCCACAATGGTGCAGACACTGCGGGCTGGTGTCTGCATTAACTTCATACAACTGCCTTCTATATAAAAAAGAAATAGACCTTGAACTTTTATTGTTTCACTGTGATTTTTTTATGCTCTTATTTTGGGTATTCTGTTATATGCAGCTGAGGTTAATTCTAACTGTTGTGGGGAGGAGCCCTTAGGAAAGTTTGTGCTTGTTTGTTTTCCTGAGGAATTTTAATTTAAATTTACTGTGGTTCCATGGAAAAATACATTTCTATTTATAAGTAAACTTTTTCTCAATATCACCCTTCATTACTACCCTCTGTTCACTGGCATGAACACAATTTCCTAGGGACACAGTAGTCATTACCTGTGACCCATAAGGGACATTTGAAGGCTGTACCTAAAATTGACAATAGCAATTAACAAATATGTGGTGGGGAGAACTCAATATGCTTCCTGGTATCTGTCCCACACCTGCACATAACAGCCAGTTCAAGAAGTTTGAGTAGGTTAGGAAGGTAGCCCATTGAAAGTAGTGCTATGGGGAGATGATCAGAAGGAAGTCCCATATGCTAACAGGAAAAATTTCATTCCATTCCTGACTATCTGCATTTTTATAGCCTGAATAATCCAAAACCGCATCCAAAATAAAACCCAGTAGTGTCTAGCTTTGAGACGCATTCATTCTTACAGCAGCTGCAGGTTTACCTTAGTGATTATGTTTTCCTGGAACTAATATTAGAGTTCATTGGCATTCCCCAAATGCATGCTAACTAATTTCGGGAAAAGCAAGCTGAGGGAGCCATACTGGGATTATAATTTTGTTTCAGATAATCAACAAACTGAATAATCCACTCACTTATAAACAAATTGACCAAGCTATATAATTCTCAGACTCTGCCAGTCCTTAAAATATCTATTTCTTGTGACATAGTAGAATACCAGCCCCTAAATTCTTTAATACTTTCTTTTTATGGCACTCAAAATTTCACCCACTAATTTAAATGTGTTCTGAAACATAGTATCACTTTCATCAATGTGCAGATTATGACTTTATTTTTCAAACTCAATTAAAAGTCCATATATTTAAGAATTGTTTGAAGATCTTTCCCAAGAGTAAGGTAGTCTTTTACACAAAGAAGCCTAACCCAACCCTAGGAGTCACATTTCCATTTGACTGATGCTGGAATGCTCAAGTTGTGAACTTCAATAGAGATATGATTAAAACATCAAAAAATAAAACAACACCTTAATTCACTGTTTTGCCTCTCATAGTTCAAAATATTGCTTTCTATACTTTTTTCTGCTTTTATTTTGAAGGCAGGAAAAAAATTGTCATTTTTGTTTTCTGTGCTATGAAAGTCTCATTTTTACTCTTAAAAACTTCACGGGGTTGGGGGAGTTCTGGCCAAGATGGAGGCGTAGGTAGAAACCCTTCACTTGCTCACACAACCAAAAGGAGGATAACAACGAATCTAAAATCAATGAACAACCAAAATCACCAGAAAATCAAACTGCATGGAACTCTGACAACCAAGAAATTAAAGAAAAAATCAACCAGAACAACCAGACCAGTAAGGCAGACCGAGAGGGCTGACTCAGAAAAACTGCAGCAAGGCAGCTAAGGGGTGGGGCTGACCGCTGAGCTCTGCTGAGCTCTGCAGGAGGGACTGATGTAAGGGGAAAACTGAGATTCAGAGTTGACTGTGGGCTACAGCTAGGGTTGCTGCAGTGGGAGATACTTCCAGTCTGACAGAGAGTCTGTTGGAAAGTGCACTAGAGACAAGCAGGTGGGCTGCATTGTTCCCTCTCTGGCCTATCCCCCACAGGCAGCACAGCAAAGAGGGTTGTCCTGCCTGGGTGAATACCTAAAGTCCTGCCCCCTTATAACCTATCAGCTGCACCAAGACAAAGAAATATGGCCCAAATGAAAGAACACAGCCAAAACCTCAGAAAGAGAACTAAGCGACGAGGATATTGCCAACCTATCTGATGGAGAATTTAAAGCCCTTGTAATCAAAATGCTCACAGAACTGACTGAGCTTGGTCAAAAATGAAAGATACCCAAAATGAAATAAAGCAAAATATTCAGGGAACCAACAGTGACAAGAAGGAAACCAGAATTCAAAGCAACGATTTGGAACAAAAGAAAGAAAGAAACATCCAACTAGGTCAGAACGAAGAAACAAGAATCCAAAAAAAAATGAAGAAAGGCTGAGGATTCTCTGGGACAACCTAAAATGTTCCAATATCGGAATTATAGGGGTACCAGAAGGAGGAAAACAACAGCAAGAAATTGACAACTTACTTGAACAAATAATGAAGAAAAACTGCCCCAATCTGGTGAAGGAAATAGACTTCCAGGAAGTCCAGGAAGCCCAGAGACTCCCAAAGAAGTTGGACCCAAAGAGGAACACACCAAGGTACATCATCATTAAGTTGTCCAAGATTAAAGACAAAGAGAAAATCCTAAAAGCAGCAAGAGATAAGGAGACAGTTACCTACAAAGGAGTTCCCATAAGGCTAACAGCTGATTTCTCAAAAGAAACCTTACAGGCAAGAAGGGGCTGGAAAGAAGTATTTGAAGTCATGAAAGGCAAGGAACTAAATCCAAGATTACTCTGTCCAGCAAAGCTATCATTTAGAATGGAAGGGCAGATAAAGCGCTTACCAGATAAGGTCAAGTTAAAGTAGTTCATCATCACCAAGCCCTTATTATATGAAATGTTAAAGGGACTTATCTAAGAAAAAGAAGATAAAAAATATGAACAATAAAATGACAAAAAATTCACAATCATCAACAAATTAACCTCAAAGAAAAACAATGAAAACACAAACTAAGCAAACAGCCAGAACAGGAACAGAATCAGAGAAATGGACAT
>CM052552.1:46773895-46799552 GCA_028533065.1 Trachops cirrhosus
AAGAAGGCAAGGAAAACAGAATAAAGGTTGAGCAAAGCAAGGATTAATCTTAGGCACAGTATGAAGAAGAGATAATTGGGAACAAGCTGACAGTAACCAGAAGGGAGAAGGGAGGGGATAATGGGGTAAAAGTGGGGAAGGGTTTACAGGAACAACTATAAAGGACACATGGACAATAACAAGGGGGTTGGAAACAGGGGAGGGAGGTGGGGAAGTCTGGGGTGGTGGGGAGGGGTCAGGGGAAAGGCATAATACCATGCTTAAACAACAATAAAAATCAAAAGTATTTAAAAAAAGAATTGATGAGTCCTGAGACCTGGTAAAGCACACAGATGATCAGAGTCTCATGGACAGAAATACATTAGTACTTGGACACCAGAAGCAGCGCAGACACACACAGGATTGCTGTTGAGCGTAGAAGAATCTCCAGCAAGTTCAGAAAATGCTATTACAACACAAACCCCTCTTTTAACCCATCATTCGAGAGGTAAAGTCTGACTCTGGGAGCCCCAGAACAAGCTAAGAAACGTAAAAGTATGGTATGGAATTCAGGGTCTTCCAGAAACATGAAAGACCTTTTTCTATAAAATGGGAGAGGGGAGGTATCTTCTTTCTGGTGAACAAGAGTTATACAAGGAAGCAGTGTGTCGTCTAATGGCAACTTAACCCCAGTTTAGATAAAGCAGCCTGTTGATGATAGGGCAAGCCAGGTATCACTGCTTCCATTACAGCAGTTAACAGTGACAATCCCTGATACAATTTCTCCTATGAAAATGATTATTTGAACATTTACAAGATACCATTGTTTTTTAGGCACTTAAATGTAGGTTTTTCTCAACTTAGTGTTTCAGAATGGAGGGACTCCAACCCTCAGTGGAAACCTGGAAACAACAAAACATTTGATGCAGGGCTGTTTTGAAGCCATCCTCCTGATGATAATTCTCCCTGAGTCTTAGAGCCCCCAGTGCTATTATTGGCTGACCAATACCCATTTTCTTCTTGCTGATTATTCTAATTTTCAACTGCTGTGCAACAATTTACCAGATGTAGTGGCTTAATAACAATTTGATTTTGTGACTCAGGACCTCAGGAAGGGTTTCTCTAAACAGTGCTTGCCTGAAGTTTCTCATGTGTTTTCAGATTCCAGCTGAAGGTGCACTCATCTGAAAGCTCAAATAGGCTGAATGTCCACGATGGTGCATGTACAGGGCAGGTTTTATTACCAGGTGTTGGTCAGGAGTCAGCTAGGGCTGAAGACTAGAGCACCTACATGCAGCCCTTCCAGGATAGCTATGTCAGGATGGTCAGACATCTAACATGGTGACTAGTTTCTTCCAGAGTGTCTCAAGAGAGCCAAGCAGGAGCTGTAATGCTTTCTGTGACCTAGACTTGGAAGTCACTTCCACCATATTCTATTACTAGACATAATCTCCAGCAATCAGATTCAAGGAGAGAGGCAAGACCTCACATCTTGAAAACAGGAATGTTGAAGAATTTGGAGGCTATATATTTTTAATTTATTTACTTTTATTTTTCAACTACAGTTTACATTCAATATTATTCTGTTTGAGTATACACATGTAAAACAAAGAGGCTAGAAAATCATGTACTTTACAGAGTGGTCATTCTGCTGCTTCAAATACCCACCTAGGCCCATACACAGTTATCACAATATTATTTTTAAGTATATTTTATTGATTATGCTATTATAGTTGTCCCATTTTTTCTCCCCTTTATCCCCCTCCACTCTGTACCCCCCTTCCCTCCAGCATTCCCACCCCCTTAGTTCATGTTCATGGGTTGTACATATAAGTTCTTTGGCTTCTCCATTTCCTATACTATTCTTAACCTCTCCCTGTCTGTTTTGTGCCTACCATTAATGTTTCTTATTCCCTGTATCTTTTCCCCCACTCGCCCCTCCCCCTCCCCATTGACAATTGTCCATGTGATCTCCATTTCTGTGATTCTGTTCCTGTTCTAGTTGTTTGCTTAGTTTGTTTTTGTTTTTGTTTCAGGCTCAGTTGTTGATACTTGTGAGTCTGTTGTCATTCTACTGTTCATAGTTTTGATCTTCTTTTTCTTACCTAAGTCCCTTTAACATTTCATATATATGTGCTGAGTGATGGTGAATTCCTTTAACTTGAATGTATCTGTGAAGCACTTTATCTGCCCTCCCATTCTAAATGATAGCTTGGCTAGATGGAGTCATCTTGGATGTAGGTCTTCGCCTTTCATGATTTGGAATACTTCTTTCCAGCCTCTTCCTGCCTATAAGGTTTCTTTTGAGAAATCAGCTGCTGTCTTATGGGAACTCCTTTGTAGGTAACTGTCTCCTTTTCTCTTGCTGCTTTTAAGAGAAAGCTTCTCTCCTCATCTTTAATCTTGGGTAATTTAATGATGATATGTCTTGGTGTGTTCCTCCTTGGGTCCAAATTCTTTGGGACTCTCTGAGCTTCCTGTACTTGCATGTCTATTTCCTTCATCAGATTAAGGAAGTTCTCCTTCATTATTTGTTCAAATAAGTTGTCAATAGCTTGTCCTTCCTCTTCTTCTTCTGGCACCTCTATGATTCAGATGTTAGAATGTTCAAAGTTGTCCCAGAGGTCCCTAAGTCCTCCTCATTTGTTTCGAATTCTCGATTCTTCATTCTGTTTTGGTTGAATATTTATTTCTCCCTTATGTTCCACATTGTTGGTTTGAGTCCCAGTTTCCTTCCCTTCACTCTTGTTTCCCTGTATATTTTGCTTTATTTCACTTTGTATAGCCTCTATTTCTTCCTTTATTTTGTCACCATACTCAATCACTTCTCTGAGCACCTTATCAGATACAGAGTATTTTGAACTCTGCATCTGATAGGTTGTCTGTCTCCTCATTGCTCAGTTCTTTTTCTGGAGTGTTGATCTGTCCTTTCATTTGGGCCATATTTCTTTGTCTTGGTGCAACAATATGGATGAATGTTTCTTCTTTAACTCCTTGATTGTCGGACTTCCATACAGTTTGATTTTCTGGCAGCTCCGGTTGTTTTTTCTTTTTAAATTGGTTGTGCAAGGAGGTAAAGTATATCTATCTGCAACTCCATCTTGGCCAGGACTCCTTTTTCTTATAGAAAGTGATTAATCACATTACAGGGAACTCTGATGGCAGCAGGTTGGCAAAGCAGGACCACCTTTATAAGAATATTATTGATTACATATGCCCCATGCTGTAATCTGCATCTCTGTGACTAATCTATAACTACCAATTTGTATTGCTTAATGCTTTCATATTTTTCCCCAACCTGAAGGACATATTTTAAACTACTTAGTATAGGTTAGATTGTGTCTCCCTCCCAAAATGTTGAAATCCTAACCCCCATACCTGTAAATTGTCCTTATTTGAAAGTAAAGTCTTCGCAGATGATCAAGTTAACATGAGGTCATTAAGGTAGGAACATTTCACTTAATCCAATATGACTATGTCCTTATATGGAGGGGGAAGTTGAACACTGAGATACACACATAGGAAGAATTCCATATGAAGATGAAGGCAGATATAAAGATGATGCCAAGAATCAAGCCAAGGAATGCCAAAGATTGTCAACTAACCACCAGAAGCTATGAGAAAGGCATAGCACAGATCCTACCCTCACTGCCCTCAGAAGGAATCTGCCCTGTCAACACCTTGATTGCAAACTTCTGCCCCCTAGAACTATGGGGCAATGAATTTCTGTTGTTTAAGTGATCTGGTTTGTCATACTTTATTATAGCAGCTCTAGAAAACTAATGCACTTTCAGGACTTCCAGTTAAGATGGTAGCACAGGTAAACATAGATCACCTCCTCACACAACCATACCAAAATTACAATTAAATATAGAACAATCGTCTTTCAGAACCATCAGAAATTGAGTTGAATGGAAGTTAGACAACTATGGAATTAAAGAAAACACATCCATACAGTCTGGTAGGAGGAGCAGAGACCTGTGTCCCACATCCACATGTGGTGGACAAAAATTCAGGAGAAATATCTCTGGAGGAAGGAGTCCCAGCCCCATACCAGGCCCCCCAGCTCAGGGTGCCAGTACCAGAAATATAAATTCCCACAATTTCTGGCTGTAAAAACCAATAGTGGCTGAGTCAGTGGAAAAAACTTCTGGAGTCCCAAGCAGTTCATCTTAAAAAACACAGACTTAGTCAGACTCCCTCTCTCTGAGCTCCAGCACCGGGGTAGCAACTTGAAAGGCACCAGTGGCATACAGAGAGAAACTGAAATGTCTGGAATCAAGGAAAGAGCTGGGGGAAAGCTTTCTCCCAGACAGAAAGGCAGGCAGAAGCCATTGTCCCTTTTCTCAACAATCTGCCACAGAGACACAGAGCCAGCAGGCAGGTGCCATATCTGAAACACCATCAACGTGGCTAACACTATTTTCCCTATCCTGGAGATGCCCTGAAACTCTGTTATACCCAACTTACATACCCACTCGAGCTATTAACAATGACTTTTTATATGGATGGCTGCTCTTGGCTCATGCTTCACAACTTCCTAAATCCTCTCAGATAAGCAACAGCCAGCCTCGGTGAGCCACCAGCTTCCATATCTTTTGCTAAGTGGTCCCAGGCCTGGCACTAGCTGCATCCAGCATTGATTTACAGCTTATCTTCACCTGGGAATCTCCAAGCCCAGCACAAGTAAGAGCCACCTCAGATTGCTTTATAGCTCAGGCAGAGTGGTCCCAGACAGAATACAGGTGGGGGTAGATGTTGGCCTACACCACCCAGGAAACCCCAGGGCCTATGCATGCACTGGACAGCTACAGACCACGTCAGAGCACCACCACCCTGCCCCTGCACAACTGATCCTCCATCAAGGACAGAGGCTGTTGATCAAAGCCAGTCCTTGCAGCTGATTGGCCTGGGTAAATCCTTCCCATTGACTTGTCAACAGCAATCAAGGCTCAACTATAAGAGGAGAGTGTACTCAGCTCACAAAAAAGACAAACCTCAAGTACCCAGCTTGAGTGATAGTGTAGGTTGGGCTACTGGACCCTAAAGGACACACCTATTAGGTTAGGCCACACTACCAAGACAGTGAGTTATAGCAGCTCTACTTAATATATAGACAAAAACACAGGGAGGCTGCCAAAATGAGGAGAAAAAGAAACATGGCCCAAATGAAAGAACAGATCAAAATTCCAGAAAAAGAACTAAACAAAATGGAGATAAGCAATCTATCAGATGCAAAGTTCAAAACACTGGTTATAAGGATGCTCAAGAAATTTAGTGAGCACCTCAACAGCATGAAAAAGATCCAGTCTGAAATGAAGAAATAAAGAACAATTTACAGGGAAATAACATTAGAGTGGGTAAAACCAAGAATCAATTCAATGATTTGGAACAAGGAAGCAAACAACAACCAATCAGAACAAGAAGAGAAAAGAATCCAAAAGAATGAGGGTAGTGTAAGCAGCCTCTGGGACACCTTCAAGAGTTCCAACATTCACACCATAGGGGTGCCAGAAGAGGAGGAGAAAGAGCAAGAAATTAGAAATCTATTTGAAAAAATAATGTAAGAAAGCTTCACTAATTTGGTGAAAGAAATAGACATGCAAGTCTAGGAAGCACAGAGAGACCCAAACAAGATGGATGCAAAAAGGCCCCCTCCAAGACACACCATAATTAAAATGCCAAAGGTTAAAGATAAAGAAAGATTCATAAAAGCAGCAAGAGAAAAGAAGTTAGTTATCTATATGGGGGTTCCAATAAGACTGTTAGCTGATTTCTCAAAAGAAACTTTTCAGGCTACAAGGGATTGGCAAGAAATATTCAAAGTCATGAAAAGTGGGAAACCACAGCCAAAATTGCTCTACCCAGTAAAGCTATCATTTAGAATCAAAAGGCACATAAAGAGCTTCACAGACAAGAAAAGAATAAAGGAGTTCATCATCACCAAATCATTATTACAAGAAATGTTAAAGGGCCCTGTTTAAGAAAAAGATCAAAACTATGACCAATAAAATGGCAATAAATACATATCTATCAACAATTGAATCTAAAAGACAAACTAAGCAAACAAGAAGAACAGAGAATTATGGATATGGAGAGCATTTTGATCATTGACAGATGGGAGGGGATTGTGGGAGAATGGGTGAAGAGGTGAGGCAATTAAGAAATAAAAATAGGTAGTTACAGAATAGCCATGGAGATGTAAAGTACAATATATGAAATGGAGTAGCCAAAGAACTTATGTGCATGACCCATGGACATAAACAATGGTGTGGGGATTACCTGAGGGAAAGGGGGATGCTGGGTGGAGGAGGGAAAATGGGGAAACATTTGGACAACTATAATAGTATAATCAATAAAATATAATTTTAAAAAGAATACTAATACACTCCTATATTAGTTAAAAGCACCCTGATTTTGTTTAAGAGGACAAGCCCTGAAGAAAGCATATACCTTCCCAGACTCCCTTGCTGCTTAGAGATAAGCTTTTAACACTGATCTACTGAGATTTCTGGAAATCCTTGTTTACTCGATAAAAGGTCATGTTTTTATCTCTCTATTTCTCTTTATTATTGCCTATAATGTGGACATGAGGTATAGGAACAGATTAGCCATCTTGCAATTATGAACACATAAGCAATTCCAGTAGGTGGAAAGAACCTGAGTCCCTGTGGGTAGTCCTCTCAGTTCAACAAATAGGTCATGATTGACAAAGCATGTCATGTGCAACAGGCACCATGCTGGGTGCTAGGGGCAGTCTCCCCTGTGTGCCTCCAATGATCTTTCTTAATCTCAGCGAGGACCATTTCAACTTAATGAGATAAATACAAGCATAAGGTGTGGATGTGATGTTATGGACTCCCCTGGGGAAGCCTCATACCCATCCTGCCAGGAGAGCTTTCTGGAGCTTCCCTCAGGGAGGAACCCAACACATGTGTGGCTTTAAAATCTCTGTCAGCCCCTAGACAGCTAAGAGCCAGGGGAATGTCCACCTCTCCCCCAACCAAAAACACATAACTTCCTGAGGTATCAGGTTGTCGGACCAGGGCTCTCTGAAGCCCCAGAGTGCTGAGCTCAGTGTGGCTGAGGCAACCGCAGTTCTCACAGCAGCCGCCACCTCAGGACTCCTAGCAACGGGGGCCTCCCACTCTGTCTTGGGAGACAACTCAGGCTGCTATGGAGTAACCGAGCTTCCACTTCTCTCAAGAGGGCTAATCAATGGAAACCTGAAAGAAGCCACATCATGGATAAAACTAAGCAGGCCAAAAACCTGGTTGCTAACCTCCCCTCAACTATGAAACCCTGAAATTTGCCTAATTTTCATAATCACCCTATTTCTGATCATCATAAAATCCCTGAGGTCAGAAGTCAGTGCTACCACAGGACTATAGCTTCCAGGGTCTTCCACAGAAAGCTAGGGGGACATTGATACGAACAAGGTCTGGCTCTCTTCATGCCACAGGTAATCCAGTCAGATTATCAGTGTGGCCCTAAGGAGTCTGACAGAGGAAGCCTCTCCAGAAAGTACACCACCACGCCCAGCCCTTCCTCAACTTTCACCAGTCCAAGGAGACTCAGGAGAAAAAGCCAACTACTCTCAGAGGCAACAGCTTATCAGAACATATCAAAGAACTTTGCTCATCACTTCACTTCCATAACCCTCACCTCCCTTTGAGAATAATTATAAATGATGTCCTCAAAATGTTAGGAGAGGAATGAACACGGGTTTCCATGGTCCCTTGGCCAATTAATATAAAGATAAAGAAGGCAGAGCAGGGTCAAATGCCAGCCAAACAGAGTCATCTTCATCTCTCTATTTTCATGGCCTTGCTCCAGTCACCAAAACTCTCTGAGCCACAATTTTCTCATCTATAAGATGAAGCAGTAATACCTAAACACAACACTTGTTGAGGGGATTAAATTTTTAAAAGTGTGTACAGTGTCTAGGACACTGTCTGGACATAAGAGGAAATACTCAACAGCCAAAGGTCTCCTTCTCTCCTTCTCTTGTCAGGCTGTGATTTTCAAAGTCCTCTGAGTAAAGAAGCAATGGGGGATTAAATGTTCCCTTTCATGTCCCTTGAAGACTGAGGTTCATGCTGTCTCTTTTATGTCTCTCATGGCACCTGCCACAGGGTTAACCTATGGCATATACCATGCAACACAGTAATAAGAGTTAAGAAGAGTGGCAGGACTGCCTTCATGACTTGGCTGGGTGTGTTGGGAATCACTCCCCAACACAAAAGATCACCATGTTCAATTCCCAGTCAGGGCACATGTCTAGGCCACAGGCCATGTCCCCAGTTGGGGCATGGGAGAGGCAAACGGTTGATGTTTCTCTCCCTGTCTTTCTCCTTCCACTCCCCATGCTCTGAAAATTTAATTATTTTTTTAAAGAAGAATGATGGGAGAGAAAAAGGGGAGGACAAGAAAGAGGGTCTCATCAAAATGGCATTTGCTATTAAAAGAACATTTTTTAGGCTGGGATGAAATCAGTGGTGCAGTGAACTAGAAATAAAAGTCAGCTCTGCTTGGCATGCTGAACAAGCCCAACATTCACCCTGCAGGCAGAGTTGGTATTAAAAAGGACTGCAGCAAACCCCAGACTTTGGAAGAAAAGTAAGCACAGGGCAATCTCAGGCATCCTGGAAAAAGAACCTCAAACACATTCACAACCCTCCATACCCTCACCAGCCCCCCATTGAGTCTCCCTCTGCTAAACTTCTCTGCTCTCCTTTTTTCAACTTATAGCTATTTTAAAATTAAAAATTATGTAAATAGTATATGTTTCTTAAGCTTGGTTATATATTTTTTCATTTCATTGAGATAGAATTGATATATAACACTGTATAAGTTTTGGGTGTACAACAACATTTATATATATAAATGATCACCACCATAAAATTAACTTTTATCACCTCACAGTCACAATTGTTTTTCTTGCAATGAGAACTTTTAACATCTACCCTCCTAGCAACTTTCAAATATACAGTACAGTACTTATGAACCATAGATACCATGCTGTACATTACATCTTCAGAACTTATTTACCTTGTAACTGGAAGTTTCTGCTTCTTAACCACCTTCACCCACCCCTCTTTCTTATACTTGACTCCCTCCCTTCTAATTGTCACTACCAGCATTTGGACATCTCAGCTGTCCAAATATTGCCTCCCCACCTTTGAGCACCTCTCCCTAGGCTGTGAACCCTGCTTTCTCGGATTTATTGTCCTAATGACAGCCATTGGCCTTCCAAAGAGATGGGTCACAACAAACCACCCACATTTTATACAGTTTAATTTTTTTTCTTTGGTATTCCGGTACAGTTGTTTCCATTTTCAGCCCACCATGCCCCACTGCCCCAATCATCCCCACCTCCTACCCTTGAACCTACCCCCTTTGGCTTTGTCCATGTGTCCTTTACACATGTTCCTTGATGGCCCTTCCCCTATTATCCTTCTCCCCGCTCTTCTCTGGTTACTGATAGTTTGTTCTTTATTTCAATGTCTCTGGCTGTTTTTTGCTTTCTTGTTTCTTTTGTTGATTAGGTTCCACTTATATGTGAGATCATATGGTATTTGTCTTTCCCTGCTTGGATTATTTCACTTAACATAATGCTCTCCAGTTCCATCCATGCTGGCACGGAGGGCAGGAGCTCCTTCTTTCCTTCTGCTGTGTAGTATTCCATTGTGTAAATGTACCACAGTTTTTTGATCCACTCATTTACTGATGGGCACTTAGGTTGCTTCCAGCATTTGGCTATTATAAATTGTGCTGCTATGAACATTGGGGTGCATAGATTATTTTGAATTTGGTGTTTCAGGATCCTTAAGGTATAATCCCAACAGTGGTATTGTGGGTCAAAAGGCAGTTCCATTTTTAGTTTTTTGAGGAAATTCCATACTGTTCTCCACAGTGTCTGCACCAGTCTGCATTCCCACCAACAGGGTACCATTTTCTCCACAACCTCTCCAACACTTGTTGTTGGTTGATTTGTTTATGATGGCCATTCTCACTGTTGTCAGATGGTATCTCATTGTGGTTTTAATTTGCATCTCTCTAATGGCTAGTGATGCTGAGCATCTTTTCATGTCTCTAGGCCCTCTGTATGTCCCCCTTGGATAAGTGTCTGTTCAGGTCCTTTGCCCATTTTTTAATTGGATTGTTTGTCTTCCTGGAGTGGAGTCATGTGAGTTCTTTATAGTTTTTGGAGATCAAACCCTTGCCATAGGTATCATTTGCAAATATGTTTTCCCATATGGTTGGTCCTCTTTACATTTTAATGCTGTTTTCATTAGCTGTGCAGATGCTTTTTATTTTGATGAGATGCCATTTGTTTATTATTTCCTTTATGTCCCTTGCTCTATGGGACATATCACTCACTGAAAACATTGCTGCATGGAATATCTCAGGTTTTCCTGCCTATGTTCCCTTCCAGGACTTTCATGGTGTCACCACTTATATTTAAGTCTTTTATCCACCTTGAATTGATTTTTGTATAGTGTGTAAGTTGGTGATTGAGTTTCATTTTTTTGCACGTAGCTGTCCAGATCTCCAACACCATTTGTTGAAGAGGCTAGTTTTACTCCATTCTATGCTGCTGCCCCCTTTGCCAAATATTACTTGACCCACAGAGTCCTGGGTTTATTTCTAGGCTCTCTATTCTGTTCCATTGGTCTATGTGTCTGTTCTTATGCCAGTACCAGACTCTTTTGATTACAGTGGCCTTGTAATATAGTTTTATATCAAGTATTGTGATCGTCCTACTTTGTTCTTCTTTCTCAAAAGTGCCATGGTTATTCAGGGTCATTTATGTTCCATATAAATTTTTGAAATGTTTGTTCTATATCTGGGAAATACACCACTGGTATTTTAGTAAGTATTGAGTTGAATCTATAAAGTGCTTTGGGTAGAATGGAAATTTTGATGATGTTAATTCTTCCAATTCTAGAACATGTATATCCTTCCATTTATTTCTATCTTCCTTAATTTCTGTCTTCATTGTTGTGTAGGGTTTTTTTTTTTTTTTTTTGAGTACAGGTCTTTCACCTCCTGGGTAGGGTTTATTCCTAGATACCTTATTTTTCTAGTTGGTATAGCAAATGGGATTTTTTTTCCCAGATTTCTGATCCTGATCTTTCATTGTTGGTGTATAAAAAGGCCTTTGATTTCTGAATATTGACTTTGAACCATGTCATTTTGAAAAAATTTGCCTATTAGGTCACATAGTGTTTGGGTGGAGTCTATAGGCTTTTCTATGTACACTATCATGTCATCTGCAAACAGTGACAGTTTTACTTCCTACTTTCCAGTTTGGATGCCTTTTATTTCCTTTTCTTGTCTGATCGCTGTGGCTAAAACTTCCAGTACTATATTGAATAGAAGTGGTGAAAGTGGACAGCCTTGTCTTGTTCCTGATCTTAGTGGAAAAGATTTTAGTTTTTGCCCTTTGAGTATGATGTTGGCTGTAGTTTTCTAGTACATGGCCTTTCTCATGTTGTGGAATGCTCTTTCTACTCCCACTTTGCTGAGTGTTTTTTTCATAAATGGGTGCTGTACCTTATCAAATGCTTTTTCCACTTCTATTGACATGATCATATGATTTTGTCTTTCCTTTTGTTTATGTGATGTATTATGTTTATTGATTTGCAAATGTACCACCCTTGCATCCCTGGGATGAATCCCACTTGATCATGGTGTATGATCTTTTCATGTGTTGCTGGATGCGGTTTGCCAATATCACTGATGAACAGATGAACATAGCGTCTATGTTCATCAGTGATATCGGCCTGTAGTTTTCTTTCTTTGTTGTGTCTTTATCTGGTTTTGGGATTAGTATGATCCTGGCTTCATAAAAAGAGTTTGCAAGTCTTCCCTACTCTTGGATTTTTTGAAATAGTCTGAGAAGGATAGGGGTTAGCTCTTCCTTAAAAGTTTTGTAAATTTCTCCTGTGAAACCACCCGGTACAGGGCTTTTGTGTCCCAGGAGTTCTTTGATTACCACTTTAATTTCATCAGCTGTTATTGATCTGTTCAAGCTTTCTGCTTCTTCATTCACTTTTAGGAGATTATATTTTTCTGGAAATTTGTCCATTTCACCTGGTTTCAAATTTCTTGGCATATAGTTATTCACAATAATTTCTTACAATTCTTTTGTATCTCTGTGGTATCAGTTGTAACCTCTCTTCTTTCGTTTCTGATTTTGTTTATTTGGGTCCCCTCTCTTTTTTTTCTTGATGAGTCTTCTTAGAGGCTTGTCAGTTTTGTTTATCTTTTCAAAGAACAAGCTCCTGGATTTATTGATTATTTGGATTTTTGTTTTACTCTATATGTCATTTAATTCTGCTTTGATCTTGGTTCTTTCTTTCCTTCTACTTGCTCTGGAATTTATTTGTTGTTCTTCCTCCACTTTTTGTAGAGGTAGGGTTAGGTTGTTTATCTGAAATGTTTCTATCTTTTTTAGGTAGGCCTGTATGGCTATGAACTTCCCTCTCAGGACTGCATTTGCTGTGTCCCATAAATTTTATACTGTTGTGTGTTCATTTTCATTTGTTTATACAAACTTCTTTATTTTTTCCTTGATCTCATTATGAACCCACTCACTGTTTAATAGCATAGTATTAAATTGCCATGAATTTGAACGTTTTTCAGTTGCTTCCCTTGAGATTGGTTTCTAGCTTCAGTCCCCTGTGGTCCAAGAAAATGTTTGATATGATTTCAATATTGTTCAATGTGTTGAGGCTTGTTTTGTGTCCTATCATTTGGTCTATCTTTGAAAATATTCCACATGCATTTTAAAAGAATGTGCACTTTGCTTCTTTAGGATGAAAGGTTCTATATATATTTGTTAAGTCCCTTTGATCCAGGGCTTGCTCAATGCCACAATATCCTTGTTGATATTTTTTTGGAAGATCTATCCATTTTTGACAGTTGGGTGTTAAAATCCCTTAGTATAAGTGTGTTGCTGTCTATATGTTTCTTGAAGTCCTCCCAGGTTTTCCTTATATATTTGGGTGCTCCTAGGTTGGGTGCATATATGTTTACAATGTTTGTGTCTTCTTGATTGATTTTTTCTTTGAGTATTTCAAAGTGCCCTTCAGTGCCTCTTTTTATAGCTTTTGTTTTGAAGTCTGATGTAAGTATGGCTACACTGGCTTTTCTGTGTCCTGCCCATTTACTTGGAATATTTTTTCTAACCCTTCACTTTCAGTCTGTGTAGGTCTTTTTTCCTGAGTTGGGTCTCTTGTAGGCAGCATATATGTGGGTCATGCTTTCTTGTTCATTCAGCTACCCTATGTCTTTTGATTGGAGCATTTAATCCATTTACATTTAAGGTTATTATTGATAGGCACTTATTCATTGCCATTTTTCCTCTTTGTACCTGTGTTCCTCTCTCTCTCTCAATCTTTTCCTTCCTCTTCTTATAGCAGTCCCTTTAGCATATCTTGCAGTGCTGCTTTGGCGGAGATGTATTCTTTCATCCTTCTTTTGTCTGGGAAACTTCTTATTTCACTTTCCATTTTAATTGAGAGCCTCACTGGGTAAAGTAATCTTTGCAGGCCTTTGCTTTTCATTACTTGGAATATTTTCTGTCATTCTCTCCTGGCCTGAAGTGTGTTTGTTGAGAAATCAGCTGTTAGCCTTATTGTATCTCCCTTGTATGTTATTTCTGGTTTCTCCCTTGCTGCTTTTAAGATTCTCTCTTTGTCTTTAAAATTTGACATTTTAATTATGATGTGTATTGGAGTAGCCCTCTTTGGGTTCATCTTGATTGGGACCCTCTGTGCTTCCTGAACTTGCGTGGTTTTTCCCCTCTACAGGTAAGGGAAGTTTTCTGTCATTATTTTTTCAAACAGGGTTTCTATCCCTTGCTCCTTTTCTTCTCTTTCTGGTATCCCTATGATTCAAATGTTGTTGTGTTTCATGTTGTTTTGCAGTTCCCATGAGCTATCTTCATACTTTTTTAGTCTTTTTTCATGCAGCTGCAATACCTGGGTGTTTCTTTCTACTTTGTCTTCCAGCTCACTAATTTGGTCCTCTGCTTCATACAGCCTACTAGTAATTCCTTCTAGTGTGTTTTTTGTTTCAGAAATTGTATTCTTCATTTCTTCCTGATTCTTGTTTATAGTTTCTACTTCTTTTTTCATACTGTTGTAGTTCTTACTCAGTTCCTTGTAGTTGTCTGTGAGTTCCTTGAGCATCCTTATAACCATTCTTTTGAATTCTGTATCTGATAGTTTGCTTGCCTCCATTTCATTTAGCTCTTTTAGTTGGGAGTCTTCCTTTCTTTTTTTTTTATTGCAGATCTTTTCTTTGTCTCCCCATTTTAGGTGACGCTTTTTGTTTGTTTCTGCACTTCCTTATGCTCTGCTTTGCTAGATGTCTTTGTATGGTGAACTTCTATGGTAGGAGTTCTATGGAATTCAGTGATGTGGTCTCTTTGATCTCCTTGTCTGGATGTTCTAGTGTAGTTCTTTCTTCTGTTTGTGTGGGCTCTCTTGTTGTTCTTTGGTTTTACCTGTTGGTGGTTCCTTTGTTGGTGGGTTCTCTCCTCCAGTGGGTTACTGGTGTTCACATCTCCCCCCTTATCTTGTATGTGATCAGTGGCAGGGCAAAGGCAAAATGGATTAAGACAGCGGGAGAGTATTCTATGGGAATATTTGAAGTACCAACAAGTAGAGAACAGATAGGAGATCCTTTGGAGAAGTACAGTGATAACTGTGATATTTCACCCAAGTAGCCACTTTTTATAAAAGGTGAACAAAAGATAAGACTTTTATTAGATGGGAGAAGGAATGTGAGCTGAATCCAGAAAATGAGTGCTTGTGCAAGGTTAGATGGTGAGATATAATGAGAGTAATGGATAGAAACTAAGCATAGTGTGTGAGAAAATAGAGTGAACCACATCAGTAATAAAGCTCAGGAAGATAGGGAAGTGGATTGAGACCAGGGAGGGGTTCTGTGTAGTATTTACAGTAATATGGAACAATAATTATTTACAACAATAATATGACAAGAAATATATGATCTGAATAAAAAGAATAGAAAGTAAAAGACCAAGAGTAGTGTGTTATTAGTATACAAGTGAAGTGAAAGAAGAAAAATTAAAATGCAATATGAAAGAGAGAACAAGGAAAACCAGTCAAACAATGCAATTTAACAACCAAAATGAAGAAAACTAAACAGAAAGTAGAGAAATAAAAAGTAATAATAAAATAAAAGAAATAAAAATAATGAAAAATATTAATAGAAATAAACAATAAAATGCAAGTTCTATTGGATAGCAAAGTGAAATTTGTCTCAATTTCTCAGTTGTTGGTATTAGCCTTGTGATCCCTCTCTGGATCTGTCTTTGGTTATAAGAATTTATTACATAAATATTGCAATGTGTGATCATCATTAAAAAATTGAAAATAAAAATGAGCTCCCAAGATTTTTCATAGGACCACTCCATCCAAAGATAGGGAAACTGAGGTGTGTAGAGTCCCAGTGACCTTTGGAGAAATGCTCAACCTATCTGTGAAGTGGTAGATCCAGGATTCGATCCTAAGCAGTATCCTCTAGAGCTGTGTCCCTAACCATTATACAATACTGCCACTGAGGCAGAAACAAGATTAAAAAGGTTTGAGATCAAACCATAGATGATGAATCAAATTCCATTTCAGAAATTGTTATCTTGCTATATTGGCATAAAAAGTCATGGTAGATTCAGGGAAAGGTGTGATAAGCCAACTCTTTTATACAAGAGATGATGGCACAAGCTTTTTGGAGGGTAATATAGTATTATGAATTCAAAGACTTAAAAGGGATTTCTGATCCATTAATCTCATATCAGATATTTATGTTCAGAAAATAATTGGAGAAATGTATAAAGATATATGTGTATGATTGCTTATGGCAATAATATCTCAAATAGCAAAAATGAAAAGTCTAACCTAAATTAACTGAAATATCTGCAGTCCTCTGCACATTCCAAACATTTCCATGTCTCTGGATTAGCACCTTGCACGTGCCTCAGCCTGAAATGCCTTTGTCCCACTTCTCTGCATAATAAACTCCCACTAGGCCTTCAAGGCCCAAGGCAAACTTCTCCTTCTCCATGAATATGTGCCTGGATCTCCTGAGTTGAAATTTATTACCGCTTCCCCCTGTAGCTCCAGATTGCCTTACCAGTGAATCCAACACCTCTGTTTCATTCTCCCTTATCAGTTTTATCAGTTCCTGGCTCTCACTCAAGGCAGTTTCTGCTCTCACATTTTCTTCTGCATCTAACCAGCCCCCACCCTTATCCCATGGTGTCTGGAACATGGGGGGTCCTCACTGATACTGAATTAAATTTCATGGACATCGTGATTTAGAAAGCACACTCACCTTTGATTTTTTACAATGTTAAAAAAGCAACAGAATAATGAAATAGCCATTAAAATTATTTTTAAAAAGCAACAAAAGTAAATATCTTTGTTCCCATTTTATAGATAAGGAAATGGAAGCTAAGAATGGAGTTTTCCAAAGGTCACACAGTGAGGAATATATGCAATGATCTCAGCACAACACGAAAAATGGAGTAATGGGCTGGCATGGCCCCGTAGCAGGCTGCTTAGCCACATTTACTATGGGGAGATTTTGTGGCACCCAAAGGGATGGGAAGGACTGTCCTAAGAAGCCAGAGCTCCTGAGAGTAAGTAATTTCTCCGTCACCCATCCTAACTATTCTTTCTCCTCTCAAAACGCTTCAGGGCTGATTCCAAACTCAAAGTCCTTCCCTCCCATATGTCCAACCTCAATTTTTGAAACTGGCTGGAAGTAGCCTAAATCATTCCACGGATTCCTAAAAGCTCTCCTGTCTTCCACATGGGGCCACTTCTTTAGCACCAACATCAGATTGTTTTCTCCAATCCCCCAACTTCATTCTGTCTCTAGCCTAACCCTGAGCTTTTATTCTCCAGCATGGCTTGAGACACCAGGAAAGCAAAATCACTTTTCTCCAGGCTGAGGGACAGAGCTTGCCCTATGTCAGGCCCTCTCAAATTAGTTCCCCAAAGTGTCCCTATGTCAATATACCTTGGAGGGTTGCTCCAATGATCTTCAAAGTAAACCCCAGCACCTTGTTTGAGGACATTTCCAATCACTCTGCTTCACACTTTGCAAATTAAAATATGAAAAGACTTTTCACACTGCATGCAAGATAGTTTCAAGGGACTCAATTTTCAGAGCTTTTTTTCCCCTCAAATCTGCCTAAGGACATGATGCAGACCCACCTTTCCTACCTTCCTTTATGCAATTGCCCATCTCTCATCCTTCCATAATCTTCCATTGGTACACTGCCCCAGGCAGTAAAAATGTCTTAAGCATCAAACAGAGGAACAATTTCAAATTTAGGGGTGGTGTTCACAAAGCACATAAATTTAGTCATTGAATAACAAATCTTGTTGCAAGTCAGGTGATATCCAACTCTTTGTTTTCACCAAAACTATAGGAAGACCTACTGGAGTTGTCAACTGATATTAAAAATAATTTTTAATAATAGCTTACTGCAGGATCTTAATTATATGATGCAGAAGGTATTTAAAGAACCAAGCAATGTTACTATAATAAAACTCCACTCTTATCTGCATATTTATGTGAGCAAGATTTCTTGACACTTAAATCAATAACTATGAAAAATGGGAGTACAGTTGATGCTAAACTCTGTCTCTTTCTAAACATAAGTAATATTTATCCACAGATATATCTTATAAAGAGATACATTTCCAATAAAATTTTACTTTTGTTTAATAATTTACATTTTATTTACCAAAATTTGATATATATTTATATTTTGATCAATTTGGTTCCAATAATAGAGTAGTAATAACTTCATTGATAAGAGATTTTTTTAAACAGAGTCTTACTATCCTTAATTTATTACCTACAATATGAACACCTCCCGCCAAATCTAGGCATGTTTATCCATTTGCCTCTTTGATTCTTCTACTAGGATGTGTAATAGGTATATCAAACTTAACATGTCCAAAATCATACTTCTGATAGTCCTCCTCAAACCAGCTCTTCTTACAGGCTTTCACAGCTCAGTTAGGCACTTGCATACTTTTAGCTGCTCAGGTCAAAAACCTTAAAGTTGTGCTTGAGCCCTGAGAGAGCCATGAATGACAATGTGCTTCACAGACCTCCTATACAGGGTGTGTAATTAACTGATACCCCCAAATTCTGTGTTTGAAATCCATCAACACATTTGCATTAAGGCCACCTCTTCCGTAGACTACTCTGCAGCAGTAATTGAGTGTGGCCAGTGGTACTAAGGAAGACCTGCTCCTGAGAGACACAAAATTCCTTTGTTGGCAAGTTTGGCTCAAGAACTCTCCAATGGCTTTGCCAAAACTTCCTTAAATGGCACAGTGGCCTTGGACACTTCCACCCAATCTTCTCTCCTCCTGTCTTTTATCCAGGGTCAGACATCCCTCATGGTCTGATGGCTCACCCAGCTTTCATTGGCTCCCTCCCTCTTTTCTTTCATATAGGAAATAATACTAATAAAATGCTCACATGTCCAATTCCATCTAGTCATCTGCTTTTGAGAAGACACAGATTAACACACCTTTCCTCCTTCTCTCATACCTCACATCTGATCAGCAAGCCCTGTCAGCTCTCTTCAAACTATAGCCAGGATCTAACACTTCTCACTTCACCAGGCTGTCATCATCTCTTACCCAGATTATGGAAACAACCTCCTGTCTCAGTTGACATGCTGCACTAAAGATGGCCATAAATGCATTGTGCTCCTTTCTACCCCCTCATATCTTGTACTGACCTCTGACTACATCAGCTAATTGCATATAAAAGAAGTGGTTCTGAGCCAGCTCTGGATCTAGGCTTTAAGAGGAATAGCAGCTTGTGCTTCCTGCCTCTTGGACCCAGCCTCCATGCTCTGTGGAAGACCTAATAACCCACTCAGAAAGAAATCAAAGCCCCTGGCCCACAGCCCCAGCTGAGCCCCTTAACCACAGCTAGCACTAACTTGCTAGCCATATGAGTGAGCCATCTTGGAAGTGATTTTTCCAGCCCCAGTTACACTAGCCAATGCTACATGGGGTGATGAACTATACTTGCCAAGCTTTGCCTAAGTTATAAAATCACAGGCAAATAAATGATTGTCATTGTTTTAGGCCATTAACTTTGGCATGGTTTTTCACACATCAGTACATAACTAAAACAGCCAGGGCCCCAACAGGAAATTGATAGCACACAAAAGAAGTAACTGATGAGAGTTTAAGTAAGGGACTATGCTTGTATAACAGCGTAGAAAGCATGGGTCCCCTGAAAGTAGGGGAGCAACCCCCACAATCCTGCCTTCAGGCAGGAGAGGAGCAGGGAGGTGTGCCCACAGAGTGGAAAGTGAAGCATTTGAAGTACACTACATAACAAAAGCAGATTAACAGCCAGTCCCTTCCTGATGGGAAGATTTGTGCAAGCTGAAAAATTGTGTACGAGACCATGAGAATGTGTACTGGCAGAGTGACTCATGATATAGCCAGGGGGAAGCATATATAACACTGAGCTGCGAGGGAAGGGTGTGACAGATGCCCACCCTGGATATTCGTTGATGTACATCACTGGGAATTCTTGCCTTGATTAAAGATGGCAACCGAAAGAGGGTCAAAGATACTGGGGAGGTGGGAAAAATGGTAGACACTAATGCACTATAAGAAGGGTCAAATGTTAGATCATGCAGGAAGTTCTGAGCAGAGCATTTAAATTAGGGTGGGCTGAGTAACCAGAGGCTGCCATGAGATTTGGAGGTGTGCCTGAAGAAGATGGCAACAGAGCTGGTAGGACTGCAGGGATCTACCTAACCAAGCCTACAGACACATGAAAGATGCTAGGAGCTAAACTTTGACCAGGAATGCTGAGCTTCAGACTTCTGCTATTCTGAAAGATGGTAGTTTGAGCGCCATATTCTGAAACTTGGTCTGGCTTGGCTTGGCAGAAGGAGGCAGGGCTATTTGTTTTCAGGTGTTTTTAAGGGGAGCAGGACTTAGTGGCAGAAACCTGCCATTATTCTAAATCTGTGTAACTTTAAATAAACAACCCCTTTCCTTTCTCACTAAACTATTGCCTTGGTAGTCACACTTCTTGATGGCGGGCAATCAAACCCCACAGCTGTTCCAGAATACCATTGGCTGCTTCTGTAACACTTCCAAAGATGTGGCCATGGTTAAGGGATGATGAAACATCAGGGACTCACATAACAGAAATGTTATGTCCACTTCTAGGCCTAAAGAAGCAACAGAAGAGAGCAATTACCAGGATCCCAAAGAGTAGCTATAGGGGGACACTACTATGTGATGGGAGTTGTGGCCCTAGGTAGAGGGACATAGCTGACCTGTAGTAACTCGACAAGGAGAGAACCAGAGGAATAAATAGAATAAATGCCTTCATCTCATTCTCTTCCCTCCCTCTCAACTCCAACTGGTCTCCATTAGCTAAATTTACTGGAAGCCAGAGAGCAAGCAGCCCACCAATACAGTCCATAAAGATCAACCTCCAGGGTACAGAGCACAGTGGAGAATGGTGGAGAGTATATCTGAAGAACAAATGAAAGCTATCTAGCACCCAGCCTAACAGCTTTCCCTACTTTGGTCCTTACTCCTTTGCTGTTGATTTTCAACAAAGCAGCCAGAAAGATCTTGTTAAATCTTAAGTCAGATGACATAATTTTTTTTGCTCAAAACCTTCCATAATTAGTCAAAGATTAAAAAAAAGTCCTTAAAATATCCTACAAGGCCCTACAAAATCTTACTACTCAAGACCTCTGAGTTCATCTCTGGGGGCTCCTCTCTCCATTTCCTGGCTCCAGCCATGCTGGCCTTCTTGCCCTTCTCCAAACATGACAGGCACATTCTGGCCTCAGGGTATTTGTACCAGCTATTCATTCTATGTAACATGCTCTTTTCCTCATATTTGAATAACTGGATCCTTTTCTTACTTCAAATATTCCACAGAAGTCACTTTTTCAGGGTGGCCACCCTATCAAAAACATAAACAGTACCTCTCACCTGACATTATGGACTTCCTTTCCCTTCTTTGTTTCCATTCTTAGCACTGTTTAATACCTAAAATTACATATATTTTACTTATTTTTTCTGTATATTGGATATCTCCTTCACCATAAAGTAAGTTCCATAAGGGTAGGGATTTTTGTCTGTGTTGTTTACTAGAATAGCGCCTAGGACAATATCTGGCACATAATAAGCATTCAATAAATAGTTATTTAATAAATGAATGAAAGGACACAGAAAATGGCAATGTATAGTTTCAATATGTGTGTGTTAGCATATGTGCAGGAAATTACAATAGAGTAATAAATAAAATCTTTCAAGTATAAAGTATACTAGGATAGAAAGAAAATTCAAGTTCAAAGAGAAAAGGAAATGATGTAAAATTTCTTTCTATTAAGGAAAAGCTTGTTCATGTGTTTTTTAAATAGGTGTTAATGGGTATCAAATGGCTATGATATTTAGATTCCACTTCTTTCTTTTTTAGTCCTCACAATAGTGATTTTATTAAATCACTTGTTTTATAAAATATTGCAGATGTCATAATTGTTAACATAACAATTTAGCAAACTGTAGTTAACTGGTGCTTCTTGCTGAGCATGTTTTATAAAGGAAAGGAAATGTCAAAACCCTGTTTAAAGTTGTTCCATTGCAGCCTAAGAGAACAAAAGCTTGTTTCTCAGACATTCAAATCAGGCAAATAAAACAGGTAGGGTTTCTCTCCCCCATCCAAAGCACTTCATCAGTAGAATAGCCTGATAAACTAGACAGTCTGCATTCAAGAGATTCCACAACTTATAATGCAAAAATGGAGAGGTTTACCTTCTTCGGCTTCAAAGTTGAGGGTTTTGGTCATTTAACTGTTGAATACCAAACTAGTGCTTTTCGGCTGCCATATCTTAACTCAGAGATAACCAGTCTTCTTCACAATGTATGCTTAATATCCTCCCGCTCAATTTTAAGACAAAGCAATCTTAATACTAAGTGCACACTACACAACCTTGCCGCAAACTGCTTTTCTTGATAAGTTATGAAGTAGTCAAGGAGGTATGGTTAAGGCTGTATTACTGAACAGTGCTGGTCAATACTACACAATTTTTTGTCATGTTGAAACCCTTGTTTACAATTTAGTGACTGCTGCTAAGAATCAGATAGCAACAATGACAACATTATTAGCTTTTTGTTTGTTCATTTCTTAAACTATGATTTAGTAGCAACTGAAGTTCCCAATTTTAACCCATTGGCAGCAAGATCCAACTTCCCTCATTTGCACATTAGCACCTAAGTATCAAGGGGTTAAATAACTAGCACAAAAGATACTGCACTTCTGATTGTAACATTTGGCAGAACTGAACAGAAAGAAGTTGTGCTACATGTTGAAGGGATTGTGGGCAACAGAAAGAAGACACCAGAGAAGATAAAATGTCACATGAAGTCTTCATAGTCTTGTACATATCTTCCATCATAACCACCATAATCTGCCAGATCATCTTTCATAGTGGCCTTTAATCCCCCTCCAGGAACTACACCTTTCTTCTTGTTTTTGGCTTTGCTTTGCTTTTCTTGTTTCTGTTTCTCACTACAAAGCACAGTCAATGAATAGGTAATCTTTTTCAAGTCATCAATTTCCAATGAAATACATACATCTCCAACTAAGGCTTCAAAAAAACTGGCATAATATAGTGACTTTTCATATTGTGTAATTTTATCCTTTAGTAACTTTCTAAACTCTGTGTAGCCATCTCTTGATGATGGGTTCATAGCATCTATTCCATAAATTGTATTAGTAACACCAAAAGTTTCTTTTGCTAATGTGAGATCTGATTTTTCCTGTAATTTCTTTAGCCTCAGTTATCTGCTAATTGTTCTTCTACTGTTAGCACTTTAGTTTCTTTAGGTTTTTCTAACTGCTTTTTAATTTCTTCTTGACTTTTCTTCTGTTGCCGTTCCTTCTCTTTTATCTTCTCTGTTATTTTTTTCTTTTCTGAAATTTTTACTTCTGGTTTTACTTCTGCTTCCTCTTTTTTTCATCATCATCATCCCAGTTATCTGTAGCATCCTCATCCTCATCCTCGTCCTCAGCTTCCCAGTGGTCCCTGCCTGCGGTGCTGACACCCCTATCTTCCACACCAGGTCTTCCACAGAATACATATCTGCATCCCAGGAGTCAGAGTCCCCTGCCAGCGCCACTGCTGCCTCCCTGTCAAGCCAGGTGTGAGCTTCTGTGAGGGGAGAGCCATCGAGGAGTTAGCGTAGCAGAGGTAAGTCACTGGATTTGCTCTCATTGGCACCCTCACAGGGCAGGCTGGGACCATAGCTCAGATTCCCCTTCTAAGTGTGATGTAAATTACAATATTTGTAATACATTGGAAATCAAATTCTTTGCAATTATTTAGGTTATGATTTAAATATTTAAAGAGTTAACTTTAAATATATGAAGGGGGTTCACAGTTTAACAAAAATAATTTAGAGGATATGCAAATGAAAGAGTTTAAAGACCACTGTTCTTCTATATACATTATTAAAAGAGCTCTGGCTTAGAATTAGAAAATATCACTTCTTATCTTGAATCTTCCATTAACTAGCTGTGTGACCTTGGAGAAGTCACTTAACCTCGGTTTTCTCATCTGTGAAGTCAAAGAATGTGAGAACATGAAATCTAAAATCATTTCTGATACCAAACCCTCTGTTCTGTGACCCTTAAAATTGGCTTTCTGTGTCTTTACAACTTTTATTTCTTTTTGAGAATCTCTTCCTGCCTTCTGTTCCTGCTCCTATGACCACATGCCCACCACTATCACTTGTGGGCTGGGGGATAAATACAAATAAAGGCCTCCAGCCTGCAGCACACCCCCTCCTCCCTTCTCATGAGGAGACTTGCATGCATGAGCATGGACAGCTCAGCCTGCACATCCTGCATTCTCCCAATACCCTCTACCCCTCACGACCCCTCTCCTCCTGAAGACAGCCACTTCTCAGGCTTGAGGCTATAGCACTGTTCTCCATTTGGGTAACTTTAAAATAATACTGTAGACTGGGTGGTTTATCAACAACAGCAATTTATTTCTCATAGTTTAGGAAGCTAGAAAGTCCAAAATCAAGGAATTGACAGGTTTGGTGCCTGGTGAGAGCCTGCTTCCTGGTTCATAGATGACCACCTTTTTACTGTGTCCTCACATAGCAGAAGAGGCAAAGGAGCTGTCTGGGACCCCTTTTATAAGACACTAAACCCATTCATGATGGCAGAGCTCTCATGACCTAATTACCTCCCAAAGTCTCCACCTCTAAATACATTGAGGATCAAGTTTCAACATATGAGTTTGGGGTGGACACAAATTTTTAGTCTATATCAACTATCTACCATAGGAGGATTGATGCAGGGGAAAGGCTGATGCAGGCCCTGGCAGCAGACTCAGAAACATTTGGGCAGGGCATTGTCTGGCTCTGTATATCTAGGCAAGGGTTATAGATAGTCATATCCCCTTGACCCCACAGCCATTTCATCTCATAGGGAAGGATGTGTCTGGAGTAGGGTCAAAGGGCGGTCGTCTAAAAGCGCAAGATCCAGGGAGGGGGTCCCAGTTGCCAATGACTAAGATGGTTCTCTCTGGCCCTAACTTTTGTTGAATGATTGATTGTCTATCAGGATGAATGGGTAAATATGTGGGCATATACATATAAGGATATACAACACAGCCAAAAGAATGATTAACTACTGATACACAGAATAACATAGATGAATCTCAGACACTGTGTCAAACAAAATAAATCAAAAAAAAGAATACAAATTGTATGATTTCATTTATATGAAATTCTAGAACAGGCAGATTGTATATTGACAGAAAGCAGATCAGTGGTTACCTAGAGATGGGAGTGGGGGGATTGACTACAAAGAGGTATGAAAAAACTTTCAGGGATGATGAGAATACTTTGTAGCTTAATTATCGTGGTGGTTTCACAGATGTATACATTTATCAAAATTTATCAAATGTAAAATGAATGCATGTTATTATATGTAAATTATACACCAGTGAAGTTGATTTATGAAAACAATAAGAACAAAAGGATAGCCTAACACAACTAACATCTGTCAATAAGTATACATTCCACATCATGGTATAATTTCTTTTGGCCCATTCTAACAGAATTTTCCTTAAATCTGTACAGAAATGTTCTCAGATAAATATATGTGTGTGGGTATATAGGGAAGAGGAACTATAATTCATTAGCCAAACTTAGGAGCTGACTCCAAACCCCCACATTTTTTATTAACATCAGTCTATCTTCATTTTGGAATCAAAATCTATCCATAGCAAGTAGTGTAGAATGTTGCAAGCTGTGATTTCAACAGCTTTGGGTTCAAGTCCAAGACCTGCCATTTGTGAGCTGTGTGGCCTTATGGGGCAGTCAGAGCAGGAGCCAAACATACAGGATTTTATTTCATCCTCACTTAAACACTATGAAATATGTGACTTTCACCATAACCATTTTTTGCACTATAAAAATGTAATGAGAAACCTGGAGGTAAGATCCCACACCTAAGAAGCCATAAGCCAGGATTTGAATCTACGTGCCTTAAACTCTGCACTACCATACTTCCACAGAGCAAGTTACTACTTAACTTC
>CM052552.1:46800052-46817065 GCA_028533065.1 Trachops cirrhosus
GGTACATTTACACAATGGAGTACTATGCAGCTGAAAGAAAGAAGGAGCTCATACCCTTTGCAACAGCATGGATGGAGCTGGAAAGCATTATGCTAAGCGAAATAAGCCAGGCATTGAAAGACAAATACCATATGATCTCGCCTTTAACAGGAATTTAAACAACAAAACAAAGAAACAAGTAAAATATAACAAAAGACACTGAAATAGAGGACAGGTGGCCAGTGACCAGAGGGGAGAGGGGAGGGAATTTCAGGGAAATTTTAGGGAAGAAGGGAAAGGTTTACAGGAACAAATATAGAGGACACATGGACAAAACTAGGGGTGTTGGAAATGAGAGGGAGGAGGGGAGGGATGGGTGGGTTGGCTGGAATGGGAGTAAAGCATAGAAACTGTACTGAATAAACTAAAATAAAAAAATTAAAAATTAAAAATTAAAAAAAAGAAAAAAATCAAACCACCTGCTGTCACTGATCTTTTTCATCTCCTTTTGGAAGAGTATAGCTAAGAGAAGGATGTTTCTAGCAAAAGCTGCCAGTAGTCTCCAGAAAGGTTACTGAAGACAAATTCAGCCTTAGGATATATCAGATATCAGATGGAATCTGCATCCTGGGGTGCCTTCCACCCAAAAGTTCACCTCTAATGTAATAGAAGTGACAAATATCTCCTTCCCATGCAGGGCTCTCTTGCCCAGGTAACCCTTTCCTGACTGACCAAGCCTGCCCACAGCTTAGTGTACTAGCAGAAACTTAACTCTAAGCTGGGCTAGAGTCTCTTCACCAAAACTTGGAAATTGGACTCAACTGGTTCAGTAGTTAACCATGGGTGATGGACATAAGGTGATACAAACTTAGGGGCAAAGATACCATTTGGGGCTGCCATGTTTGGCCCATGTGCTCCGAGATGCAGAAAAGGCCATTCAACATGAAACACAGAAGACTGCTGCAGAGCCACAAGAAGAAGCAGGGAGAAGAAGCACAGAAACCCAGAGAAAGAAGGGGAAGGGATTTTGGATGTCTCTCATGTAACTCTGCTGCATTCACTCCTTTTTGTCTCAGGCTGACTTGAGTAATATACAACACCCCTTTTGCCAATCCCAGATAGTCTAACCCTTAGGACTTCATTTCTTTAGTTTAAATTATACAACTGATGCCCCATGGGGAAAAAAAAAAACCCACCACGATAAATATTATTATTGGTCACTGGCACCTTCTTGTGAGTAACTTTGTCAGAATCTTTCCCAAAGACAAGTTCTGATATGGAAGTTAGTGAGGAGGCTCTAAGGATGGCCCCTTGGATGGGCAAATTGCCCTCCAAATAAGAGGTGGAACAGCGCAGGAATAATGTGGACCAACCAACCCAGCCACCCTCTCCAATTGATTGCCATCCCCAATCTAATGTCCACTGCTGCTTGGCTGTCCTGTCAGCCTTCCCTCTATTCTCTCTTACCCCAGTCCCCTTCCCCCTCCTCTCTCACCTGGACTTTACTTCAACCTTATAATTGACTTCCCATGCCCCAGCCTCACCCACTACACCCCATTTTCCTCATTGCCAATGTGTTTTCTCAGTTTATTTCTTTATTGACTATATCCTCCACTAGGATATCCACTCACAAGAGCCAGGACCTTATCTGTCTTAGTCAGCAATAAGATTTAACTGGTCCTAAAGAAGAGTTTACAAACTTCCTGCCCTGCATTCTTGCCACTCTTTAAAATGTTTTCTGTGGTTTGGCCTGGTTTTATGCATGCTGATTTTCCCTTTCCCATATGCTCTAAAAGCTTTGCAAGGCCATGGGCAGTGACTGATTCATCTTTGAGGCCCCAGTTCTGTGGAGAGTCAGATCTTTAATGCTGGCTGGATGGAGGAATTGGATGTACAGATAGAAGAACAGAGGGAGAGAATGAATGAATGTCATGGCCAGAGGGGACACTTTCCATTACTATGGCTGTATAATAATAACTCCAGAACTTATTGCATAAAACAATAATTATGTGAAGCCCACAGGAATTTAGAAGGAGAATTTGTGTCACTTGGGGTCTGATATGTGGTTGCAAGCAGATGTCAGCTATAGTTGCAGTCATCTGAATGCTAGACTGGGCCGGACATCCAAGATGGCCATTCACATGGTTGACAATTGATACTGGCTGTCTGAAGGAAGCTCTGCTGAGATTCCACTATAACACTTACACGTGGCCCCTGGATGCAGCTTGTGCTTCATCACAGTAAGGCCTCCATAGTGCAGCCAAACTTCTTACATAGGGACTTGTAACTCTAACACAAGCATCCTAGAAAACAAGAGAGAAGCTGCATTGCTTTTTAGGACCCAGCATCAGAAGTTGCACAGCATTACTCCTGCCATGCTTTCTCTACTCGTTGAAGTAGTCACAAGTCTACCAAATTCAAGGAAAGGGAACATAGACCCCACCTCTCCATAAAGGATGTCAAAGAGTATTGGAACCACTTGTTAAAACTGCCTCAGTATCTTAAGACTCTTCTAGTCCACCCCTTTTTTATGGTAGAGGAAATAAAGCTTCAAATAATTTACATAGCTTATTCACGGTCACACCAATGAGTGACAGAGCTAAGGCTAGAACAAAAGTCACTTCACTAAAGCCAGTCAGTCTCCATCTACTTCATTATTTTGGAGAGGCTTCCATTAGTTAAAGTGTTCTCACTTTTAAGTGGCTCAAACCAACTTTGACAAAATCAATAACAAGAAAAGGTATATTGAAATTTAATTTAAAAATACTTATTTTACAGAATCCAATGAATTGTTAGCTGGCCAGACGAGGCAGACCTACAACACTTCCAGAGCCCTCAGGGGAAAGCATTCACCAAGTTTCACCCTAAAGAGCTGTGATTGGCAGGGACTTGGTGCCAACACCTCTCCAGTGCTGTCTTTCTCTGTTCTAAGGCCCAAATTTCCAAAACAGAGAGAGACTCCCCTACCTCTATGGAGTTGGGTTTCTACCTCACCATCAGCCATGGCCAGGGGGGCAAGGTTGCAGAGTACAGACATGGCCAATGAAGGCCCTCCTGAGTTTCGGGACATGTCCAGGAAAAGGCTGCTCAGCCTGAATGATTCTAAAGCTACTGAGTCTGACTCTTCTCAGAAGAGGAAATCCACTGAGACATGTGACCTAAGGGATTTTAAAAATGCATCCTCATCCTTATTGGTAGTGGAGATATAGTCTTGACAGACACTATTCAAAGAACTAGAAGCTCATCTTATGTCCCTAGTGACCACTGGACTGTAATTTTTGAGGTGTAAATGGTTAAGGATCATTAAATGTGTCTCAAACTCCCTATGTACCAGTAGTTCTTGCTTTCAGTCCAAGTACATGGGATTTGAGATTCCACAGCTCAAAGTAATGCAAGATACAGAGAAACAAAAACAAATTTAATCAAGGCAGTATGGGATTTTGTAAGACATGTGGGAGCTTTGCTCTCATAAATCGGTGTCCCTTAAGCAATGTCATGCCATACTATGTTGAGATCAGTTTTGATGTGAGCTATAAAGAATCTCATTTTTATTAATAATAGATTAAGCAGCAAAGTTTAAGAAGTTTCTTAAAGATAAAGAATATCTGTGAACATATATACTCCCCTATAATAATACCAGGGCACATATACATATACTTTCTCTAGATGGAGAGAAAGTGGTAGTGTTAAAGACCCCTATAACCCTAGGAAAGCCTAGGGAATGTGTCACACATGTGACTGTTTTCTGACATCATTGGGTTGGTAGAGAAAACTCAGAAACAGCTGACAAAAGTGTTGTCATTGTTGATCTGCCAAGAACAGGGATGTTTAAAATTGTGCTAAGATCCTGGAACTTATTCAGTTTCTGTTTAGCATTAAGAAAAATTGTCCAAAACTCAAGACTAAAGCAGGGAAGTGACTGCATACCCTGTCAATTTCATTTTAACCAAGCTCACCAAAAATTATTTCATTGTACAAGGGAATGCACTTGGATTTGGCTTTGCTATTTTCTGTCCAATTGGGGTCGTAAGACTGCAACATTAGAGGTTAATTTATATATTTTTTCCAGTAGGAAAGGTGACCCCACAGGTTACTCTTTATGGTCCCATAAGACATTTAACAGTATTGTCTCTATTAGAAAATTAATTTCAACATTTCATTGACTGACTATACACACACACACACACACACACACACACACACACATACACACCTGTCCTTTGAAGCAGCCTTACCATCTTGCTGGTTCCCTCATTAATTCATGAGATGAATAAAATCTTTGATACATGTTCATTCTATATTTGTATGAGAGTCATGCTTTTAACATTTTGAAGATTTTATTTCAACACTAGAAATTAGTGTGCAGTTTCTCCAGTCTCTTCAAATGTGGGGCAGTAGGTGAGCTGTGTTCTAAGATCCCTTCCACTGCCAATATTATATGATTTCTTCAATGAAAGTATGGTATAAAATATTCAGTGTGAAAGGTTATTTGACAGAGAAAGAAATTTTCAAAGAAAAACTTTCAGAAATGTTTAGGGGTGATTGTATTTAAAAATGAATTCCAGCTAAACAAAGAATCTCAAAATTACCACCATGTAACCGGAGTACCCAGCAATTAAGAGACAATATCTGTCAGAGTCTGGCAAAAGCAGCCTATTTTGTCTGGAAATGGTTGTTAATCCTCACAGTGCATGCCTTGTGAAATAAAGTTAGGTCACCTGATGAATATAAGAGGCAGAAAATGATCCCTGACTCCTCTTATTCTGCCAGATTAAAGCCTGCAGTGTTAATGGTAAAGAACAATCTGACCAGCTCACCTGGTTCCTTGCTCCCCAAGTGTGGTTCAAGACCAGTAGCAAAGACATCACCAGGGAGCGTTTTAAAAGTACAGAATCTCAGGCCAAGCTTCGACTTAGTGAAACAGAATCTGTATTTTAACAAAATCCCCTGGTGATTGATATGCACAAAGAGTTCGAGAGGCACTGATCTGGTTGCAGACTCCCGGGTGGTTCTCAACACTGGCTGCACATTAGAAGTTTTAGACCTTACAAAGATCAGGTATTATTAGTATCCTTCATAGCAGAAGGAAATAAGCCACTCTTCTCAAGTTAGGACTGTGTAAGAAAAAGCTCAGCAAAGGGGTTTCTGCAATATGAGGCTTTTGCAGTTTGAGTTGTAGGAAAGGAGACAGGGAGAGGGAAGGCTGAAGAGCTACAGGGAAGAAGTTGAAGAATGACAAGCTTGTGTATTTTTCTCTTATTTCCACCAGGGATGGAAGAATCTGTAGATGGCCAAGATGCCTGTCCCTTGTTCAGGCTAATTTTATTCTGTGAGTTTATCCAGAGTTTAAGAACAATAATCAGGGACCATAAAATCCCAAAGGTCTCAGAAGTAAGAAGTAAGTAAGGGAAAGAACAGGCTATGCTTTGACCATCCTTAATGAAGCCTTTTTCCTCATTCTGCATCCCAGGCAGGGAATTTTTCTTTATTCAAAATTCTATAGTAAGAAATCCCCATACTAATCAGTTAAATCTCTCACTATCACCACCTACAAATGCCATTTTTAGAAACACGGTGCTCTGAGCACAATACAATTGGGTTAAGTACCAGTGTCCTGCAGATATGGGCCCAAATGCTCATCATAAACATATTATGACAACTGTATCCAACAATCTGTTTAGGAGTTCCTTGTGCTTTGGTTTCTTCAATTACAAAGTGCTGCTTGTGGGTCTGATAGGTTCAGGGGAATCAGAAAAAGCTGTTGGGCGCTGGCGAACATCTATCTTCAGAAAATTTTAAATTAAGAAGAGTGTAGATGTAGTTGCTGAAAACAGAGTCAACTGATGAGTTTATGGGAGCTATATTATTTAGAATAATGCTAGCTACTATGCTCAACTAACCCAAAATGTATAGTGATTCAAAACAATAGTGGCTTATTTTTCCTCATATAAAGACCAAAACAGATGTTTTAACCAGAGACTCAGGAGCTAGTACTCAGACTCAGTGCCATCTTAAACCTGCAGCTTCCATGACTGTCATGTTTGTCTGCATCAAGCCAGGGGATTGGGAGAAAAGCTTAGTGGATCCCACATGGGATTATAACTGAAAGAGGCACATCATTCCTGACCACATTATATTAGCTATATTCAGTGCCTTGGCCATATCAAAT
The DNA here is from genome assembly GCA_028533065.1 of Trachops cirrhosus. Classification (NCBI taxonomy): domain Eukaryota; kingdom Metazoa; phylum Chordata; class Mammalia; order Chiroptera; family Phyllostomidae; genus Trachops; species Trachops cirrhosus. Next base: position 46,806,201 of record CM052552.1, read on the forward strand.
CATGAGAGAGGCTTGAAAATGTAGACTAGCTGTGTGCACAGAAAAGGAAATGGGTTTTGTAAATAATTTTGCCATAGTCAGTTGAGAGCATCATTTTAAAAGAGATAAAGCAGAATAGAATAGATAAAAATGCATTTCACCTGGCATATAGGAAGGTTTAGTATAGTTTTAGAAAAGCCTTGTTTCACTTATGTATTTGTATATATGCATGTATGTATTTGATTGAGGTATAAAATGTATTTCTTACACTGGGTCATGATCCAAAGTTAAAGTCATTCTACCAAAGAAAGACCCTTATAGGCAACATTAGAAGACACAGCAAAAGGAGGAAATGAGGGCTAAGGCCCCAAAGGTGGTTTTTAAATCATTGAGAAACTGAGCAATTATGAATATGCTTAAATATTAAGTGACAGCAACATCAAAAAATCAGACACAGCTGTGTGGACTCAGCTGCTCCTGTGAAACATTGGCACATGAGGCAGGTTAGACTTAAGTGCCCATTTCCCTCCCTGACAGCGGCCCATGTACATCAAGTATAATTTAGTAGTTCTTAGCAGAACATGTATGAAGGAGTCATCCTGAATCAGAAGAATGAGACTGTTAAAGTTAGATAAAGGGCTGTTTTCCTTATATTTTAAGGCAAAGACTCTGGTCTCGGTACAACTTCAAATCATATCACAAAAAGAACCACTCTCTCAATGCTCCGTGGTGCTGTGTATGAGTTTGAGTGTGTATATGCATGTTTATGTTCACATGTGTATACTTGAGCATATGCTCACCTGCATGCTGACACACAGGAGAGGTAGAATGATAGAAAGATCCAGAAGCATAGAGAATTCTGAGCATAAATGGAATGAATGGATCCACATCAATCTATTTTGAAAGAGCTTGATGTGGGAAACTATTTCAGTGGGCTTCTAGGGAGAGGCAAGGCATATTTTAGGAAAACACAGCCAAAGTGACATTTTGAGTGTAGGGATCCTATAGCCATAGAACACCCTTGTTAATGTTGAAGTCAACAGACCTGTGTTTGAGTCCCAAAGAGACACAAATTTTCTTCCCATTACACAGATTAGGAAACTGAGAGTCATGGAGGTTACACCCAAGGTCTTTCAGCTTATAGGTGGAACTAGCAGTCAAAGAGGTAAGCTCAGTAATGGGAAAAGACAAGAATCTACAGGCAGGATTATCTAGCTGAGGGCAGAACATGCTGGGAGAGCAGGTAATTCAGATGGTGGGTGAGGGCACCTTGAGAGAGAGGGTAACTGAGGCTCCTGAGCATGGGACAGAGACAGCCATCTTTATTAGGGTTGCCTGGGCCACTCTTTCACCAGGGGTAAGGGTAAGGTAACAGTAAGATGCAAAGGTGGTAGGCATTCTGTGAAATGCCATCAGCTAGATGTGTCCCATCTCCTTCCTGCTACATACCCTTCAAATAAATAAATAAATAAATAAGTAAATAGCTTAATCATCTGTACAACGGGCACCGAACTTAATTTTTCCCATGCAGATCTGTAAATAAAGTCCTTCCCTTTCCCATTCCCTCTCCCAACACCCACCAGAACAGGGCTGGAGTCACTTCTTCAAAGCACTAAATATATACATTACATCATTCCTCCTCCACAGCCTTCAGCCCACTCACAGCAAGCCAAGTAATTTGAGGCCCTCTGCAAGACCTACCATAGCCTCCCTTTGATGTCTGTGTTTTCCCTATTTATTGTACCTGGGAGACTGACAGACATATGTTTTATGATACATTATATATTAGGCTCTGCTAGAGGCTCCATTTCTATTAAAGATTACTAAAGCACTAAGTTATAGCTGCCTGGACCTCCCCTTCCATTTGTCTTCTGAAGCCATCCTCTAAACTGTATTTCTGTGTTTTAGTATGACACTTGCTCACAAAATGCACAGACTTTGGTTGTTAAAACTGAAGACTGTCTGCTTCTACAATATTTTTTAGAACAGAGTACTGGAGCACTCTTCTTGAATTCTTCCAGTTCTTGGTTCTGACAAATGCTGGAAATAGACAAGTGCTTCCCAAAGCTGCAAAATCACATCTCTCTTTAAAACACCACCTAAAACTGAGAAAGATGAAATAAAAACAGATCTACTTTTTCAAAATGGGGTTATGAGAGATGCTGCTCCCTTCAGGCATTTGTTCTATAATTTGCATATGGTTCCTGCATAGCAATTGGTTAAATACTCACCCTCATTCATAAGACACACATTGTGGGGATTACGGCTTTTAAACGTTCCTTTTAAATTTAGAAAGATGCCTTTAGACTAATTTAGACACCGTGTTATTGCACAGATAACTAGGAAAATAAGCAAAAGGCAGTACATAAAAGTAGAAGCAACACCAGAAAAAAAACAGCTTTCATTAACATTATAACCTATGAATTAAGACTGTTAGGGGGAAAATAACTTCATTTATTCTATGCAAGAATCATTGATTAAATGAAAATACATGTCAAAGAGCTTCATTTGCATGTAGCAGTTCTGGTACCCCAAGAAGCTTTGTGTGAAGAGGGGTTCCCTATGGCAAACACAGTGAAACCCTGCAACACTGCAGGAGCCATCAATCCCTTCTCCTCAAGTCTCCACCTTGAAGACTATTCCTCAAATGCATGTGTGGAGGCCCCATCCACACCAGCCTTTGTATTCACTGCCACATGGAGTGGCAAATTTCTGAGGCATTCATTTCAATGCTCATCCTCTCTCTGAATATAGATGCCCAGTCCTGTAAGCCTCCTTTTGAAAGTTGATAAGTTATTAAGGAGACATATTAATGGAACTTACTCCACCCTTGACCCACCAGTATTATGTCTGTATGCAGACACAATAGACATACCAGTACATCATTTTATTGCACTTCGCTTTATTGCACTTTGCAGATACTGCACTGGGGTTCTTGTTTTTGTTTTTGTTTTACAAATTGAAGGTTTGTGGCAACCCTGCATCGAGCAAGTGTATCAGCACCATTTTCCAATAGCATTTGCTCACTTTGTGTATCTATGTCACATTTTGGTAATTCTCACAATATTTCAAACCTTTTCATAATTATAATTGCTGATCTGTAATCAGTGATCTTTGATGTTGCTATTGTAATTGTTTTGGGGCATTGTGAATGATGCTCATACAAGAGAGCAAACTTAATCAATATTGTTGTGTACTTTTAACTGTTCTAGTAACTGGGTATTTTCCCATCTCTCCCCTTCCTTGGGCCTCCCTATGCCCTGAGACACAATATTAAAATTAGGCCAATTAATACTCTAAAAAATGAAGGAAGAGTCCCAAGTCTTTCACTTTAAATCAAAAGCTAGAAATAACTAAGCTAAATGAAGAAGGCATGTCAAAATCAGAGACAGGTCAAAAGGTAGGTTCCTTGTACCAAAACAGCAAAGTTGTGGAGGAAGTAATTGCAGCTGTGGTGGAAATAGCAAGAGAACTAGAATTAGAACTGGAGCTTGAAAATGTGGCTAAATTGCTGCAATCTCATAAAATTTTAATGGATGGGAAGTTGCTTTTCATGAATGAGCAAAGAAAGTAGTTTCCTCATACAGAAACTACTCCTGGTGAAGATGCTGTGAAGATTGTTGAAATGACAAAAAAGGATTTAGACTATTGCATAAACTTAGTTGATAAAGCAGTGATGGGGTTTGAGAGGGTTGACTCCAATTTTGAAAGATGTTCAACTCTGGGTAAAATGTTATAAAACAGCATTGTGTGCTACCAAAATATCATTCATGAAAGGAAGAATCAATCAACACAACAAACTTCAATGTTGTCTTATTTTAAGAAATTCCCACAGACACCCCAACCTTCAGCAACCACCACCCTGATCAGTAAGCAGCCATCAACATCTAGGCAAGACTGTCCACCAGCAAAAAGTTTACAACTCACTGAGGGATCAGATGAGAGTTAGCACGTTTTAATCAACAAAGTATTTTAAATTAAAGTGTGTAGGATTATTTTAGACATAATGATATTGGATATGTGATACATAATAGAATACAGTATAGAATAGTATAAACATTACTTTTATATGCATTGGCAAACCAAAACATTTGTGTGACTCACTTTATTGTGATACTTGCCCTATTACAGTGGTCTGGAACTGGACCCACAGTATCTTTGTGGTGTGCCTGGACTCTGGATGTGTTCCAATTTCACTATTGCCTATGATGAACACAAACAGTAGGCAATTACTGGGGCAAGACTTCCAGAACAGTAGAATGAGGAGCTCAGAAAATTCTCTTCCCCAAAATGCTACAGTAAAACTGGAAAAATTGTCCAACCACCATTTCGGGCAACTGAAAATTAACCAAAGGCAAAAACATACTGATAAGCATTTTTTTCAAGAAAAACTATTGAATCTTAGTAAGAACATGGAGAATTCACTGTGTTTTGCCTGAGCTTATTATATACCCAAACCCCAGCTTCAAGGCACAAGTAGTTCTACCAGAGCAAGGCAGGCCATGAGCACCAACAACTCCACTGCTAAAGGGGCTGACATGATTTGGAGTAAGCATGGAAAAACCCATGCCCTGCAGTTTATTGAAAACCATAACAATCTTGGTGGAAAATAATAAAACAAGGCCAAAATTGAAGCTAATCTGAGGTTACCATACTGGTTGGGCATACCAGAAGAAAGATAAGACATTAATCAGTGAGATTCAGAGATCAAGACAGCCAAAGTCAACCTTGATAAACTTCTACATATCCCCGGAGGTCTGCAATGCTATATATGTGTACACAGGGCTGTACTTACACTTAGATGAGACTGGAGACAACATTAGTGAGCTACTGTTCCTGGATGAATGCAAAACAGTGCAAGCACAGAAAGTAAAGCTGTGAAGGGCTTATAAACGGTCTAAACTTTAAATATCACTTCACAAACACACAGATCCATTGGCAAAGGGAATAAGACTTACTGGCTCAAGGTGTTTAAACACAACCTCTGACCAATCTTTGGTAAATCACTAAGCTATGCTGACTAAGCAATGAGCCCAGAAAGCCAGTCTTAACAATAATATCAAATATTACTTTTTTTTAATTTGAGAAGGTTATTTATCCAAGAAAAACCCCAAACACTAATTCAAAAAGGTATATGTACCTCCATTTCTATCTCAGCATTATTTACAATAGCCAAAACAGGGAAACAACCTAAGTGTCAATTGATGGATGAATGGATAAAGATGTTTTATATGTATATGTGTGTGTATATATATATATAAAATATTCAGCCATAAAAAGAAAGAAATCTCTCTATTCATAACAATGTGGATGGAACTTGAAGTCATTACATTAAGTGAAATAAATCAGACAGAGAAATACAAATATTGTATGATCTCATTTATATGTGAAATCAAAAATCTGACATCATATATACAGAGAAAGGATTGGTGGTTGCCAGAGGCAAAGGATGGTGGTGGGCAAAATGGGTAAAAGGGGTCAAAGGTACAAACTTCCAGTAATAAAATAAATAAGTCATGGGGATGTGATGTACAGCATGGTGACTGTAGTGAATAATACTGTATTGCATATTTGAAAGTACCTAGGAGAGTAAATCTTAGAAACTATCATAACAGGAAAAAAAAGGTTTTTGTACTTATATATCTCAATGGATATTCACTAGACTTATTGTGGTGATCATTTCACAATATATACAAATATTGAATCGTGTTGTACAACTGAAACTAATATAATTTTATATTTTTATGACATTTTTATTTTTTAAAAGACTTTATTTATTTATTTTTAGATAGAGGGGAAGAGAGGGAGAAAAAGAGGGGGAGAAACATCAATAGAGAGCATCACGTGCTCTCTATTGAGGACCTGGCCCATGAGCCAGGCATGTGTCCTGACTGGAAATCAAATCAGCGACCCGTTGGTCCTCAGGCCAGCACTCAATCTAGTGAGCCACACCAGCCAGAGCTAATTTTATATTTTTAATAGCTTCACTTTTTTATTTTTGTTGCTTTGTTTTTTATTGTTTGTTTGTTTGTTTATTTATTTGTTTGTTTGTTTAAATTGTATTTTCCCATTGCCATTTATCCCTCCTATACCCTTTTTCACCTCTACCCACCCCCTCCTGCCTACAATCACCACACTGTTGTCCATGTCCATGAGTTCTTTCATTTCTTTTTTGCTCGATCCCTCCAATTCCTACCTCCAGAACTGTCAGCCTGCTGTCTACCTTTGAGTCTGTCTCTATTTTGCTTGTTAGTTCAGTTCATTCATTAGATTCCACATGAGTGAAATCAAATGGTAATTGTCCTTCTCTGCCTGGCTTATTTCATATAGCATAATGTTCTCTAGGTTCATCCAAGTTGTTGCAAAGGGTAAATTATTTTCTTTTTTACAGCCAAGTAGTATTCTTTTGTGTAAATGTACCATAGCTGTTTTATCCATTCATGTACTGATATATACTTAGGCTGATTCCATATCTTGGAGATTCTATATAATGCTACAATTAATGTAGGGGTGCATATATTCTTTTGAATCAGTGTTTCAGGTTTCTTCAAAAAAATTCCCAGAAGTGGAATTGCTGGGCCATAAGGGAAGTACTGTTTTTAACTTTTTAGGTAACTCCATACTGCTTTCCACAGTGACTGCACCAATTTGCGTTCCCACCAAAAGTGCGTGAGAGTTCCCCTTTCTCCATGTTCTCACTGACACTTGTTCCATGTCAATTTATTGGTGGCAGTCATTCTGACAGGTGTGAGGTGATATCTCATAGTGGTTTTAATTTGCATTTCTCCAATGATTAGTGACATTGAACATCTATCTTTTCATATGTTTATTGACAATCTGTATGTCCTCTTTGGAGAAGTGTCTATTCAGATCCTTTGCTCATTTTTTAATTGTATTTTTTGTTTGTTTGTTTTTGGTGTTGAGTTTTATAACTTTGTATAAATTTTAGATATTAACCCTTTAGCATATGTATTGGCAAATATGTTCTCTGATTCCATGGATTTTCTTTTCATTTTGTTGATGATTTCCTTAGCTGTGCAGAAACTTTTAAGTATGATATAGTCCCATTTGTTTATTTTTCTATTATTTCCCTTGACCAAGGAAATATATCATAAAAAATGTTGCCATAAGAAATGTATGAGATTTTACTGCCTGTGTTTTCTTCTAGAATATTAAGGATATCAAGACTTATATTTAAGTCTTTTTATTTTATTTTATTAGTTTATTTTATTGTTTATGCTATTACAGTTGTTCTCAATAAAGAGGGCTCCAAGATGATGGTGGATTTGGTTGAAGATACACTTACCTTCTCCCAGGGCCAAACAGGAATTACAACTAAATTATAGAAAAATCATCCTGAATAACCAACTGAGCACTTGCCTTGTAACCAAGGACTTACAGTAGAAGTCACATCAAGACTGAAAGGAAGTGTGGAGCCATGAGAGGGTTGGCTGCGCTCTCACAGGTAGCAGCTGAAGTTCCAGGAGATATAATTTTATATTTTAATTATACTGTAATAAAAAATAATTTTTAAAAAATTGAATAGAGACATTAGCAGTGGTATACCACTGAGGAGATAGACAATATAGTTAGTCTAGGCAAGTCACTAAATAAATCAGCAGGGAGGGGATATACCTCCAGGGGGAGGGGGAGAATGGGGGGAAGGTATAGGGAATAAGAAGCATAATTGGCAGGCATAAAACAGACAGGGGGAGGTTGAGTATAGTATGGGAAATAGAGAAGCTTATATAAATAAGCTTATATATAAGCTCCCTGCTTATATAAATAAGAAACAAAAACAGCAACAACAAACTCCGGGAAGAGAGAAGTCAAAATCCAGAGTTCCTACATTATATTAATGAAAATGTTCAATTTTCAACAAAACGTTGTAAGACATGAAAAACAAAAACAAAAACAGGATAGTGAAACCCATGCATAAGAAAAAAAAAGCAGGCAACAGAAACAGTGTCTGACAGATACCAGGGGATGGATTTACCAGACAAAACTTTGAAGCAGGTATTATAAATGTGTTCAGAGATGTCAAAGAGACCATGTTCAAAGAATTAAAAGAAAATGTGGCAATAATGACTCATCAAATAGAGACTAGCAATAACAATATAGAAATTATTTTAAAAATCATTTTGAAATTCTGGAGTTAAAAAGGACAATTGAAATGAAAAATTCACTAAAGGATCTAAACAACAGATTTAAGCTGGCAGAAAAAAGAATTACCAACCTTGAAGATTAAAACAATAGAAATTGTCCAAAGGACAGAAAGAAAACATAATAAAGAAATATTAACAGAGCCTGAGAGCTCTGTGAGACACCATTAAGTGCACCAACATACTTATAAGTATATTTTATTGAATATGCTATTACAGTTGTCCCAATTTTTTCTCCCCTTTACCCTCTTCTGCCCTGCACTCCCCCATTCTAGCATTCCCCCCCTTAGTTCATGTCCATAGGTCACATATATAAGTTCTTTGGCTTCTCTATTTCCCATACTATACTCAACCTCCCCCTGTCTGTTTTATGCCTGCCAATTATGCTTCTTATTCCCTATACCTTCCCCCCATTCTCCCCCTCCCCCTGGAGGTATATCCCCTCCCTGCTGATAACCCTCCATGTGATGTCCATTTCTGTGATTCTGTTCCTGTTCTATTTGTTTGCTTACTTTTTATTTTTTAGGTTCACTTGTTGATAGTTATGACTTTGTAGTCATTTTGTTTTTCATAGTTTTTGATCTTCTATTTCTTAGATAAGTCCCTTTAACATTTCATATAATAAGGTCTTGGTAATGAGGAACTCTTTTAACTTGACCTTATCTTGGAAACACTTTATTTGTGCTTCCATTCTAAATGACAGCTTTGCTGGATAGAGTCATCTTGGATATAGGTTCTTGCCTTTCATGATTCAGAATACTTTTTTCCAGCCCCTTCTTGCCTGTAAGCTTTCTTTTGAGAAATCAGCTGATAGTCTTATGGGAACTCCTTTATAGATAACTCTCTCTTTTCCTCTTGCTGCTTTTAAGATTCTCTCTTTATCTTTAATCTTGTGTAACTTAATGATGTCGTGTCTTGGTGTGTTCCTCCTTGGTTCCAACTTTTTTGGGACTGCATGAGCTTCCTGGACTTGTATATCTATTTCCTTCACCAGATTGGGGATGTTCTCCTTCATTATTTGTTCAAATAAGTTTTCAGTTTCTTGCTCTTCCTCTTCTCCTTCTGCCAGCCCTATGATTCAGATGTTGAAGTGTTTAAAGTTGTCCCAAAGATTCCTAAGCCTCTCCTCATTTTTTAGAGCTCTTGGTTCTCTATACTTTTCTGTTTGAATGTTTATTTCTTCCTTTTGTTCCAAATTGTTGATTTGAGTCTCAGTTTTCTTCTCTTCACTGTTGGTTCCCTGTATATATTGCTTTATTTCACTTTGTGTAACCTTCATCTCTTCCTTTATTTTGTGACAGAGCTCAGCCAATGCTATGAGCATCCTAATTACCAGTGTTTTGGACTTTGCATCACATAGGTCATCTATGTCCTCGTCGCTTAGCTTTTTTTCTAGAATTTTGATCTGCTCTTTCATTTGGACCATATTTCTTTGTCTCCACACACTTGTTATGTCACAAGGGGGTGGATCCTTAGTTATTCACCAGGGCAGAGCAACCTTCTTTGTTGTGTTGTGGTGCTGACTGTGGTGGAGGCGTTAGAGAGGGAACAATGCAGCTGGCTCACTCCACTCTATCACCTTTCCAATGAACTCTCCTGTGAGACTGGAAGTTTTTCCCACCTCCATGTCCCGCACAGTATTTTACAGCTATAAGTTTTGAGTCAGCCCCACCTGACCTGCCTGGTCCCATAAACTTAATGTGGATCCTTCACCTGCCAGGCTGCCAGTCTCTGAACTTTCTTCTACTGGTCTGGGTAAATGTTTCTTTAACTCCTTGGTTGTTGGAGTTCCATGCAGTTTGATATTCTGGCAGTCCTGGTTGTTTATTGTTTTTAAATTGGTTTTTATTCTTCTTTTGGTTGTGCAAGGAAGCAAAGCATTTCTACCTACACCTCCATCTTGGCTGGAACTCCTCCACCAACATATTAATACTTGGAGTTTGAGAGGGAGAAGAGAAAGAGAAAGGGGCAGAAAAAAAATATTTGAAGAAATAATGGCCAAAAGAGTTCCCCATATTGGTCAAAAACATCAATCTACACATCCAAAAATCTCTACATACTCAAAGTAGTAAAAAATCTATATATATATACACTGAGATACATCAATAGTCAAAGTGTTGAAAGGCAAAGAAAAGGATGAAATCTTGAAAGTAGCAAAAGAAAAACAATTCATCACATACAATGGGAAAAGGGACTTGATAGTTAAACAGCTGATTTATCATCAGAAATGGTGGAGGTCCAGAAAGCAATAGAATGACATCTTAAAAGTAGTGACATAAAAAATAATGTCAACCAAAGATCCATGTCTGGAAAACAAGATTTTAAAAATGAAAGCAAAATTAAGACATTACCCAGTAAACACCTTACAAAGAATCCTAAAGGAAGTTTTTCAGGCTGAAAAGAAATGGTGCTAGACAGTAGTTCAAAAAAAAAAAACAGAAAGAAATAAAGAATATGAGTAAAAGTAATTATGTAGTTAAAAGAGATAGGATATAGTCCCAGCAGTGGAATTGCTGAGTCAAAGGGCAGGTCCATTGTTAGTTTTCTGAGGAAGTTCCATGCTGTTTTCCACAGTGGTCGTACCAGTCTGCAATCCCACCAACAGTGCACTAGGATCCCTTTTTTCTCCACAACCTCTCCATTGTCAGTGCACAGAGGAGAGAGGGGAGGGAATTTCAGGGGAGAAGGGAAGGATTTAGAGGAACAAATATAGAGGACACATGG
>CM052552.1:46817165-46832295 GCA_028533065.1 Trachops cirrhosus
TAAAATAAAAAAATAAAAATAAAAAAGAGATAGTATAAAGATAGTTTTTTCTATTTTCTTCTCTTATTTAAAATAAAATTGCATAAACAAATAATTATGAGACTATATTTGGGGGACTACAACATATAAACAAATATATATGACAATAATATCACAAAGGAATCAGAGGAAATAGAGCAAAGTTTCTCTATTCTACTAGAATTAAGTTAGCATTATCTGAAGTAGTGTTTTTAGTTAAAATATACTATAATTCCTTCAGAAAAAGAACTAAAACTTATTGCAAAAATAAATAAAAAGCAAAACACAACGGAATTAAAATAGTATACTAGAAATATTTACCACAAAAAAAGGTAGTAAAGAAGGAATAGAGGAATAAAAACGTGAGACACAGAAAACAAAAATTAGGAGATATAATACAACTACATCAATACCTATGTTAAAAATATTGATTGTTCACACTTTGGCAGCACATACACAAAAATGGCATGAGACAGAGAAGATTAGCATGGGCAATATGGAAAGATGATATGCAGATTCATAAAGTATTCCATTTTTTCAGCTAATAATTCATATGCAAAAGGTTACATAATGAAGTATTCCATTTATATAATATTTTTAAAGGAGAAAATTTTAAAAATAGTGGTCAGATTAGTGGCTACAAAGATTAGGGAGGGGCAAAGGTGGTTGTGTCAGGGAAGTAAGAGTGGTTACAAATGGGCAACAGGAGGGATTCTTCTGGTGTTGGAACTGTGTGGTACAGTGGTATTGGATACACTAACATACGTGGGTGATAAAATTGTATAGAACTTAGTAAACTCACTGCTCTCCACACCCCATCACATACACAACACAAATGAGTACAAATACAGCTAGGGAAACTTGCATAAGAGCTATGAATTATATCAATGTCAATATTCAGGCTGTAACTGTAGTTTTGCAAAATATTAGCATTGGAAAAAGCTAAACAAAGTGTACCAGAGACCACTCTGTGTTGTTTCTTTGACCTGCATGAGAATTTACAATTATCTCAATTTAAAAAATCCATTGAAAAAGTAAGAGGAATAAATACTGAAGTCAAACGGCAAACAAGATCCAACAACTATATGCTATGTACAAGAGACACACTTAAAGATTCAAAGGTACAAATAACTTTCAAGTAAAAGTATAAGAAAATACACAATGCAAATGGCAACTATAAGATGAATAAAGCACTATAATAGTGACAAAATAGACTTTAAGACAAAAATATTACTACAAACAAAAAAGGGCATTTTATAAGTATAAAGTACTCTTCCAGTTAAAAGATAAATAAATACCATGTCTGTGATAGCATGACTGGTGTGTAAACCCCAGCTGAGTCACTCACCAGCAATGTGACTTCTGGCAAGTTACTTTATAAGCCTGTTTTTTTCAATTATGAATTGAGGTGTTAAGACCTCCTAGGGTTAATGTGAGGAATAAATTATTCTTGGCTCCATAGTACATAGTAGGTGCTTTATAAATAATAAAGATCTTTTTTACTGTGCAATGTGTAATTTATGGCTTTCTTTTTATGTACACATATAAAAATTCCTTTTTAGTTGTGATTCTTAGCCAGCTTGTTGATAACCTAATCCTACTCATTATACCTTAGCATTGTAAGGACCTTGCTTGATTTCTAATGAAAAAAGAGATGAAAGATAGAGGATGAGGACCCTTGGTTTATGTCTTTTTCAATTTGCAATTAACTTACATTAGCCAAAATATTAAATAAGTGGTATTTACTTCAGGGAAAAAAAGATAATCTACCAGAGATATAATGTACAGTATGGTGACTAATAAAAAATAAATTTTAATAAACAAAGTATAAATTAGGCCCTGGCTGGTATAGCTCAGTGGATTGAGCGTGGGCCTAAAAACCAATGGGTTGCGGTTCAATTCCCAGTCAGGGCATATGCCTGGGTTGCAGGCCAGGTCCCCAGCAGGGGGCACGTGAGAGGCAACCACACGTTGATGTTTCTCTCCCTCTCTCTCTCCTTCCCTTCCACTCTCTCTAAAACTAAATAATAAACTCTTTAAAAAATTATTTAAAAAGTATAAATTAGTAAGAAAGATAAACAATTAAAAACACATACATGCCTAATAACAGACTCAAAACTACATGAAGCAAAAACTGATGGGACTGAAAGGAGACATAGACAAACAATAATAATTAAAGATTTTATTTAAGTAAAAATAAAGCCCACTTTATTTATTTAACTAAAAATAAAGCCCACTTTATTTTATTTTATTTCTTTATTTTTAGAGGAAAAAGGAGGGAGAGAGAGAGGGAACCATCAATGTATGGTTGCCTCTCGTGTGCCCCCCACTGGGGACCTGGCCTGCAACCCAGGCATGTGCCCTGGCTGGGAACTGAACCAGTGACCGTTTGCTTCACAGGCCAGCACTCAATCCACTGAGCCACACCAGCCAGGGCTATTGCCCACTTTTAATAATGGATAGAACAATGAGACATAAAATAGAAAAGATATAGAAGAATTTAACAACACTATCAGCTAATCTGACCTAATTGACACCTATACAATACCCCACCCAACAACAGGGAATATACATTCTTTCCAGTGCACATGGAACATTCTTGAGAATAGATGGTATGCTAGACCATAAAACAAGATGTGATAAACTTAAAAGGATTAAAATCCTACAAAGTATGTGCTGCAATCACAATTAAATTAAATTATAAATCAACAAAAAGAAATTTGAGAAATCAATAAATATTTAGAAATTAAACAATATGCTTCTAAATAATCAATGTGCATAGGCTGGGGTGGGGGAGTGGTGAGGGTAAATGCAGACAACTGTACTTAAACAACAGTAAAATAATTTTAAAACATTTTAAACAGAATGAAAATTAAAATATGTCAAACTTTATGATACAGATCAAGCACTGTTTCAAGAGATATTTATAATTTCAAATGCCTATGTTAAAAGAAGAAAACTCTCAAATTAATAACCTAAGCTTCCACCTTAATAAATTAATTTTTAAAAAAGGGAAAACTAAGAAGTACAAAGCAGCATGGAGGATTGTGGTATAATCAACAGTATAATTATAGTATGGTTCAACATGTCTATGTATGTTAACACATTTGGTGTATTGTATAGTGATAAACTTTAGATGGTTAAGTTTCTCCAGATATTCACTTTCTTATTTATATCATTTGGTTGTTTTATCTAAATCTTACAATAAACATATATTGATAAGAAAAAGTAGTAAAGCTATTTCACTTTGTTTGGAAAATATTTAATGGGTTATTTTTCAAGCAAAGGGATTGAATCAAAATGTCATGTGCCCCCATAAATGATGATTGTTTGGAGTCTGCAGGAGCTATCAACATAAAAATTAATTAATTAATTAAAACTTTGCTCTTCAAAAGTCACCTTTAAGAAAATTTGAAGACAAACCACAGACTGAGAGAAAGTATTTGCAAATCATATATCTGACATTTGTATCTAGAATACATAAAGAACTCTTACAACACAACAATAAAAAGACAACTGAGTTAAAATTTTGACAAAAGATTTGAATAAATATTTCAGGAAAGAAACTATATATAAAGAACTAATAAATATGTGCAAAATGCTCAATATCATTACTTATTAATAGAATTCAAATTATAACTACAGTGAGCTACCACTGTACACCCACTAGATTGGCTGTAATCAAAAAGAACAGTAGTAAGTGTTGGCAAGAATGTACAGAAACTAGATCTTCACAGTGTGTTGGTTGGAATGTAAAATGATGCAACTACTTTGGAAGACAGTATAGCCCTTTCTTTAAAAATTTGAACATAATTTTAACATATAACCCACTGGTCCCACTCCTAGTTATCTATCCAAGAGAAATAAATGCATACACTCATACATAAACTTGCACATGAATGTTCATATCACTATTGTTTATAACAGCCAAAAGGTACAAACAATATAATATCCACCAACTAAGAATGGAGAAACAAATGCATATCCATACAGTAGAAACCTATCAGTCAACAAAATGGAATGAAGTACATATATATGCTACAACATGGCTGAACTTCAGAAACATTATGCTAAGTTAAAGAAGCCAGACCCAGAACACCACACATGGCATGATTTTATTGTGACTAAATGTTCAGAAAAGTAAATCTATAAAGACAAAAAATAGATTAATGATTTTCTGGGGCTGGGGATGAAAAGATTATAAGTGGATATAAAGGGTCTTTTGGGGGTGATGGAAATGTTCTAAAACTGGGTTGTGGTGATAGTCCACTCTATAAATTCAAGAATCATTGAACTGTTCATTCAAGAATCACTGAATCGTACACTCATAAAGGGTGAATTTCTATAAATTCACTGCTTAAAAAATAAACACAACCATAATAATAAAAAGTTAAACCTAAATAAATTATTAATAAGAATGTTAAGCAACCCCAGAACAGCTTAGTGTAGATGAGTTTAATAGAAGCAACAGCCTGAAGGAAAGAAATTAATTCCTAGAGGCAGAAGGATGACAAATTCAGAGACCCCACAGGGAGTAAGAGAGGCACAGCCCTGTGCTTCCCGTATCAGCAGGCTTTGGGGAGGGTGCAACTCTATCCAATCACTGCATCTACTACTCCCAATCTTATTTCTTTAGGAAAGGAAACTAGAGTTCAAAGTATAATTTATGCTATTCTGAAAATCTTAAAAACTGTGTACCTGTTGAGGGAGCCTTGATTTTCAAACAAGTGCTTCAAACTAAGATAACAGATGTCATTCTAGATAAAAGACCAACAGTGAATATTGAAGCTAAGGAGAACTCAGTAAGACCATACCCACTTTCTACACTGATAACAGGCCCATTTGACTCATTTCTAATTTCCTTCCACACATACACAACAAATCAATAACCAATTTTCATAGATAATTATAATAGCTGTTATTTATCAGACACTTATTGTATGTGTGTCAGGCATTACAGTAAGGCTTTAATCCTCTCAACAAACATAACTTTTTGGGGCAGGATCTATCTTTATTCCCCAATTTACAGATGAGGAATCTAAGGCCCAAAAAGGTTGTGAAACTTCCCATGGTCAGGAAGCTGATCATTATGGAGCTCAGATTCTTTTCTATGAGTCTTCCAACCACAAAGGCCACTCTCTAGGGTAGTGTTACTAATGCTTTCTTTTTAACCACAACCTGGATTTAACAATACATTATATATCATAACCCAGATGAAGTTCCATGAAACAATATTTGCATTTACTATGCATAATACACACTGATATTTTTATACTATTTATCTTATTTTACTTTTTAATATCTTGGTCAATACCACTAAGTGCATTTCATGACATATTAGTGAATTGCCACACACAATTTTAAAAAATACTACTATACATAAAACCTGTATATGTCACAATGAGATGAGACTTTAGAGAAACTTTCAAAATCTCTATAGGCCTGCCTGTCAAAGTCAAGTGCCTGCCAATCTGATCATCCACCCACCCTACAACCCTTCATCTGGTGACAGAGGAAGTAGGAAATGAGATCTAAGTGCCCAAGTGAGTCATCCAGAAGATAGGTATACTCAAGGGTACATTAAGCCATAACTTGATCATGGGGAGGGTGAGAAAAGAGAAGAGCCAATCCACTTGCCTGAATGAAGTATGCCATCACAGAATCCTTAGAAAAATACACACACACACCAAGGGATTCTAAGAAAAATCTCGTATTTTCCTACAAGTAAAATATCATAGGTAGATCAATATCAAATTCATCTTGCCTTAACACCACCTCAAGACACTTTGGGGGGCTGTGAGATCTCAAACCTGGCAGATTATAGTACTCACACCTTCTATTCACATCAATAGCATAAGACTCAGATCCCAAATTTAGTGATACCTGAAGTTTTTTCTGTTTGATTTATAATTAAATGTTTGTGGATTTTATCTGAACAGCTTCATCAAGTAAAAAATTTTAAACATATTTCTACTTTATTAAAGTGAAGACATAAACCCTAGGCATTTTTTGTTTGTTCCCTGCATCATTCTGGTATTATCTTGTGTTATTTAAGGACAGTTCTTTTCATTAATCCTAGCAGACTTCCCCACAATTCATTACTCTACAATGGTGCTTCTATTTGCTTAGATTTTCTGCAGATGTAAGCACTCGGGCTAATCAGAAAGGTGAAGAGGGGATTAGGGAAGCCCATACTGAAGATCTTAAACATGTGTGGTCTCAATTCTTTTCTTGATCAGGGAGATTACATTGGAAGACTTAAGAAGTGAGGCTGCAGGAGGTACAGCATTGTGGACAGTCTATTATTAAAGGTTTGTTAAGAATTACTCCTTTTTCTTCTATCTTTAACCATTACATTCCTAGGAGGACTCCTTTGTAAAGGCCCTGCTTCAAAGTAGACTTTTAAAATGTAGGCGGCTGTGAGGCTGCACAGATCGAACATTTCCAAATCAGAACTTCTGACTGCCAGCCACGATACCCTCTCTCCACTCCTGTCTTTCCATTATCAGAAAAAGCCACCCCTTCCTCCTAGTCACTTTAGCCTAAAATCTAGAGGCCATGCTTAACTCCTTCTCTTCCATCATTAACCCTGATATGCAATCCATTAGCAAGTGCTATCACTCTGCTTCTAAAATAGATCTCAAATCTATTCACTTTTCCCCATCTCCCTGCTCATAAGGCATTATTTACTCCCACCTGAACTACTGAAATAGCTCTTAAACTGATGTCCTTGTTTTTGGTTTTGACCCCTCCAGTCCATTCTCTACTCAGTAGATAGATCTGAAAAACAATTTGAAACAGATCATCTCTTTTCCCTACTTAAAATCCTAAATAGATTTCACTGCAGTTAGAATAATATCTTTGTTCCACAAGGTTTTATACAGGTTGACCCTTGGCCACATCTCCCAATGATTTTCTTCCCACTGTCCCCCGTTTCTTAACTATACTTGAGCCACACTGGCTTTCTTTTTTTTTTTAATTTCCAAGATTTTTTTTTATTTTATTTTAGATTATTCAGTACAGTTTCTATCTTTTAATCCCATTCCAGCCCACCCACCCATCCCTCCCCACCTCCCTTGGCTTTCTTACTCGTTTTCAAATATACTATCCTCATTACCACCTAAGGGCATCTGCACCTATTGTTCCCTGGAACACTGTTCCCCCAGATGTTCACATAATTAGTTCCATTCTGGTCTCAGCTCAAATGTCAACTCCTCAGAAAACCTTTCCATGACCACCCTGTCTAATGCTACTCACTTACCCACGCACTATCACATTATTCTGTTTCATTTTCTTTGTAACACTCATCGCTACTTGAAATAATTTTTTGCTGAATTGTTTATTGTTTGTCCCCTTCAATGGAATGCAAACTCCATGGAAGCAGGCACTGCTCTCTTTCTCATTCATTATTGTATTGCACTGCTGAGAAAAGTGCTTGGAACCTAAAGGGCATTCAATTAACAGTCACTGAATGAATTGACATGCCTCACCATTTCTGACTTCCTTTTGTACATTGACTAATGTACAAATAATATAAACTAGCAATCAATTGTTTTAAGTAAGCTCTTTTCCAATGTCTTCCTTAATAACATCAAGGGTATTAAAACTATGAAAATCTAACTCTGAGGAATTAATTCTATCCTTGTCTACTCTGGCTCATTTATGCTTCTTATCATAATTCATTGATTCAAAAAACACTCATGGAGTAATTACCAAAATCCAGGTACTGTGCTAACTATAGGTACATCACCCAGTAGAAACCTTCAGTCTTTACTTTTGTTAGCAACTGGTGAAAACTGTATATGCGATACAGCCAAACACCAATTACAATTATATATTTCAAAAGATAGCTACTTAATTTTAATATTGGATAATCAATCAGAAGGCTGGTAATAATATCCTGTTACTTAGAAGGAACTTTATACTAATAGGAAGGTTGGTTTTTCTGTTAACAAAAACTAAATAAGAATTGCATAGAAGAAAACTATACTACTCAAATGTAACTATGTGGAGGGAGGATAGAATGCAGAGCTGACCTTGTGTCAAAGGTTAAAAAAAGGTAGAATTTTTTTGAAATCCACAGCACATAATTTACTACATAAAAATACAAGCAGCCAGTTCTTAGAGCTAGAACAGCACAATTAATGCATCTGTTTCTATTACAAACTAGCCTTGGTTTAGTCATAAACATTCAGGAAGTTATTAAAATTTCACAAAACCTTTGAACAAAAGAGCTAGGAGAAAACTTGGCACTCAAGTTGTCCATCTACTTTCCTCAATTTATACATGAGGTCACTGCAGCCAGGCCATGTCAAGTGGCTTGTCCAATGTTTCACAATAAGTTAAGTGGCCAAGTTAGAACTCACATTCAGGTTTCCCGGCCCATTGGCTCTAAGAGACATAGTGTTTTGTCTATCCAATTGTCCATCCCACTTCTCCAATTTCTACTTCCCTACTTATAAAGCCCTGATTTGTTCAAGAAACAGGCAGAGATTTGTGATTTCAAAGAGAAAAGTCCCCTTCCTTAGCCTCAGTAAATAAATCATTATTAGACTAAGTGGTCCTCTCATGCCCTATAGTCAGTATTGGTCTATGATGGTCCTGCGACCTATTTCTAGCTAATGAGATCTGAAGGATGCCTGGACTGGTCACTGACACCAGAACTCTGATTTATCCTCTAGGATAAAGATCTGGCCCTTGCTAGTCTTCTGGTAATGTATCACTTCCCCTCTTCCCCCAAAATAGACAAAGCCTCAGAGGATTAAAAAAAATCCCTTTCAACTTTCTTTCTGTCTTGAAGTCAGATGTGACACTTAGAGATGCTGCAGTTCCTCTGCAAACATAAGGCAACAAGTCAATAGAGTAAGCATAGCAGAAATGGAAAAGGGCCGAGGTTGCTTAAACACCAGCGTTCAGCCACTTCCAGACTTCTTCATAAGTGAGGAAAAGTAACTTCTTATCCCTTTAAGCCACTGTTGTCCAATCTAGACTTCCAAACTTTGATCTTAGGAGTTGTACAAAGTGTGTTGCTGTCTCTCAAGGGTCAAGGGAAGTGGAAGGATAAAAAGACATGGAAAGAAGAATATGCAATTGCAGGCCCTCATCCCTAACTTGAAGCCAAGCAGCCCTTTTCCATCAGATTCACTTAGTGAACTACTCCTTAACTGTTACAGAGTTGGAATTACATTTGGCCCTTTGAAGGCAACCATGAGGCTGATGTGGCCCCCGGTGAAAATGAATTTGACACCCCTGCCTTAGAGATTCCTTTTTAAAGAGCTAAACCATCCTTCTTTTGTTGCTCAGCAAATGGCCTATGTTTCTCATTATCCTAGTCATTTCTCATTATTTTACTCAGAGCACTACACAGCATGAGGCTCATTATACAGATAAGGTGCCTTCATTGGCCAGGACTTCTTTGCACCAGCAGCTACTTACTTGCATTTGCTTTATACCCATTGCCCAATCATCCTTGGCTTGCCTTTGAGAAGCAGATTGCTGAATAAGGGTGTGGACTCCAACTGTGGAGGAGGGGGCGGGCAGTGTACAATTGTAAAAGGTATTAGAATGACAACTAACCATAAAAAATGCTAGAATCAACTATTCATCTCTTTCTTAATTTCACTATTCATCTTGGATCCTGTTTGTCAATGAGGCTATCAGAACTTAGACCTGAATCACAATTGAACAATTTGAAAACTTTCTTGTCAAAATTACTTCACCTGCACTGAGCCTGTTCCTGACGGACCCCCCCACCCCCCCGCCTGCTGCCCATGATAACAACCTCCAGGAAAATAAATGGGGTCCAGCCAAAGAAGTGAATACTGAATGTGTCAGCAGAGGTTTCACTGAACCACTTGCAAGAAAACAGAACTTCTTGTGGACAGAAGCCACTTACTAATCCTTGAAGCTTAAGTATTTAGTTAGGGCTGTAACTATTAGGTACTCAATACTTGTTTGCCCATCTTACACAGCTCTTAAACAGTCCAAAAGTCACTTCCTCAGCAAGCCTGTCTCATAGCCCCCCGGAGAACGCAGGTATTCCTATTATACAGTCTCATACCCTTTGCACATTTCCTTCAAAAACTGTTTGTAATTATGCATGTGTATTTACTTAATTAATATCTGCATTTCCATCACTAGACTCTACACTCTGCTCAAGCATAGAACAGGCTTAGAGGCACTGACTATGTACAGTAAATCACCTGTATATTATATGTCTTGACCATCTGTAAATTCTCTTTGCATAAGTCTCTATTCAGGTTCTTTGTCCATTTTTAAATTGGATTGCTTTGGGTTTTTTGCATTGAGTTGTATGAGTTCTTTATAAATTTTTGATATTAACCCCTTATCAGATGTATCATTGGTAAATATGTTCTTCCATTTAGTGGGTTGTGTTTTCATTTTGTTGATGGTTTCCTTTGCTCTTCAGAACTTTTGAGGATGCAGGCTTTAAGGGGGTTACACAGCATAAACAGATGCAGTATAGCTTGTTCCAGTTTTTTTCCCTCCCCTAGATTCCTGACTGAGACTGAACTTGAAGCTGCCAGGCTAAGGACACTCTCCTCAAGGCTCACGTCACCATTCTGGAAAAGTTTACATTAGTAATTGAGATCAAGGAACTTCTGTTTAAGAGAAGGTTTGCATAGATCAAATTTTCCTGGCTCATAAATAAACAGCCCTAGCAGGACCCACATCCTTATCTGGGAGAAACCAGAGCCAGTGACCAGTCCATGTGTCCTTAAACAATGCCCACACCCCTAGATCTCTAGTGGAGGGGAAATCCCATTCCTTATAGTGGAAGATGAATAACCATTCTCCACTCTTTAGTCCCAAGAGGAGAGTTGATACTGGTCATGCTTGGTAATGTTTATTATTATATCTATTTGAAAATGTCTGAGGACCAACCAATGGATGGGAATGGGAAGAGCAAGATGAGTGTAGGCTCAGAAGTCAATTTCAAGGCTACTAGTGAAGGAGATAAGTTCATCCTATTCTAAGTGAACCCACATGTGAAATTCATATTTCTATATTTTATGGTCAGTTGTCATTCTAATACCTTTTACAATTGTACCCCCAGCCTCCACATAGTTGGAGTCCACACCCTTATTCAGCAATCTGCTTCTCAAAGGCAAGCCAAGGATGATTGGGCAATGGGTATAAAGCAAATACAAGTAAGTAGCTGGTGGTGCAAAGAAGTCCTGGCCAATGAAAGCACCTCATCCATATAATGAGCCTCATGCTGTGTCGTGCTCTGAGTAAAATAATGAGAAATGACTAGGATAATGAGAAACATAGGCCATTTGCTGAGCAACAAAATGGGGCCAATTAGAGTGTCAGATAATGCCAGTTTGCATTGTTTATAAGATCTGGGGTGAAATATACCATTCATCTGGACTGGTGCCCTTCTTTGGAGAACAGTTCTAAAACTGTTTTGGATATATGAGTTTTACATCTGTCAACATCTGCTCTACATTTCATATCTTGCCCTGGCTACTGAAATGTTAGGGAGACTTTCATAGGAGTGTTATTATATGGAATAGAATATTGCTGACTTATATTCTTGTATATTATTTTGGACACGGAGATGCATTTTTATTTTAGGGATGCATCTTAGATTTCAGAAGGATGTCTTATGTAATGTTTACTTAAATGCAGTGCCAGGTCACCTGATCTCAATGCGGAAAAATCTCAATTTGGAAAAAGAAATTTAAGCAATTATTTGATACATAACTTTTCTCACAGTATGATTTCCCTGTTAAGTCCTCAAGTGTATATTAAATATGATTAAGTTGGTAGTGATTTGTCTTACAACTTTTCAAGAACCCCTTTACTGAAAATGAGGTAATTGAGAATGAACTACCAGTTACAGGATCCCAGTATAGAATGTGATTGTGATTGTAATTCTAGCAAAGGGCTTGATGATTACTTAAACAAGGGACACCAAAGAAATGAAATATTGTATATGGAAAGGCTTATCAAACCTCTTGCAAAGAGCAAGGAATAGGGAATGGAAGGGTAAAAGCAGAGAGAGAAGATAAAGAGTAGTGTGAAGGCTGAGTTGAACTGAAAGCCAGATGATATAACCTTGGTGTCATTGATCAGTTGCCTGGACATTTTTGGGCTGCACAAGCTAGACTGGTGGGAAAAGCTGTTCTCTGGGGCCTGTGCCTGTTAAAACTGCTCTTTCAGACTAGATGGTTGTAGCAGAATCACTGTGGCCCCAACCTCCTTGGAGATGCATGGAGCTTTCTCAACAAAGACAAAGACTCTCTTTCATGATGAAGAATAGTGAGAACCACAAAGGGAGCCAGGAAAGAGCACTCATCTAGCTCAAGAAGGCATTAGAGAAAAAAAAATCTGTAGAGCAAAAGCAAGTGAATAACGGAATTTTTGAAAATCACTGCATACAAAAAAACTGGAAGGAACTAGCAGAGGTGGTTGATATTATGGTGATAAAATTTGGAATATTATTTTCTTTTTACAAATTTCCTGTCATGTGATTATATTGTTACTTTTGTATTTTAAGAGAAAGTAAGGTCATTCCAGTAAACTGATGGTATCTGAGTGTGTGAACTTGTAATCAGAGACTCTGAGATCAAACTCAGTTCTGTTACCAACTACCTATAGAATGTAGCACCAGTTACTTAACCCCTCCCTGCCTTGGCTTCTTCCTGTTAAAAACTGAAACCAACAGTTTCAGTTTATACCATAAATTTCTGTTCCTGTGTTTAACAGTGCTGGAATTGAGCATACTTTTTTGTCCCCATGTTATAAAATATCAAGAACAAGCAAAAAATAAGTTACTTGCTCCAAGAAATAATAGTTTCTACAAACTATGGCTGTTAACTAACTAAATAAAGTAGCTTACTTATGAAGATAAAGGGCTTAATCATAAAGATTTGTTCAAAACCCTTTTTTTTTCCTGTGTTCACCAATCCAAAGGTATTATACCATAAACTTGGCCCCATCTCAACCAGTTTCCCATCTCAACCAGTTTCCCACCTTGCAAAATCCACCATAAAATCACCCAGCTGAGGCACTAAAACTCTTTAAAGATCCTCTACAACTTACTTAACGAGACACTATTAAAACTCTCAAGATGGTGTTCTCCCTTACTGCAGTGAATCTGATAAACTACTTTGCTTGATAACAGGTTTTCCTGGGAGTTTTTTCAGGACTTGACAATATGTAAAAGAAAATGGTTGGACACTATACTCTTGGAAATCACTTTTACATTTCACTATCTCAAATTCATGCTGGTGACATTTTCTTTTTCTTGGCTCTGTTTCATCCATGGATTCAGCCACTTCTACAATTTTTTTCATGTTTTAATTTTTATCTTACCTTCTTTAACTTGAAAGTGCAATCTAACCTGGACATTTCAGAGGAACAACTGCTGACAGGTGAGACCTGACCAATGTGGCTCAGTTGGTTGGGCAAAAGGTTGCTGGTTCAATTCCCAGTCAAGGCACATTTCTACTTTCGGGGCATGCACAAGAAGCAGCCGATCTATATTTCTCTTTCACATCGATGTTTCTCTCCCTCTCTTCCTCTCTCTCTTAGAAAGAAAGAAAGAAAGAAAGAAAGAAAGAAAGAAAGAAAGAAAGAAAGAAAGAAAGAAAGAAAGAAAGAAAGAAACTGGATTTCAAACCTACCAATATAAGGACAGAGGGAATTAATACCCAGCACCTGTTTCAGAAATGTCTTAGTTTAGTATTCCTCTCTGTTTTGACACCATATTTGCACTGGTTGATCAGGGATGTGATGACAGGAGGGATAATGGCAGAACTAATTAGGATATCTGAATATCAATTTTTCTTTGACGAAAGAAAGTGTAATGAACACACAGGTTATTTTATGTAAATACAAACCTGATAAATCTGGGTTTTCTAACCCTCATTGTAAGATCCATTCACGGTCAGCTACATAATTTGTGGGGCCCAGGGCACGATGAACATGCAGGGTCCTTTATTCAAAAAGCAGGAGGAAAGTGCTGTTAAAGGTACGAAGGTACAAAGGTTTTTCCTTTCTTCCATGGTCTCTCTTTTGACTTCCATGGTGTTTTTTATCTGCTGTTTAATGTGGTTCCAAATAAAAAAAATAAATATTTAAATTACTAGCATAAATTTTACTATTTATCTTTATGTTGCACAATTTTAAATGCAATTGACAGTTTTAAATGCAAATATAAGGACATTTAACTCATATGTAGAATAATCAAATTACCCATTTTGTATTTTGTACTTTGTACATATGTACGTATTTCATTTTTTATCAAAATGGCAAAAATGCTGCACAATAGCAACTCAACCATTGTTATTTAGTTTCTTAAAGTGCACACATTCTACCAATACTTTCTACCACTGGCTTACCAATGAGTAAGGAAGGCCTGAAACGAAAGGAAAAGGGTTGCCCTATCATTTCCTTTCCTTCTAAATTATCATTTTCTCCAAGAGTGATTGACTAATACAGGTAAGTGACATGAATACAAAATGATATGACAGGGTTCTTTGGTCATTCCTGTTTCTTTGAATGTATTGTTTTCTTTGTGTTCA
Organism: Trachops cirrhosus; assembly: GCA_028533065.1. NCBI lineage: Eukaryota > Metazoa > Chordata > Mammalia > Chiroptera > Phyllostomidae > Trachops > Trachops cirrhosus. The sequence goes on from CM052552.1 coordinate 46,831,739, forward strand.
AAGCAAGTTCTGATTTGTATGGGAAACTTGGCTTCTTGGGACTATCAGCAACCCCACTTACTCAGCCATAGACATCACACATTTATTTTATATTTGCTTTGAGTCTCACTGAACTCCCATGCATCACGAGTCCATTGGAATTTTGTGCTCAGGGAGCATCACAAAAACTATACATGAATGGTGCAGCAAGAAACAGTGGACATATATTTTGCATGCATCTTCTCAGCTCACACACATGCTCTGTTATTGTTTTGGACTTTGTTTATAAAACATAAGTTTAAAGATAAAATTATTTAGGATTTGAAGATGGCAATAGCAGACATTAAACTAAGTCCTGGGGCCCTTTTTAAAAGTGAAGCCCTGCCCTGGCTGGTGTAGCTTAGTGGATTAAGCGCGGGCCTGTGAACCAAGAGATCACGGTTCGATTCCCAGTCAGGGCACATGCCTGGGTTGCAGGCCAGTTCCCAGCAGGGAATGCACAGGAAGCAACCATACATTGATATTTCTCTCCCTCTCTCCTTCCCTTCCCCTCTGAAGATAAATAAATAAAATCTTTA
>CM052552.1:46832395-46846932 GCA_028533065.1 Trachops cirrhosus
GTTTAAAAGTGAAGCCCTATGGAACTACACAGGTTGTATGTTCCATAAAGCAGGTCCTGGAGCCATCATAACATGATATCCAAAAAACAAAATATGACAAAAAATCTGTAAAAATCAAGTTTGTTTTTACTGAAATTTTCTTGGTGTCAAAGCATATTACCAAGTAAAATTCCCCAAAAATCTTTTTTAAGTTTCTCTCCCACCAAATATCTTCTGTTTTGGACAGTTGCTATGTTGACTCTGGCCCCAGGAGCTGCAGGCTCATCCAGGATGAATAAGGGACAACCAGTAGGGGTGGATTTATGGATATATTTCCCCACTTTATCAGAATGGTTAGCCTATTGTTTGTTTAATAAACATATAATACAACTGAATTTATTTGTATAAGTTTGAGATATCAGGGTGGGGTTGAAGGGAAAACATAAGCTATCAAATTATCTTAGGATGATGATACACAGAAGTTGATCAGCAGCTCCAAGGTGAGTAGTGCCATTGGGGTTTGAGCCCAACTCTCTGCCTCTGAAGATGGGCTCTTTCTACTTGATTATGCTGGTCCTCATAAAAGGGAAGAAGGCAACTACTGAGCACTACTCTGTGACCAACAGAGGTGGGGCATACAGGTGAGAATGTCCAGGAATGAAGATAAAAGAGGACCATAGCTACATTTTTTTCCTTGTTGTCCTGCCCCAAGCTCTGTTGGGGTATTTCTTCAAACAGGTTTAGTGATCTCTCACCATAAGAATTTGCTGAGTTAGTTCAATGGAAATAGTCTGAACTTATATGGGATTTTAATTTTAGCTGCTGACATTTAACCCAGATAGGTTAGAATTTTTGTGCTGCTAGTCAAAGGCTATTTGAAAACTTCTGGAGCAGAAATCAGTTAAGATACTTTCTTCAGAATAAATTATGAAATAAAAACAAAGCTGTATTACTTCTAGTTTTTAAATATTACAATTCATACTTAATGTATAATGGTCTATAAACTTTGTGAGAGGTCTACTGTTATTTCTTCATGCCTGAAGGAATGAATGAGGTGAGGGTGAGGAAGGGAGAGAGAAGATAACTCTGGGGAGCATCAATGAAATCTGTGAGGTAAAAGTATTCCTAGGCCTCAGCCTCTTGGATTTGTCTGAGCATTTTGAATTTTGTATTCACAGGTGTCTCTCAACAGACTAGAGTGGGAAGTTTTTCCCAAATAACATGCCCCTAGATGAAAAGGTGGTCACAGTGGGACATCAAACAGAGAGGGGAAACCATCCCTAGATACTCCTATTTTAGACTGCTGCGATTCTGAGGAAGAATGGCCAATGGAGCCCTTGTGCAGAGTGTGAAGGAGATAGATGACTTCACAGGCTCTTCCTCTTTATGCATCTCTGGGTGATTATACTGGCTTGTCTGTTTAAATGTAAGCACTGAGAGGTTTTGCCTGTGAGTATTCTTTGGCCATGGGCATCTGCTTGCTCTGTACCATGGGCACAACAAAAACGCCAGTGAGGTAATTTCCCCAGCAGCCTGTACAATGAATGGTGAGAGTTGGTGGACAAATACCTCATCTTCCTAGGCCCTGGGCAGGAAAAACTCTGTGGTATGTTCCATCCTGTCTCCTGGAGTTCCCTAGCAAGACTGAGCTCCATTCACCCACAGCGGTAACCAGCTCACTAACACTTCTTTTATTGGCTGCCTTCTCTTCTCATCTCACCTCCCTTTCCCCTACTGGTGCTTCTTGGATCACCTCCCAAATAAAAGACTGGTACTTGAAGTCCTGTCCTCAAGGTTGACTTCTGGGGGAGCCAAGAATAAAACAGAACCATTATAGCCAAAATGATAAAACCCAGAGGGTACCTTGGTGTTCCAGGTGTGACTGAAGGTCTCAGTGCTGCCAGAGGAAATCAGCTCCCCCCTCAATGGGGAATTCTGGTAGACATTGTTTCCTTTCTGTGGTTACCAAGGTAAAGGGCAAAGCTGCCTGGAGTTCAGGGCAAGTTCTTGGTGCACTTATAGTTCTGTGAGGTCTCAGTAGACTTTCAAATTCATCATTGGGTGCTGTAAGAGATAAGAAGATGGTAAGTCTCAATCTCTACTTTTTAGTAGTTTATAATCCTGACAGGTATAATAAGATAGGTGTTCAAATAATTCCCATACATGGTGGAAACAAGAAAGAAGACTCTCTCCATGATTTGAGTGTTGACACCAAGGATTTCTTTAGGCATCTGAGCTGTAAACTTGAGGCAATTAGAAATGAACAGGGTCATGTAAGTTCTTTATATATTTTGGAATACTATGCAGCCGAAAGAAAGAAGGAGCTCATACCCTTTGCAACAGCATGGATGGAGCTGGAAAGCATTATGCTAAGTGAAATAAGCCAGGCATTGAAAGACAAATACCATATGATCTCGCCTTTAACAGGAACCTAAACAACAAAACAAAGAAACAAGTAAAATATAACAAAAGACACTGAAATAGAGGACAGGTTGTCAGTGACCAGAGGGGAGAGGGGAGGGAATTTCGGGGGAGAAGGGAAGGGTTTAGAGGAACAAATATAGAGGACACATGGACAAAACTAGGGGAGTTGGAAAGGGGAGGGAGGAGGGGAGGGATAGGTGGGTGGGCTGGAATGGGAATAAAGGATAGAAACTGTACTGAATAAACTAAAAAAAAATGAACAGGGTCAAAAATTGCTTTCGGTAAATGGCACTGTTATGGAAAAAGCAACTTATTAGTCATAGAAAATAATGAAGCCATAATGGTTCATATTCAGAAGTCCCACATAAAATTTTTGGTAATGAATGACTAAGTGGCAGAAATGTCAACTGAGAAATATATTCCTGGAGTTTATATTCAAAAGGAGTCACTTTATTTTAGGCAAATAGACCAAAAGAAAGCTATATTTTTTAAAGTGAATTCATATAGTACCTTTTATCTAAGAAGCTTGAGGCATTTCACATATATTACCTCATTTATCTTTCATAACATCCCAGTGGGAATATGTATTATTAACTTTCTATTGTCATGAGACTGAATTTTTGCATATTGTTTTTCCTGGGAATGAATGGAGCTGCATCATTACATAAGAAGATATTGGATGGAAGTCACTCACAACTTGCTACTGAATGTGAGTTGATTATAATAGCTCAATACTCTGACTTCCCTTTGGGAAATCATTTTGCCTCTCTGTGCCTCAGTTTATAGGAAAATAAAGGAGCTTAGTGAATCCATTTAGTTGATATGAAATTAATCCAGAACTATAAAAAGACAGTACAAAAACCACATGCATAGTTAATTAATAATATGGAGCATGATAGTTACAGCTAAATATTGACATAGCATTTTCAGTAGAAAAGGTTGTTTATGAACTTTCTCTGCCACCCACTTTTAAGTAGTGAAGTCACTGAACTGAAACTGCCTGGTTTCTTAGAAACTGTTCAGTTTCTTAGCTGAAAGATAAATTTCTTTGTCAAGTTAAGGAACACTGTGTCCAATCATTATTGAATAAGAGTGTTTAAATTCCATTTCTACTGTACCCAAGGGAAAAAGTTAGATACAGTTTTTCTCATTAACTGGAAACAGCATCAAAATTCATCTGTGACTTCTTCTCCATAAATTACTCTCCAGTAAGGTTTTTCCAGAAAAAAGTCAAAAGAAAATTCTTTTTCCAAATCACATCTGAAGAGTAGCAGGAAGACTCTGAGAAGCTTTGCAGAACTCTCAGAGCCATGATCATTTTTGCACATGTGGACATTGGTGCTAAATTTTGGGTGCCTGTATTGTCCTGCAAAGAAAATCACCCTTCCTTTCCCTGTGGTCTATGTGACCTTCTGGCTTCAATCTGTATTGGAGCCTTTAGGATATTGGTAAATAACTCATCGAACATTCTGAAAAGAACTTATCACTCAAATAGTCTAAAAAATCTGGGTCAAGAGAAGCTTTTTAACCCCAAAATATTGTCAGACTTCACAGTCTGAATTTAGGAGTTTAATTGTCATATTTCCAATCTGCAGAAAGTTCCATGTAAATTGTAAGTGCCCTTATATGTTGAAAAGGCATGCCAAGATAATAGAAATAGCTACCCTGTGAGATATGGCAGAGGAAGCTCTGCTCCCCACAAGAAAGCTTACAGTTGTCCCTTCACCTGTTTGGACAAGGTTAGGTCCTTTTGTTTGTCTCAGCTCAATCAGTTTCTTCCATGTCTGATTAATGGGGGTATCTCACTTCCAGTTTCATTCCAGGTCTCATGCTGCATTTGGTCAGAAAAATTCTCCAATGATCATCTTACACTTCTTGCTAGGCTCTAAATAGATAAATTTATAAGCTTCATTTTTTTCAGTAATCTTATAGCCATCTATAAAGATGATTAAGTGAATCTGGCCTCTTTTAGTTCATTTGATTCAACAGAGCTGTCTCCTGTTTATAAATCCCTTTCTGTAACCTTATCCATCTGGCCATCCCTTGTTCACCTCTGAACTCCCAACAGCTACCAAATCTGTGAAAAAAGGTCCCCTGGATACTTAAACAATCCACTTCTGCTATCAAGAAACATGTGTGTTATACAAACCATGAAAACAGTGTATAAGGAAAAGTAAGTGAGGTAAAAATAAAGAAGAATAAATATGTCAGTGCTTAGAATATAATGAGTATATTCTAAATATATAGTGAATGCGACGAAAATTAAAATACAATCTGCCACATTGGTTAGGTCTTGCTTTAGCCTTCTGATGCCAGACATGAAGATGTAATACACCTAGAATGGTGGTAAATGGGTCAGAAGGGCTAGTAACTATTTGTAGGCTATGCTTTGGCAACTTTGTTTTCACATGAAGTAAGGACTCTCTTCATGTTGTTACATTCATTTCTAACAGAATCCTAACCATCCCAAGAGCTGCTTGGGTGCTTATTGTGTCCAGAGTATGGTCCATGTTTCAGTGGAATCATGAGCAAGATTCAGGACACAGGATTCATACACCTGAATGAGGCACAGTATTATTTAATGGAATGATTAAAGGATGACAACCACACTTATGCTATTTAATTAGTATATTGTAAACTAATTAAATAATATAAAAATTTAAGGAAGGCAGCCTCTTATTTGGAAAGCACAAACATTCTTACCTATTTATATGTCTAAGAATATATTTTTAGCATAGCAGTCACCGTATTCTGCAGGCACAGGAAATGGGAACTTGACCTATCCTAAAGTTTCAGGAAAGGCTTCCTGGAAGAGTAGATAGCTTGAACTAAGTCCTGAAAAATGCACTGGAGTAGCCAGGTCAAGAAAAGAAGTAACAGTGATATGGACAAGAAATCTAACATAAAGCAAAACCACAGATGCCTTTGCATAGGAAAATCCTGGTATTCCAGTTTTACTAAAGGGTGTGAGATGAAGTTGGGTCATGAAGGGCCTTATATTTATTCATTCATTCGCTCACTCATTTATTCAGCAAGTATTTACTGAGTGTCTGCAATGTGTCAGGTAGTGTACTAGGCATTCTTGCTACAGCTGTGAACAAGATTCAAGAGTCATGTCTCAAAGAACTTGAATTTTGGTGGCAGGTGATCTTGCAGAGTTCACTAAATAACCAAATATTTATCCAATTTAAGCACTAGGAAGTTGCTGATGGGTTTTAAGAAGCATAATGACATGATCAGATTTCTCTTTTAGGAACATCATGCTGGTCTAGAAAGATATAAGTGTGGCTCCAGATACTTGGTGGCTATAATCTGAGTACTTATAACAATGCTGGTGGGAATTTTTGATAATTGACTTATGCGAGTATAAGATTGTGGGTTTATATAGGAAATAATTTATTGATGATACAATGTTGAAATATGGAAGCATTTGTCATTCTACCCTAGAATTATTTAAGGGTATGTATATTCTCTTTCTGTGGAAAAATGGGGAAGAATGTATTGAATTGCTCAACTGTTCTCTTAACTGAAGAGAGAAGATTTAAAGGTTTAACAGATGACCTTTTAGAGTTTCTAATGGCTTTATTACTTTATGATTTATGAAGTGAAAATAACTATAGTGTAAACTGTACTTAAGATTGGGAGAAAAGTTGTGATCAAAGTTCTTTAGGCCTTGTCAGGGAAGGAGGTTTAATTTTTTTCTATTTCACAGAGAAACTGTTTACAGAGAACTTATCACAGTGTAACTGGCCCATGGAAGTTCGCAATGTATGTTATTTCTAGTCATAGTCTCCGCCTTCTCCTCCCCTCTCCTCCTCTTCTCCCTCTAGTTTTCCTGCCCTTCCTCTTCTCCTTCCTCCTCCTTCTTCTTTTCTCCAGTTCCAGTTTCCTTTTGTTCTAGAGGGATGCTATTCCTTTTACCATATTATTGTGCATGTTGTAATTGATGGGGATATTAGGAATGTCTGCTAAATGTATTCCATTTCTGTTTACCACAGATGACTATATCATTGTTCCCAGTTATTCAATCCTGATTTCCCTATAAAAGAATTATATATCCTCACCTATTTCAGGTAAACTGGCCTTGGTTCCCTGAGGATGACTATATTTCCCCATCCTGTTGTCAGGCTTAACTGTGTGACTTGTTTTGGCCAATGAAATATGAGCAGAAGCTTTAAGTGTATTTGCCAGCTCTCTTACTCTTTGTCCACTGTCCTAGATCTTAGATCCTCAAATGAAAACAGAGAGCTAGAGCCTATCCATTACAGACATAAAATCTGGAGTGAGAAGTACCTTTTGTTGTTGTAAGCCACTGAGATTTTCAGGTTATTTTTTTACTGTAGTATAATGTAGCAAAAGCTGCCTCGTAATACATAATCAATAGGTGTTAAACTCAATTACAATGAAAGATAGTGACAATGAAAATGTCTTTACTTTTATGGATTTCCAAGGTTGTGGCACACAACTTGTTTTAATCCTTACCCAAGGAAATGTTTATTGATTTGAGAGAGTGAGGAAGAGAGAGAGAGGGAGAGAAACATGGATGTGAGAGAGAAACATTGATGGGCTATCTCCCGTACAATCCCTGAGTAGGTATCAAATCCACAACCTAGGTATCTATCCTGACTGGGGATCAACCCACAACCTTTGAGGTTTAGTGAAATGATGAGCCAACAAACTGAGCCACCCAGGCAGGGCTAAACAATGTTTATAGAAAATTAATTTATTTATTCTTTATTAACACCATTACAGATGTCCCTAATTTCCCTCCCTCCTTGCTCCCATCTACCCAGCCTCTGTTTCCCCCACCCTGCCTTCACCACATTGTTGTCTGTGTCCTTGGACCATTCATTCATATATGCATATATGTTCTTTGGCTAATTTCTTCCAGTCCTCCGCCACCTGCCTCCTATCTGAGATCTGTCAGTCTGTTCCATGAAGCCATGCATTTTTAACAACCTCAAATTTAGAGCATTCCTTGATATTCACTTATTGAACAGTAAACTGTGGGCCTTATTGGCACAAAACAGGCCACCCTGTGAAAGAGTTTGAGGGTGTCAAGTGGTGCTGTTCTTCTTTCCAGCTTTATTGTGGTATAATTGAAAAATAAAATTGTAAGATATTTAAAGTATACAGTGATGTTTTGATATATGTATACATTATTAAAGATTCTCCTATTGAATTAATTAACACATCCATCACATCATGCATTTATCTATCTTTTTTTGGTAAGAATATTTAAGTTCTATTTTCTCAGCAAATTTTAATTATATAATACAGTAGTATCAGTTACAGTCAGCATCTTGTACATTAGTTCCTCAGATTACTCAAACTGAAAGTTTGTACTCTTTTACCAATTGCTCCATATTTCTCCCAGCCTCTGCTCTTAGCTATCAGTTTTCTACTATTTTTTTTCTTTTAGCTTGACTTTTTAAGAAATATTCTAAATATAAGTACTATGAACTATTTTTTTTTCTCTTTCTGGCTAATTTCACTTAGCATAATGCCCTCCAGTCTATCCATGTTGTTGCAAATGACAGGATTTCTTTTTGAATTATATTTTATTATTATGCTGTAACAGTTGTCCCAATTTTCCCTCTTCACCCCTCTCTACACTACACACCCGCTCCCTCAAACAATCCCTACACCATTGTTCATGTCCATGGGTCAGGTGTATAAGTTCTTGGGCTATTCCATTTCCTATACTGTACTTTACATCCCCATGGCTACTCTGTAACTACCTATTTGTACTTCTTAATCTCCTCACCTCTTCACCCATACCCCTCTCCCACCTCCCATCTGGCAACCATCAAAACACTCTCTGTATCCATGGCTCTGTCTCTGTTCTTTTTATTTGCTTAGTTTTTTTTTTTAGAACGAATTTTGGATAGATATGTATTTATTGTCATTTTATTGGTCATAGTTTGGATCTTCTTCTTTTTCTTAAATAAGTCCCTTTAACATTACATATAATAATGGTTTGGTGATAATGCACTCCTTTAGTTGTTTCTTGTCTGGGAAGCTCTTTATCTGCCTTTTGATTCTACATTATAGTTTTGCTGAGTAGAGCAATCTTGGCTGTAGGTCCTGCTTTTTATGTTTTTGAATATTTCTTGCCAATCACTTCTAGCTTGCGAAGTATCTTTTGAAAAGTCAGCTGACAATTTTATGGGAACTCCCCTGTAGGTAACTAACTTCTCTTCTCTGGCTGCTTTTAAGAGCTTTTCTTTATCTTTAACCTTTGACATTTTAATTATGTGTCTTGGAGTGGCCCTCTTTGTATCCAGGTTGTTTGGGACTCTCTGTTCTTCCTGGACTTGCATGTCTCTTTCCTTCACCAAATTAGGGAAGTTTTCTTTCACTATTTTTTCAAATAGATTTCCAATTTCTTGCTCTTTCTCTTCATCTGGCACCCCTATGATGCAGATGTTGGAATGCTTGTAGTTGTCCCAGCAGCTTCATACACTATCCTCAGTCTTTTGGATTCTTCTTCCTTCTTCTTGTTCCGACTGGTTGTTTTTTGCTTCCTTATATTTCAAATCATTGATTTGATTCTCAGTTTCATCCACTCCACTGATGTTTCCCTGTAAAATGTTCTTTATTTCAATTAGTGTATCCTTTGTTTCTGAGTGGATCTTTTTTTTATGCTCTTGAGGTCCTCAATAAGTTCCTTGAACATCTTTATAACCAGTGTCTTGAACTCTGCACCTGATAGATTGCTTATCTCCATTTTGTTTAGCTCTTTTTCTGGAATTTTGATCTGTTCTTTCATTTTGGGCCATGTTTCTTTGTCTCCTCATTTTGGCAGCCTCCCTGTGTTTGTTTCTATGTATCAGATAGAGCTGCTATGACTCCCTGTGTGCATAGCATGGCCTAATGTAATAAGTGTCCTGTAGAGTCCAGTGTCCCAGCCTCCCCTATCACCCAAGCTGGGTACTTGAGGTGTGCCCTTCATGTGGGTTGAATATACAAACCTGTTGTAATTGAGAAGACTGCCAGTCAAGATGGTAGTATAGGTAAACATGGCTCTCATCCTCACACAATGTCATCAAAATTACAACTAAATTATAGAATAACCATCACTCAGGACTGTCATAAATCAAGTTGCATAGAAGTGTGACAACTACAGAAATAAAGAAACCACATTCATCCAGACTGGTAGGAGGGAGCAGAAATGCAGAATGAGCTGGTCCCACATCCATGTGTGGTAGATAAAAATTTGGGAGAAATATCTCAGGAGCAAGGAGTCCTAGTTCTACACCAGGCCCCCAGCCCAGGGTTCCAGGGCAAGGAAAATAGCTCCCCATAACATCTGCCTGCAAAAACCAGCAAGGATTGAGTCAGTGGAAGAAACTTCTAGAGTCCCTTTACTTGACCCACACACAGACTTACTCAGACTCCCTCCCTCTGAGGTCTAGCACCAGGGTAACAGTATGAAAGACACCAGTGGCATACAGGGAGGAAATAAAGTGTCTGGCATCAAGACAGCAGCCGGCAGACAGCTTTCTCCCAGACAGAAAGGTGGACAGAGGCCATTGTTCCTTTTCTGAACCCTCCCCTCCCATAGAACCACAGACTTGGCAGGTAGGTGCCATATCTAAGACTCCATCAACCTGGCTAACACTGTTTGCCCTGCTCTGGAGAGCCCATGAGACTCCATCCCATCCAACTTACATCTGTTAGCAGTGGCTTTTCCATATGAATGTCTGGTCTTAGCTCATGTTTCACAACTTGCTAAATCCTTTCAAACAATCAACAGCCAGCCTCAGTGAGCCAGAAGCCCTCATACCACCTGCTACATGCCCCCAGGCACTGCAGTAGCAGCAGCCAGCCTCGATTCACAGCTTGGATTCACCTGGGAATCTGGAAGCCCAAAACAAGCAGCAGCCATCTCAGATTGCTTTATAGCTCAGGCAGGGTGGTCCCAGGCAAAACACAGGGAGAGACTACTTTGGCCGGCACCACCTGGGAAACCCCAAGGCCTGCAAACCCAGTGGACAGCTGCAGTCCAAGTCAGAACACTACCACCCTATCCCTGCACAGCTTACCCTCCATGGAGGGCAGAGGTTGATGATAGTGGTTACAACTAATCTTTGCAGCTGACTGACCTGAATAAATCCCTCCCACTGACCTGACAAATGACAGTATTTCTTTGGCCATTAATCCATTAATGCATCAATGGACATTTAGGTTGTTCCCAGCATTTGTTATTTTTTGTCGTTTTGATACTAATCACCACAACAGGTGTGAGGTAATATCTTACTCTGGTTTTGATCTGCACTTCCTTGATGATTAGTGTTGTTGAGCACATTTTCATGAATCTGATGGCCATTTGAATTTTTGTTTTTTTGAAAAAAAATAGCTATACATTCTTTGCCCATTTTAAGTTGGGTTATTTCTTTTCTTTTTCTATTGAGTTGTATGAGTTCCTTTTATATTTTGAATAATAACCCCTTATTGAATATGTGGTTTGCAAAATTTTCTCCCATTCTGTGTGTCACTTTTTGAATTTTGGTTCATGATTTCTTTTTTCTGTGTAGAGCTTTTTAGTTTTACCTAGTCTTACTTGTTTATTTTTGCTTTTTTCCTTTTTGTTTTGGTGTGAAATCCAAAACATCATTGCCAAGATTGATGTTGAGGAGATGAGGAGATTACCCCATACATTTTCTCCCATGAGTTTTATGTTTTCAGGTATTACATTCAAGTCTTTCACCCACTTTGAGGGTTTTGTGTGTGTGTGTGTATGGATTAAAGTAGGAGTTCAGTTTCATTCTTTTTCATGTGTCTATCCAATTTTCCCTATACCATTTATTGAAGGGACTATCCTTTCCCCATTTTTTGTGTACCCTTGGCTACTTTATCATAAATTAATTGACCATATAGACATGCATTTATTTCTGAGCTCTCTGTTTCGGTCCTTTGCTCTATGTATCTGTTTTTATGCCAATACCATACTGTATTAATTACTATAGCTTTGTAATACAGTTTGAAATCAAGAAATGTGATGCCTCCAGCTCTGTTCTTTTTTCCTCAAAATTGTTTTGTTTATTCAGGGTCTTTTGTGGTTCCATACAAAGTGATGCTGTGTTTTAACACATAAATGAGCACCAAATTCTAATTAAATGTGAGCTAGCAGTGTACTGTACTAATCTGATTTTCCCACATATTTAGAAGTGAAATAAATGTTACAAAATGTTATTTTTGCCCCTTAAATAGCCAAAGACAATGACGTTTATTTGATTTAATGATCTTTTGGTTTCTAAATCCTTTGATTTGTGAATGTATCTATTTTTCAGAAACATGATGATCGACTACATTAAAAAAAATTAACTGAGGGGAAGAGGGAAGATGGCAGCATGGTAGGAGGGAGCACACTCCACCTCCCTCTTTACATGGGAGAAAAACCTAGCCGTTCTACAGAGGACTAGAGCAAACAGTCAACATTATCACAGCATACATGAAAATAGAAGATCAAAAATTGTAGCGGACATTGAAAGACCAGATGATAAGGAGACTACTTCAGGATAATAATGCCCTGGGGATCAGCTCGGGGACCAGGGAGGTTGCAGCCCCAGCCCCAGAGCTCCGGGGGCTGCTGCAGGGCTCTTGAGGTCGGGGAGCTGGGTCAAACGCTCCCTCCCTGGCCAAACAAGGACTGAGCAGCGCTGATCCAGGGGACCGCAGAGTGGGCTTTGGGGAAGATCACGGCACAGCCAGTGGAGCCAAAGACGGCCAGACCTTGTGTGGGTGCCCCAACCCGGAGAGAGTTATTTTTTGGGTAAATGGCTTGGTGCCTACAGCCATGGGCACGAAAGAGGCATGGGCATTCTGCGGGATCCCCGGTGCCCAGGCCACAGTGTGGGCGCCTCATAATCCACAGAGTGCACACCCATGAACCCGGAAAAGGCACAAGCACTCCTCAGTGAGCTTTCAGAGGGAGTGCTGGGAGGGATCCTGCACCCTGGTGAGAGGCAACAGACCGGCTTTGGAGAGATCATGGCCCAGCCAATGGGTCCAGGGACCGCTGGGTCTTGGACCGGAGCCCCAACCCAGAGAGAGTGATTTTTGGTGGAAGGCCTGGTACCTACAGCCATGAGCACAGAAAAAGCGTGGGCATTCTGAAGGATCCCCGGTGCCCATGCCGAGAATTCAGGGGAAGTGTGAGCCCCTCAGAATCCACAGAGTGCACACCAGTGAACCTGGAAGGGGCGCAGGTGCTCCACAGTGGGCTCCAGGCGTAGTGCTTGGGAGCACGCAGATCCAGTGCTCAGGGACCTTCCAGGGGCATTGGGCCTGTGCAGCTCGACCTGAGGACAGTATACCAGAGGCTGACGGAACTCTGATCAGGAAGGGAAAAAAGCCACTGCATTCACCCCTAAGTCTGCTGCAGCCAGCAAAACCAGGAAAACTGGTTTGGCCAGTTTGAAACCAACAAAAGGTTGTTTTTTACTTTTTCTGTTTTGCTTGCTTTTTTATTAAGTAACTTTTTATTTTTTAATTCTTAATATTGTTATATTGTTCAATTCCATATGCTTCTATTTCTTTCTAGTGTTGATCCTTCTCCCTTTCTTTCCAAATTTGTCTTTTCCTTCCATCTTCTGCTTTTTTCCTTCTTTTATTTGAACCTGCAAGTAATAGTATATCTGTATTATTATTTCCTTTTTCTACACTTTTTATTGCAATAGTATTTTAGTATTCCTCTTCTTTCTGTATAGTCTTCTTTGCTTCACTGGTTATATTGTATCATTTAATAGGTTTCCCCTGGTATCTCATTCATAGTGTATTGCTAATCAACTGCCCTTCATTTGTGTTCCATTACTACACTTCTCAAGGCTCCATACTTCCTATTCTTCTTATCTACATCTCATAGATTCTGTCATATGATTGTTGCTCTAATATTACTGGAAATAATGGCTATTCCATACAATTGTAAATAATATGCAACATCCCTCCCAGACCTCAGCCCACTTCTCAGTTTCCTGAATTTAATTACTATAGTGGTTAACTTTATTCTCTCACACACTACACCTATTTACTACTTTTTACTCTCACCCTACCTCAGAATCTGACCTCCCACAACCTCACTGTTTTCCAGATCCAACTCACAACCCTTTCCTTCCCAAGAAGAGTCTTATCTTCTTTCCATCCTTTCTAAAAAGGGGCTAGTGGGGTGGAAGATCACAGTTAACACTATACATAGCCAAAGGATATCCTCTCTCTCCTCTACTTACTGCTACTGTAAGTATCATACCATACTCTCTTGCTGTCTTAAGCCATTTTGCCTTGCCCCTCCAACTTATTATAAAAAAGACTAGGTGGAAGCTGTGAACACCTGGATACAGGAAGGAGTCTGTACCACTGAATCTCACAAGTACTCAACCACAGAAGTACACACCGTAAACCCAAGGACCCAGAAGAGATCAATTTAAGAAGCTGAGGCTAGCAAGAAGATTCTCACGAACAATGAATGAGAAGACAAAGAAATAATCCCCAAATGAAGGGAAAGGAGAAGCCTCAGAAAGAATGCTAAATGAAAGAGAGGCAACTCAACTATCAGATTCTGAGTTAAAAACAATGATTATCAGGAAGTTCCCTGAACTCTCAATGAGTTACCAGAAACTACAGGGAACTTACAATGAACTCACGGCAAACTATATCAACATGAAAAAGGAAATAGAAACATCAACAAGGGCCAAGAGGAAATAAAGAACACAATTACTGAACTGAAGAACACAGTAGAAGGAATGAAAACCAGGATCGATGAAGCAGAAGATCGGATCAGCAAGCTGGAGGACAAAGTAGAAAAAAGCACACAGAAAGAGCAAGAACAGGAAAAGAGGCTCAGAAAGAATGAAGAGGGATTAAGAGAAATGCAAGACAATATGAAACGAAATAATATCCGTATAATTGGGATACCTGAAGGACAAGAAGAAGAGTAAGGAATAGAAAACCTGTTTGAAAAAGTAATGACGGAAAACTTCCCTAATTTGATGAGAGAAAAAGTCACACAAATTCAGGAAACACAGAGAGCCCCAATCAAGAGGAACCCAAAGAGGCCCACCTCAGGACACATCATAATTAAAATGACAAAATTTCAAGACAAAGAGAAAATCTTAAAGGCAGCAAGGGAGAAA
>CM052552.1:46847432-46863040 GCA_028533065.1 Trachops cirrhosus
TGAAGGACAGTAAATTAGCAATACACTATGAAAGAAAGATCAGAGGAAACCTGTCCAATGATACAATATAACCAGCCAAGCAAAGCAAACTATATAGAAAGAAGAGGAATACAAAAATACTATGAAAATAAAAGATGTAAGAATGATGGAAAAATAATAATAATACAAATATGCAATAACTTGCAGGTTCTCTGTAATAGCAAATTAAAATTTGTCTCACTATCTCAGCTGTTGGGATGCCTCTTCTTTGGGTCCAACTCTGGTCTTTTCACAGTTCCAGGGTTTTTCGGGGTTTTTTTTTTGTTTGTTTGTTTTTTGTCTCACTTGTAGGCATTTTTAAAAAAAAAGTCATATGAAGGAAGGAAGAAGAGATAAAATTGGAAAGAAAGGAAGAAGGAATAAAACAAGAAAGAAGGAAAGAGGGGAAAGGAATTAAAAGAGAAAAAATAATAAAAATTAAAGAATAAATAATTATTAAAAAAATAAAAGCAGAATAAAATTTAAAAGCCTCTTGGTTTCAAAGTGGCCAAACCGGTTTTTCTGGTCTTGCTGGCTGCAGCAGGCTGAGGGGAGATTGGTATGGCTTTTCTTCCTTCCTGATCTGCACTCAGTCAGCTGCATGCACTGTTAGGGGAGCTATCCTGGCACCTCTCCCCTGCGCCTTGGGTGTGGGATCCAGGCCTTTCCCCAGGGTT
Source organism: Trachops cirrhosus (assembly GCA_028533065.1). Lineage (NCBI taxonomy): Eukaryota > Metazoa > Chordata > Mammalia > Chiroptera > Phyllostomidae > Trachops > Trachops cirrhosus. Next base: position 46,848,128 of record CM052552.1, read on the forward strand.
ACCATTGTGGGCTGGAGTGCTGGCATACCCATGAGCACTCAGCCAGGCTGCCTCCGTCCCGTGGGTGCACACCCTTCCCAGTGCTATGGGAGTACACAGGGTCTTCCTCACAACCTTCCTCAAAACCTCAGGATCGCTGCCCAGCTGGGTGGCAGGAAGGCCAGAGCGATTGCTGCAGAAAAATTCCCCAAACAGTGTCTGTCTTTTCACTTTTTCTTTTTGAGAAATTCCTCCTCCTCAAGCCTGCTGCTCCATACAGTGGCCTGGCTTCTCCCACAGCCCAATTCTCCAGCCAGACCAGTGACTATGGGAGTCAGGTCCCCTCACTGTGCGACTCTCAACTCTGCTGGTGTCCACAGACTCGGAGGGTGCTCACAGCCCCTGTGTGTTTGCTAGCAACGGGGTTTCTCCCTGTGCTGCTCAGACCTTGTTTGGTCAGGGAGGGAGCAAGTTGCCCCAGCTCTCTCCCAAGGACTCTGTGGCAAACCTGGGAGCAGGTGCCAGGCCAGATGCTCAGCCCCCTGGACCCCGCGCTGGTCCCTGAGCCCTTATTGTCCTGAAGCACTCTCCTTACCATCTGGTTTTTCGGTTCCGCTGCAATGTTTGGTCTCTTATTTTCATATATGCTGACATGCTGTTGGTTGTTTGCTCTTTTACTCCATAGATTGGCTAGGATTTTCTCCCCTGTGTAGGGGGAAGAGGAATCTGCTCACTCCTACCACAATGCCATCTTCCTCCTATTGTCCTTGAATTTTTAAGCATTATTGTTTAACTTGCAAAATGTAGTGATAAATAATATCTTAATCTTCCCTTTGAACACTTTCATGTTGATTACCCCTTTTCTGTCTCACATGTTGTTATCCACATTTAATGATGTTATAATTACTGTTTTATGACACAATATTTGTTTGGATTTACATATATATATATATATGATTTTATTTGTTCATCATTTCTTCTTGCATCTTATACTGTCCTCATGGGATAATTTTCCTAACTCTTTTTTTTCTTTTTTAATTTTCCTAATTCATGAAGAACATCATTTATAATTTCTTTTAGTAATTAATTTAGGATTACCTTGGAGTTGAACTTTCTTAGATTTTGTTACTTGAAACTGTTTTTATTTTACTCTCAATTTTGAAATGTTTTCTTCTGCTAACAGATTTCTAAATTGACAATTATTTTCCTTGAACACTTTGAAGATACTGTTCCACTGCTTTTCTTTTGCACTGTTGCTGTTGAAAGTCACTGCCATTCTAATTGTATTTTATTTTATCCTAGTTGTAGTGTGTTATGCTTCTTGGGTTTATGAATTTATATTTTTCATCAGGTCTGGAAATTCACATTCATTATCCCTTCAGTTTTCCCTTTTCTCCATTTTTTCTATTCTTTTCTTCTGGGACTCAGATTAGAAACCACATTCTCATTTTATTCTTTATATCTTTTTATTGTTTTCCATCTACTTGGCTTTCTAAACCACATTCACTAGTTTTCTCTTAAGTTTTTTTCTAATATGCTGTTTAATTTGTCATTAAGTTTTTTATTTCAACAATTGCATTTTTCATTTCTAAGATTTAATTTTTTTCAATTCTGTCTGGTCATCCTGATGCTTTCTTGTTGTGTGCTTAGATTTATTGTTTTGCCTTTTATTTCCTTAAATATTTCTTACCCAACTGTTCTATGCTCAATATTTGATTATTTTCCTCCTTGGTGTTACCCTCTATTCCTGTTGCCACCCAATCCTCCTTTACTCTTCCCCCCTGGCTAGGTAGATCCCCTTTCTTCTTGCCTCCCCTCAAGAAGTGTGTAAATATTGGACTTTACAGATTAATGTCTCTTCCAACAACCAGGTCTTTGGCTGGAGATTTAAAGGATGTATTTAAGAACATAAGAATTAGGGAAAGAACTTGGTCAAAACAGCCATCTGTTGTTTTTTTTTAACTTTTGATGTGGTGTGAGGGAGAGTTGTTTGGCATTATTTTTATAACAAGCTTGTGTATTTATCAAAGAGGGGACACAAAAAAAGATCACATTTTCAGAACTGGCCTTAAAAGTAATTGTTATGAAGTCATTTAATAAAAGTGTATCTGTATCTAAAACAATTTTGATTAATTTAATATCTGTATTATTGAAGGATACAAACATATTGTTTGTTGTTTCTTCTGATTTTCAGTTATTGTGGTGAATTTCCTTACCACAGGTTTCATAATCTTTTATTGTGAACTCATCATTTCAATTTAATCAGTGGGAGTTTCATTGGCAAACTTTGGGGAAGGTTTTCTCCAGAGTCTGTTTCCAAAGCCAAAGGTTTCCTTCAGCATGGAGGTTTTAGCTCAGTGCAGGCATCCCTGGATCATTTTACTTCTCATTGTCCCAAGGTTCAATAACCCAGTAGCAATGCCTCTACTGCCATATACCCTCAGGGAAAATCTGCCTCTCACTGCAGCCCATTTCTCTGGTCCCAGTTCCCTGTCACTCCAGCTCCAGTTCATAGTACATTTGGGAGTGTTCCCTGAAGACATTCCCTTCCTTTGGTTATACAAGCAATATCTAAAAAAGTGTGTTCTGTGGAGAATATAATTGTTCTGAGGCAGCAGGTTTCTTTGAAGCTCTCATTTAGCCATAATGCCAGAAGTAGAAATGCAAGTGATTAATCTTTTTCAATAATCCTATTGAGTTTGAATCAACAAATTCTGTTCATTTAACAATTATTGAATGTATACTATGTGCGAAGCAATTTTCTAGATGCTGGAGATATAAAAATAAAACTATTTATAAATAAACTACTTTATTAGCATCCCTCACTCAAAAAGCATTCTTTTCTTATTTACTTTCATATATTTTAAATTTATTAATCTATTTGAAAACTATCAATAACAGTGAATATTATGTCTAAAATCAAACTGTTGTCTTTGCTAAGCTGATTCCCTCTTCATTTCTCCAGTTCTTGTTCATGGTACTCTTATTCTTTACTTTACAGAGAATAAAAATTTCAAGAGAGCTCTGACTACTTCCTCTCCTTCCCTCTGTACATCACAGTAATCCCTGAAAACTTTCCGCTAATGCTTCTCTACTAACATCTCTTTCATCTGGCCCCTTTTCCATTCCCATAAACTCTTACTGTCACAAACTGGATTCCTGAAATTCCATTCTCTCTCCTCTCTCCGATGTTTTCTAGTAAACACTCAATATTGTTGCCATACCAGTTTCCTTAGGCACAGCCCTAATCATGTCATTCATATACCCAAAAATCTTCAGTGGGTTCCCATTACCTACCTTATTATTCTCAAATTATAACAATGTATGATATCTCTGTAAAGGGAAAAAACCTTAAATTATCTTTATAAACATTTTACTTATATAAAATGTGAAAGTATCATAACTCTGTGTTTTAGATTCTTATATAACCATAAACTAAAATAACTTTACAAATAAAAACAAAACTATCAAACCAATTAAAGTTAAATTAACATTAATTTAATGTGACACTTTTAATATTTTTTACTGTTGTTCTATTATGTCCCAATTTTCTCCCATTGCTCTCCCCTGCCCCACCTACCTTTTGTTCCCACAGTCAACCCCTACTCTGTTGTCCATGTCCATGTGTCATCCATACATGTTCCTTGACTACCCTTCCCCTTCTTTAATTTAATGTGACAGATAATAGTAGGCTTAAACTAAGTTATCATCTTACACATAAGTATGCCACTGAATGTTATTGCACATATTTGTTTGTTTGCTGTTGTTGCATTGTCTTTTGGCACATCTATATTTCAAAGCACCTGTGATGACTAAATCCTCCAACTTCTCTATTCAAAACCCTGGGACATCTTCATTATACACTGATGATGTCATTTGGCTTCAACTAATACAGAGACATCAGGATCATTTACTTTCTCCAACTGCATCTAATTGCCAAGGGAATGCTAATAATACAACCCAGTGGCATTATTTGATGCTATCTAATCACTGAAGCCAAGACAAATTGAAATCCTCTGGCTATTCTCAGTTTAAAGGCAAACATTCAGGTCTTCCAAAATGCATTGAATTTTTTTAGATTATCTGTATAAAAACATGAAACATTTTCAGTTCTTATAGACCTAATTTGGACCATCACTTTTGAACAAAAGCTTTAAATGACATGGTATGGCTTTCCATATTCTTCTCTCCTTCTACCCTGCCAGTCAGAAATGTTCAAGATAGATGCTATAACAATCACTCATGTTCTAGAGTGAAGCAGAGCTGCAGCTGTCCCATAATGTAGATGTAATGAAAATAAGAAATAATCCTTTGTTGTAAAAATAGACTAAAATAAAAGTCATGAATCTTGTAAAATTTCTGTAGATCTCATTTTAAGAAATACAGGGGTGGGGATGGGGGCAGGGCCTCGCTGGCATGGCTCAGTTGGTTGAGCATCCTCCTGCAAATTGAAAGATCACCAGTTTGATTCCCCATGAGGACATATGCCTGGGTTGTGGGCCAGCCCCTGGTCCATGCGCATGTGAGAGGCAACTGATCAATGTTTCTCTCAAATATCACTATTTCTCTCCCTCTCTTTCTCCTTCCCTTCCCTTCTCTCTGAAAATAAGTAAATGAAATCTTTAAAATAAATAAATAAATAAAAAGGTGGGGGAAGCATTCATACTAGCATGTTTTAAAGACCTTACATAATCCATCCCAATTAACATTTCCCAAATACCAAATATTCCCTTTTCACTCCCCAAAACAAGTCCTGTATGTTCTTACCATTGTGCTTTTGCTCATGCAATTATTTCTGCCTAGGTTCCTTCCCTCCTTCCTCACCTTTGTTCCCTATACACTGAAAGAATTCTTCCTCAGTTATTCTAGCGGAATAACTATTGCACTTTATACCTCTTAAATGACATGTACTAAACCTTTCCTTCTAATTTTACTTTTTCTCTATACATCTTATGTTCCTTCCCAGATTCTCTGAGAGTGGCAATGAGTCTTTTACATTCTTTTCTCCTTGCCAGTGCTTAATACAATGTGTTGTGTATACTAAGAGCTCAGTAAAGAGTTGTTGAATAAATGAGTATTTAATCTTTGTTAATAGAAGTTTAACAGCAACAACATTAAGATAGGTGAAGATGACAAATCCAGATCATGCAACTTTCTTTGTAATGCAGTTGCAAAACTGTTGTCCTACAAGGACTGATTGTGTTTTTGAGCAGTTGCAAAACATTAGCTATGGAAAATGCTATAAAAGTGGAACTAATTTTTTTATTATTCAAATACAGTTGTCCCCATTTTCCTGCCACCACTCTCCCCTGCCCCAGCCACCCTCACCTTTCACCCTCAATCCTACCCACCCTTGGCTTTGCCCATGTGTCCTTTATACATGTTCCTTGATGACCTAGTCCCCCGTTAACCTCCTTCCCCCTCCCCTCTGGTGACTGTCACTTTGTTCTTTATTTCAATGCCTGGTTATATTTTGCTTGCTTGTTTGTTTTGTTGATTAGGTTCCACTTATAGGTGAGATCATATGGTATTTGAGTTTCACCACCTGGATTATTTCACTTAGCATAATGCTCTCCAGTTCCACCCACACTGTCCCAAAGGGTAGGAGTTCTCTCTTTCTGCTGCATAGTATTCCATTATGTAAATATACCACAGTTTTTTTGATCCACTCATTTGCTGATAGGCACTTAGGTTGCTTCCAACACTTAGCAATTGTAAATTGTGCTGCTATGAACATTGGGGTGCATAGGTTCTTTTGAATTGGTGTTTCAGGATTCTTAGGGTATAATTCCAGAAGTAGAATTGCCAGGTCAAAAAGCAGTTCTGTCCTGGCTGGTGTGACTCAGTGGATTCATTGCCAGCCTGCAAACCAAAAGGGTCACTGGTTTGATTCCTTGTCAGGGCAAATGCCTGGATTGTGGGCTAGGTCCCCAGTAGGGGGCATGCAAGAGGCAACCACACATTGATGTTTCTCTTCCTCTCTCCCTCCCTTACCCTCTGTTGAAAAATAAATAAAATCTTTAAAAAGTTATTTTTAAAAAGGCAATTCTATTTTTTAGTTTTTTGAGTAAATTCCATACTGCTTTCCACAGTGGCTGCACCCATCTGCATTCCCACCAACAATCTGGTACTTAGTTAAAATTCCATACAACATGAAGCAAGAAAGGGATTATTATAAAAGCTCATTCTTATGAATTAATTAGTTAGCCTTCTCTACCTTTAGAACAAAATTAATTTAGAAATAAATATTGCTGGAAAAGTTTTTCAAACTGTAAACATTTTTAAATATTTGTTATTAAATTTCATAAGGAGATTCAAAATAATGCAAAACAGTCTCCTTGCACATCAAGATAATATCATATCAGTCACCTTTGGAAGGGGAGAGTGGTGCAGATAAGCTGGGGAAAACAAAAACCAGAGGATATAGGGTACAGACCCTTCAACTCTTTGCCCTCCCAGTCTTGCTTCAAAGCCTTTGACTGCTCTACAGTCAATGTCCCTCTAGACCCTGACTTCTAGTTGTCTTCACCTTGGTTAAAGGCCAACATGTCCTCCAATGCCCTGTCCCCATTTACTGTTAGCTACACAAGAGTTGAAACAGGAGCCAGAATAGAGTTCAGTCTTGCACAACATTTTCTAAAATACCTCACTGAAGCTAGCTGGCACTCTGCTGCCTAGTGTTCACCCCCATAGTCACAGCAGGAGACTAATGTGTTAACCATTTTAGAGTCTCTGTAGATTGACAATTGGGGAAAGGGGATCCCAAATATTCATATTCTTGAGAAGGCCTATGGTATAAACTGGGGACAGACAGAAGGATACACAGTAGTTACAGGCAAAGAACGATCATGTACAAAGGTAGAGGGCATTGTTATACAATTTTTATTTTATTTTTCAATCACAGTTTACATTCAACACTATTTTGTATTAGTTTCACATGTACAGCATAATGGTTGGACAATCATATACTTTGCAAAGTGTCCCCCCACAATATTTTCAGAATCCACCTGGCACCATACTTAGTTTTTACAATATTAAGGACTACATTGCCTATGCTATACTTTACATCTCCATGACTATTTTTGTAAGTACCAATTAGTTCTTAATCTTTTCACCTTTTTCTCCCAGTCCCCCAACACTTCTCCCCTCTGGCAACCATCAGTCTGTTCTCCACATCTAAGAATCTATTTCTGTTTTATTTATTTATTTTGTTTTTTTTAGGTTCTACACATAAGCGAAATCATGTGGTATTCACTTTTCTCTGTCTGCCTAATTTCACTTAGCATAATGTCCTCTCGGTCCATTCGTGCTGTCATAAATGGTAAGATTTCATTCTTTTTTATGGTCAAGTGATACTCTATTGTATATGTACCACCACTTTTATCCACTTGTCTATTGATGGACACTGGGGTTGCCTCCATAGCTTGGTTATTGTAAATAATGCTGCAATGAACATAGGTGTCCATATATTTTTTTGAATTATTGTTTTGGGTTTCCCCAGGTATATACCTGGATATATAGGTATATACCTAGAAATGGTATCACTGAGTCATAACATAGTTTCAGTTTTCTTTCCTTTTCTTAAATTATTTTATTGTTGTTCAATTACAGTTGTCTGTATTTTCGGTTTTAATTTTTAAGGAACCTCCATACTGTTTTCCACTGTGGCTCTACCAATCTGCATTTCCACCAATAATACACAAAGGTTCCCTTTTCTCTACATCTTTGCCAACACTTGTTGTTTGCTGATTTATTGATGATAGCCATTCTGACAGGTATGAGGTTATATCTCATTGTGGTTTTAATTTGCATTTATCTAATGATGAGTGATGTTAACCTTCTTTTCATATGTCTATAGGCCATCTATCTGTTTTCTTTGGAGAAATGTCTATTCAGGTCTTCTGCCCACTTTTTAATTGGATTTTTTTGGTGTTGAGTTGAATAAGTGCTTTATAAACTTTGGATACTAACCCTTTATCAGCTGTATCATTGGAGAACACCTTCCCTGATTCAGTGGGTTGTTTTTTCATTTTGTCAGTGGTTTCCTTTGCTGTACAAAAAATTTTTAGTTTGATGCAGTCCAATTTGTTTATTTTTTCTTTTGTTTTCTTTGTCCAAGGTGGTGTGTCAGAAAAAACATTGCTAAGAGAAATGTCAGTGATTTTACTGCCTCTGTTTCCTTATCAGAGTTTTATGGTTTTGAGCCTTACATATGAGAGTATCATTATACTTAGGAAGCCATTGAGGAGTAATGAAAGACAAGGCTTGGGAGTATCATGATGAGATTTTTGTTTTGGAAAGGTCATTCTGGAATAGAAAGAGGCCAGGTAGATGCCAGTGGGATCACTTATGAGGGATTGCAGTCATATGGATGAGAAGTGAGGAGGGGAAAATTGGGATATCAGCAACGAGGACAGAGAGAAGTGAACAGATTTGAGAAATTTATGAAGATACTATTGAAGAATCAATCATTGTTTTGAGGGGGCTGTCATGTTTAAACCAGGCAGGTGGACCAGGGCCAGTGTGTTTAAGGCACTGGATTCTGGGCTTGACATGGGAATAATTTTCCTGTTATTCAAATGTGATATCATGTAAAACTGAATTTACTCCCCAGTGCTAAGAATGGATCCAGGACATTTGTTACTCAATACAAGTCCCAAACACTCTCACAGCTCCACTGCCAAATCACTTCAACTTCTGCTTCCTGATTCTCCTCCAATCTATGTGTCTGATGCAAATACCTCACCTATATTTCTGACCCATTGATTGCCCTGGCCCTTTCTCTACCTCATCTTGGGGAACTGAAGGTGCTGATTTGCTTAAGTCAAATAAGGCCAACCTTGGAACTTGGAATGGGGTCATCATTCCCCAACATACTTGGGCTGTAACAGGGGTAGGTACAGTTAGAGGAAGGGGGAAAGGGTAAAGTACCTCTTATGAATATTCTCCTTCCTGCCTATTAAAATTCCACCCATTCCTCAGCTTAAGACTCAAATGCTATACCTTTAAAGAACTCTTCCCAAACTCCATTACCATACCCCTTAAACTGGAAGTGATTCTCCCTCTTTTTGTCTTAAAAATATTTTCTAACTTATATTTAGATACTTACATTCTATATTTTATAATAATCATTGGACTGCATGTTTTCTTTCTCCTAGTAAATTATAAATCCCTTGAAATTGACAACTGTCTTCCTAATCTTTCATTTATTTATTCAATAAATATTTGAATGATTGAATGAAGAACAGAATGAATCTCTCTTAATTCCCCAGTGCTTTATATATAACATTATCGTTCCTCAATAAATCTTCCCAGAGCTATGAAAGGGCTACTTTTGATAGTTATGAATGTTACCTCATTTTTCTGGGTTAAGAACAAAAGTACAAATAGCGAGAGGGGGGGGGAGAGAGAGAGAGAGAGAGAGAATGGAAATAGTATAGAGTCTTCTCTATACATGGAAGAAGGGGCTTAGACTCAATTGATATTCTCCTTTTTCACACTACTTTTTCCAATTTCTTAAAGTAATTTCTTTAACTACTGATAAAAACCCAAAGGCCTCTAGCCTAATATAGGATAAACAGGTTTTCTTTACCTTGTAAAATCTTTTCTATAAATGTATCAAATATCTTCACCTATTTTCTTTCCCATAAATATAAATGAAAGTAAAATGATTTTAAAATGATGGTCTAATAGTTTGTCAATATGTGACATATGGTGAAGCATGGTCATAATGGAATTTTTAAGTAATTAAAATTATATCATGACTAATTAATAACAGCTTAAAACCCCATAAAGCATTCTAACCTAAGCATTTTTTATTCATACTGTATATGCCAAAAATTAAGAACAGTACAAAAAGAAGAGAGGGGAAAGCCATTTCCAATTGTACTCCCATTTTTTACTTATTTAGGGCAATAGCTTAACTCAGATTACTTCTTTTGATTAATAGCATTTAATATATAAAAATGACTATATACATGCATTATGAATGCATAAGAAGTTTTTTCTATTAAAAACAAAGTGGAACTATCCTGACTCTTATATTTACCTAAACAAAGACCAATACTAGTTAGAAAAATCTGTCTGAATAAAGTCAAAAAATTGCTAAGCACATACTTAACTACTATTAAGAATGCCTTCAGAACAGACCCACCCATACACATGTCTTGCAGTCCAGATGGAATGATGAAATTTTCCAATCACTCCTGGCATTTATTTAAATGTTTGGCCATCCAGATACAAAATTCATCCAACAAATGAGAATGACTATTCCAAAAAGAAGTGATTGAAGCCAGCTTTTCACTTACAGAAGTAACAACTAAATTCTTTATGCTTTGAATCATACTGTGCTAATGCTCTTTCCTTTCTAGAATTTGAAGGCCTTCAGTCATATAACAAACAGTGATAAGGCTTCTATGCTGCATAAGCCACTATGCTAAGTGCTGCAAGTATAGAGAGGTGAATAAGATATGTCCTTCCTTTCGAGGGTAAAGTGTCTTGGAATATAATTATAAATAACTAAAATGCAATAGAAGGAAATTGCACATGAGAAAAAGATTATTGAAGTAAGGCTAATGCTATGATGGTTAACAGAATGAGTGCTGCCATTTGTAGCTAAGAAACTTAAGGAAGAATTTCTGGTGGAATTAGTATTTGACATAGAATGTGAAGGTTGGTTAGAATTTCAAGAAGCAGAGTATGAGAAACAAATAAACAAAGGAAATATTCACTGTAAATGTGAGATGCAATACTGTTTAAAATATGTAGCTGACACTGTTAACATCCAACCCGTATGCCCTTGGAACTAACTCTCCTCTATACACCACCCTCAGTTGGTTAATAAATTTCTCAGCTTCCTCACTTCTCAGATAGGAACCCTCTCCTAGAGGTTCTCAGCAACTATGATCCACAATTACCCACATCAACACACTTTGTATTGCCTGTTTTCTCTTCCCTGTCTTACATTCCTATGTCCCTACTAGTGCTTCCTGACATTACCTCTCAAATAAAATTCTCTACTCACACTTACTCATAAAATATGCTTTTGCAGGAATCCAAAATAAAACACAATAGCTCAGCCAAGTGGGAAATCTTATTGACAACTGACAGAATGATCTGTTTTTTTACAAGTCACTAAAATAGAGCAATATTTTCCCAAATGGCAATCACTAGGCTAGCTTTGAGCACAGATTTTCCCCTCTTGGATATTTGCAATACTCTCATATTCTCATGTCATTAGACTGAGAATGGCATTAAAAAGTCCAGAAGCAAAATAGAAACTTATTTAACATTGTTTAAGAGTTAAATAACCCTATATGACACCTTTATTGAACCTTCTGGTTAAAGTCAGTCTGGAAACAGATGGAATTGATACCGACATATTCCTAAAATTTATGAAATTTTATTTTCTCTACTTTCATGGGAACCCAAAGCTAAATAAGGCATGTTTGCAGTTATTTTAATATTCAGAATTTCAAGCCAAATTTTTATTTTACTAAAGTGTATTTTAGCTCATTTGATAATGATGACAGACTGATTTTTAAATGCCTTAACTTAAGTAATGTTTAACACCGTTCCAACTCTCAGTTCACATGGTTTTCTATGTAGAAATGACCTTGACCTGGTTTCCTGTGGACACCACCTACATTCAGAGGTGGAAGAAGATTAAAAGAGATGCCTGGAAGATGTCAGCAGAAACATACATTCCTGCTGCCCAGTGCCTAAAAACACCAATCCAAATGCCTCTTATCTCTCTTAAGCAGGAGCATCCACAAGGTCCAGTGGGCAGGTTGAAACTGAAGACAGTGGGGAAGATCTGGTCAGACACCTTAGAGTCCTGAGGAAGAAGCTAGAAGGCACTTTTCTTCCCTCCAGAACTAACTGGAGTCCAGAAAATTTCTGTGGCAAAACTCTAGAGATGAGAACCAGAGTTTCTCAGTTCCTAGAGATAATTTTGCTTCCTAAAAAGTCTCAGGACTTATCTCACCTCAAAGGAAAGGTAGTAGAAGCCACAGGGAATGGTCCAGGGAGAATTCATGGAGCAGCTGAATATGGAGGTGAGTCTTCCATGCTAGAGAGGCTGTGAAAATCTGGCATTTCAATCTGAAAAGAGAGTTACCAGTACTTTATCTTGGTGCCCCTCTAGAGAGAATACCATATGTGAGAAAGGAACTACCATACTGAAAAAAAATTTTTAAAGGGCACAGGTAGCAATATGGAGGAAAGAAGGAACACCTAGTGATGGTCAACCACAGTTCAAAATGACTCTCTGAGACCAAGAAACATGATTTTTTCACTTTTTAAAAATCAATGAATGAGATGAAAAAGAAGATGGTCACGTTTGAAAGCCATATTCATGGTCTGAAAGGTCAAGAAAGAATATTGTAAAACAGAACGCAATGGCCTTCAACATTCAGCCATAAAGGAGCAAATTATCTTGAATAACCTTCCTGCCAAGAACTATTGTAAAAGCTTCTGCAAATGCATAAAGCATCTATGTGCAGTCATTGAACAATAACAAGGTAGGCAAGATTCCAAGGGGAAAAATTTCAGAGAGTTAGGAGGTACATTGAGGTGAACCCTTTTTTTGCTTTTGATTTTTCCTTTAGTATATTTGATAGTTCACTGAACTTGGAATAGAGGTCTACAGAAAACAGTGGTCATATTTTGTAGAAAACTCTCAGGGTTACAGAGAAAAAAAATCAAAGTGTGGTGCTGCCAAGGAGAACAGAACTCAAATAAGAGAAAGGAAGTAAGCCAATAAAACTCTGGAATCAATCTCACCTTGAGATGTTTACTGACTCTTAAGTTATGTGCATACTCAAGATGAGAGTCCCAGAAAAGAAAAAAGAAAAAAAAATATCTGGGGGATGTAGAGCTAATAAAAGACACCAGAAGACACCAGAATTCTTTTTTTTTTTTACTTTTTTACTTTTTTATTTATTTTTTTATTTTAGTTTATTCAGTATACTTTCTATCCTTTAGTCCCATTCCAGCCCGCCCACACATTCCTCCCCGCCTCCCTCCCCTTTCCAAACCCCCTAGTTTTGTCCATGTGTCCTCTATATTTGTTCCTGTAAACCCTTCCCTTCTCCCCTGAAATTCCCTCCCCTCTCCCCTCTGTTTCAGAATTCTGATGGTGCTAGGGAATCAAAGAGTAGAGTTCATGCTCAACAAAGTAGGGTAACTCTTTTAAGCATACAAGGCTTTAGATTGAGACTCCAGAAAAGAATATCCCTAAGTATGATACTCTACCAGCAAGCAAAAACTAGAAATAGACTGACCATGACAACACTTGCCATTGACTGGATCAAGGTGATCTTCCATTGCTGTGTCTGCCTGCCAGGAGTAAGTTAACATCAGCTAAGTTGGGTTTTTGAAAAAGTAAACAGTCAAAAAAAATCCTTAGTTAGACTAATAAAAAAAGAAAGATAATCCAAATAAATAAAGTCAGGAATTTTAAAAAGAGAGTATTTCAATGGATACCTCAGAAATAAAGATAGTCACAAGAAACTATTATGAACAATTATATACCAACAAATTGGATAACCTTAAAGAAATGCATAAATTCCTAGAAACACACAACCTACCAAATCTGAGTCCAAAAGAAATAGAAAACCTTAATAGACCAATACCAAAGAGATAGAATCAGTAATCAAAAACTTCTGAACAAATAAAAGCCTAGGACCAGATGAGTTCAAAGTGAACTCTACTACAAATTCAAAGATTTAATATCAATTCTTCTTAAACTCATTTTATGAGACCAGCTTAAAACCAGAGGAAGACTCTATAAGAAAAGAAAGTTATAGGCCAACATCCTTGATAAACACAAATGTGAAAATCTGCAATAAAATATTAATAAACTGGATTTAATACCACATTAAAAGAATCATATACTATAAAAAGAGTGGAATTTATCCCTGAGATTCAAGGATGGTTCAACATACACAAATTAACCAATGTGATATGCCACATTAACAAAATGAAAGAAGAAACCCACATAATCATTTGATGAAATTTAACATTGATGAGTAAAATTCTCAACAAATTGGTATAGAAGTTACTTACTTCAATATCATAAAGCCCATTTATGAAAATCCCACAGCTAACATCACAATCAATGGATTAAAACTAAAAACTTTTCCACTAAGGTCTGGTACAAGGCAAAGATGCCCACTATTACTACTTCTATTCATCATAGTCCTGGAAGTCCTACCCAGAGCAATTAAACAAGAAAAATAAATAAAAGGCATCCAAACAGGAAAAAAATGTGAAATTGTCTCTATTTGAATATGGCATGATGTCATAAAGAAAACCTTAAATATTCCACAAAAATATTGTTAGAACTAATAAAAAATCAGTAAAGTTATAGAATACAAATCAATATATAAAATTCAGTTGTGTTTCTGTATACCAACAATGAACTGTCATAAACAATTTCATTCACAACAACAATAAAAAGAATAAATACTTAGGTATAAACTTAGACAAAAAGGTGAAAGACTTGTACACTGAATACGGTAAGAATTGATGAAGGACATTTAAAAAGACACAGATAACTGGAAAGGCATTCTGTGTTTATGAATTGGAAGAATTAATATGTTAAAATGTCCATACTACCCAAACTGATTTACAGATTTATTGCAATCCTTAAATATATCAATTGTGGACTTCTGGCCAAGATGGAAGCCTAGGTAGATACATTTTGCTTCCTCACACAACCAAAAGATGGACAACAACAAATTTAAAAACAAAAAATAACCAAAGCTGCCAGAAAATCTAACTGTATGGAAGTCTGACAACCAAGCAATTAAAGAAGAAACATTCATTCAGACTGGTAAGAGAGGCGGACCCGGGCAGCTGGGGTGGAGAAGATTCATGGCAAGGCAGTGGCTGGAGGAAAAGCGCGGGCGAGGTGGTGGCTGGTGAACCCAG
>CM052552.1:46871190-46900000 GCA_028533065.1 Trachops cirrhosus
GCAGCTGAAAGAAAGAAGGAGATCATACCCTTTCCAACAGCATGGATGGAGCTGGAAAGCATTGTGCTAAGCGAAATAAGCCAGGCAGTGAAAGACAAATGCCATATGATCTCGCCTTTAACAGGAACCTAAACAACAAAACAAAGAAACAAGCAAAATATAGCCAAAAACACTGAAATAGAGGACAGGCTGACAGTGACAAGAGGGGAGAGGGGAGGCAATTTCAGGGGAACTTCAGGGGAGAATGGGAAGGGTTTACAGGAACAAATATAGAGGACACATGGACAAAACTAGGGGGGTTGGAAAGGGGAGTTAAGAGCGGAGGAATGGGTGGGCGGACTGGAATGGAAATAAAGGATAGAAACTGCACTGAATAAACTAAAATAAAAAAAAAATTTAAGATTTTTTTCTCTGCTAGCACCTGAAACAATGCTATGAATTGTGTTTCACTCCATGTGGCAACCAGAAAGTTCAGTACTTGCCTTTTCCCACTAGTATAACTTGGTTTGTTTGTGTGGGGCCAAGTGAAATGGTGCCTTTACTCTCAGTTGGCACCCCTTCCACGCCTAGGTGGCTGGCTCAAGATTTCCTAAGTCTTAGGCCATCAGGAATGCAATTTTTTTTCATTCACCCAGTGAATATTTATTGAGCATTTGAAAGATGCAACATTGTGTTAGACAGGCACTGATTTGCTATTTCTTCTATACCATGAACAGGTGACAAAACATAAAGCAAAATTGAGATATGGGCAGAGTGAGCCTGCAAAGCTTTCCCGCCTCTTCCCTTCTCTTCTAGTGAGTCTTGGTGTTGTCTTCCCAACCCCAACCCCCCCCAGGTAGACTTCCAGTCTATGCCAGCCCTGTGAAACCTCTGCTACCCCCTTTTACTTCTACCCTACACATTTATGCCCTTCCCACAGGCAGGTGCTGTTTTATACATCACCTTAAGCAATACCATTTCCCCTTTGCATGTGAATCAAACCACCTTAACTCTAATTCTGGGATATGACACCTAGGGACAGTGATATTTCTGGTATATGTAGATAAGATATTACCATTGGTATGATGAAGCTGCTGTTGACAATGTTTCAGAACATAGAGGCACAGAATATGGTGTGACTTTTATATGCTCAGGCTGCCTTAACCTCTTTCAGCCTCAATCCCCTCACTTAAAAAATAAAAACACACACATATGCACAAGCACAAAACAACCTGAATGCTCCCCAGCAAAAGACTGGTTAAAGAAAATATGGAATATACATATTTAGGGATTCTATGCTAAAATGAGGTAAATTTATATGAACCCATGTGAAGAAAGAATTGCTACTAATAGTAAGAATCAAGCCAGTATACACAAGATCCCATTTTTAATGCAAAATACATATTATTAGGGCTTACTAATAGTCAAGACTCCTAGCTAAAGCACTCCTCATGTGCAGTCATATTTAATCTTCATAATAAGTCTGCAAGTTACATACTATTATCCCCTCCACACGTACACATTGCAGGTGAGGAAACAAAAGACGGTAAGACTAGTAAGTGCTTGGAAAAGGATTTGAACTTCATACCCCCTACTTTCATTGAGGTATAATTTTCTCATAGTGGAAATAGAGTAAAAAAAAAGAGTAAAGCATTCTTCCCAGTCTTCTCCCTGCTTATAGGTTTTTAGTCCTTCCAGAACAGTAAAGTAAGTACTCATTGTGTGGAACTTGTACTACTGCAGGTAGTAGAGATAATTTCAGGGATAGCTTTGGCAGCCCTCACAGCCACTATTAAATAACATTAAGCCACATAGTGAGAGCATTATTCCCTGTACAATACTTTTTAATCCTCTGATCACATCACTAAAATGTTTCAATTTAGGGCTAGTCTTTAACACCCTCTAACACTTGTTGATATTTTTGCCCCCAGAAAGTCAACCTCAGGTTCTGAACAGGCAAATGTTATCTAGTTAGACTTTAGTAAACTGGTGCTATTTTCATTGTATTTATATCTATGGTTTATATATATGGCAAGCGACACAGGGTATTTATTTATTGTAATGACAAAATATTTACTCTTTTAAAGAGATGTATTTAAGATTTTTCTTCATTTGAGTGTGTTAATTTAAAGAAAAATATTAACTAGCAGGATAAGATGTATACAAATATAATAAAGTCAGTAATTATATGACTAAAATATTAAATACTTCACTGTGCTATACAACAATGCAGGTAGCCCAAATACCCATGAAACTGAACTTACTTGTCTACCAAACCAGCCATTTGCTAACCAGTTGATACCAATAACACAAATAATGTTTATTTTGTATAAATTTAAATAATAAAATATGAATGAAGTTTATACTGCTACTCAGGAACTCTAAAAAGAATGTAGTCAAAAACAGAGTAACCAATGATCATTTGTCACTTCATAAAAGCCAGGCACTGTTCTAAGTATTTCACATATATTAACTGACAACAACACTGTAAGATGGGTACCTTTATCTCCATTATACTGATGAGCAAACTGAGATACAGAAAACTTAAATAATATATTCAAGGTTGCATCAATTATAATTCTGATCCCAGGGCATATGTTCTTAATCATCATGCTATATTACCTCCTGATAATAAGATGACTTTAAATATTTATACACATTATTATACTTCTTCCTGCTTCTAACTGCTTACCAAGATGCCAGAAACTGAATCCCAACTTTCAGTTGGCATGCCAATCATTACCTTGACACCCACAGTCTCTTCTTAGAAAACCTGTTTCATTTTCCACCATCAAAGTGTTACGGTGGCCCTCACCTAGTACTGGATCTGCATCAGCTTGGGAGCTGAGGTCAAGCTTTTCTCAGGGGTTTACATTTTACTTTCTCCTCAGAATTCACAATTTGAACACTATGAAACTTAATTCACAAATTGGGACACTGAGAGGCTGAATCTTGGAAATACAATCAAGCAGAGACAGGGAAGGAGGCAGTGCTATGACAAGCCAACACCATACATGAGTTAAAGTCCTGAAAGTATGAAAAAGCTAACAAGAGATAAGACCCAACAACCCTGCCAAGAAAAGAAATTGTTCTGTGACTCCACAAGAGTTAGCAGGACGACTAACAGTGCCTGACATTCCAGTTCCAATTCCTGCGTGGCCTGGCCATGATACAGTTCTTATCCTCAAGTGCCCATTAGAATATAGCAGTTAATGTTATAATCACTGCTTTACTTCAAGCTAGAGTGAGTAGATTTCCATCACTTGCTATCACACACACCTAAACAGGAGTGAAGTTGTATACAATAGATCTTGAAAGAAAATGCAGAGTGATGGTAGTATGGATGGTAATAAGGTCCCCCCAGTCCCAGGATGGGAAAATGGTAGCCCATGTAGTGGTGGCAAAGCAACTGGTTAAGTTATAGTCAACTGTCTCAGGGATCTCCAAATGGGGGCTTATCAAGGAGGAGGATTTGCAGGACTTGGTAGCCAAATGTAAGGACATCTGAGTGAGTTGGTTTCATCTGGTGGCTTAAATAAAGATTATCAAGAAAAAAAACAATTCCTTCTAGACTGCCCACCTAGAGGAAGATAAGGAAAAGCAAGGCACTTAATTTTCATAGGCTATTCTTCCTATCTGTAGCAGTGTGTCTCAGGGCAATACTGAATGGCTTCAATAGTAAGCTTTATTAGACTGTACTGAGTGATGCTTTGGAAAGCTGTCAGTAGGCCTGACAGTCATAAATAAATTACTTTGCAGAGACTATTTAAATTATACATCATTGGTAATGATTATTCAGGTGTAATGAGTTTAATTGATTACAAGAGTGGTTTTTAAAATGACGTAATAACTGCCAGTGTTAGTTTGTTGTTGGAAGTGTGAGCTAGTGGGGATGATTTTAAATTTTAAAGCATTTGATTTGCATTAGTTGTGAGAGATATTTTAAACTATGTAAACAGGATTGGTGCTTTCCTGTAGCCCTGGATTACCCTATCTGTCACTAAAAAATAAGGCTTTGGTTAATGTACAAAAGCTCCTATTTTGAAGCAGTTATCTCAAGCAAATTCACAAAGGCCAGTGGGTTATTGGTTCTTGTCTCCTCCAACCACAGGGGGAAAAAAGAAGAAGAAAGAGAAGAAAAGAAATCTTACTACCAACCACTTCGTAGCCAATTGAGGTCAGGCTGACACCCCCCCAGATGCCCACCTTCCTTATTTGTCCCTCCCCAACCCAACATGGACAACCTGGATATCCAGGGGGTAGTTGAAGTAACATTTCCATATGTGTGTCAGTCCTAGAAGTATGCTGCTCAGATCACCCTTCAAGAGAGAACTTGCCATTCAGGGCCAAGGAGCTCAATCAGCTGGAGGCCTCCACATGTAACACCTTCAGGATCTGCCTCAGTTATGGAGCTGAGGCCAAAGTTTTCTCAGGCAACCCCAGTTGATGACTCAGCATGGCAGAAGTCCAGGGACTGGCCATTTCTGCCCAAAGCAAGGCTTCTCTAACAGCAACCTTTCTCCAGAATTCATGGTTGCGTTGGTAAGACTTTGCTAGATCTGCATCTCAATCTTCAGGCTTTCACTGCCTAATCCTGTTTTACCTCTTTTTAACTTTTATAAGCTTTACCCCCAATAAACCTGTTCCACTCCTAATTCCATCTCCATGTTGGCTTTGCAGAGGACCCATTGACACAATACAATTTTACTATTGACTGCTGCTATCCCTAAACAAACACCAGTACTATTTTCATGAAAAGTTGTTAGATAGGAAAAGAACTTGGATGAAAAACATTCATAAAATCTTCCACTTGGACCTGGAGAACATTATGCTAAGTGAAATAAGCCAATCAGAGAAAGACAAATACCATATGATTTCACTCATATGTGGAATCTAATGAAGAAAACTCAACTAACAGGCAAAACAGAGACAGACTCATAGATGGGTGGCAGATGACAGTTAGTTGGGGGGAGGTTAGGGGATGGAGGAATTGAGCAAAAAAGAAAAAGGACTCATGGACATGGACATGGCAATTCCTGGGGGGAGGAGGGTATAAGGGGACTAAATGGTAATGGGAAAAATATAATAAAGATTACATATTTAAAAGAAATAAATAAAATATTCCATTACTGATTTTAAGTCATAACTGACCCAACATGCTGGAGTTCTGAGTCTAGTGAAATCCAAATGAGAAGGCTATCGTGAGCCCAGCTGAATGCAGCCGTGAGCCTGGCTGAACAGCACTATCTGGTTTCTATGCTACACTGGGTTCCTTGAGTTAAAATTAATGCCTTAATTGGAAAAGATTCAAATCTTGGTCACTGGAATGAGAATGTTATGGAGGAGCCAAAGGAATTAAACCCTGGGACTCCTCCAAATCCCTGAGACCTCCCAGATGGACAAGTATGATAATCACTCCAGATATAAACCAAACCTCAGATGCAGCTGGACTAGTTACAAGGAAAGACCACTGAAGCCCCTTCTATGTGTCAAATACCAAGCGAGGCACAGAAGACATAGAGGTATAGCAAGGGAGAAAAAAATCTCTGCCTTCATTTAACATGCATCCTAGTGGGTGGAGTGGGGAGAGGAAAATAGATAATAAAATGGTAAAGTATGTTGTATATTAAATGGTTATAAATGCTGTGGGGAAAATTAAGCAGAGAAGGGGGATAGACTGTGGGAACAGGGCTGCAATTTTAAATAGGGTATCAGAGAAGGCTTCACTAATAAGGTGTCATTTGAGTAGTAGGTAAGGAAGTAAGCCATGCATATGTAAAGAAAAAAGCATGCCAGGAAGAAATAGTAGAATTTGCAAGGATCCTGAGATGGAAATGTGCTTATTATATCTGAGAAACATTCGGAGTGGTAGGACATGAGGTCAGAGAGGTAGCTAACATCAGATCATTAGGACCTTGTAAGCCACTATTAGGACTTTTCAATTTTAATAAGAGTGAGGAGCCATCGGAGGATTTTGATCAGAACAGTGGCATGATCTGGCTTATTTTAATAGACTGCTCTGTGGATGATAGACCATAGAGGAGCTTGAGTGGAAGCAGGGAGGCCAGTGACAGGCTACTGCAAAAATCCAGGAAAAAAATGATAAAATT
Organism: Trachops cirrhosus; assembly: GCA_028533065.1. Taxonomy (NCBI): domain Eukaryota; kingdom Metazoa; phylum Chordata; class Mammalia; order Chiroptera; family Phyllostomidae; genus Trachops; species Trachops cirrhosus. Next base: position 46,877,280 of record CM052552.1, read on the forward strand.
ATAATGGCTTGGGACAAATGGAGTAGCAGTGGAGTTGAAAAGAAATGGTTGGACTCTGGATATATTTAAAGTAGAAACAATAGGATTTGCTGTTTGATTGCATATGTGAGGTATAAAATAGAATTAAGGACGATTCCAGAGGTTTAGCTAGAGTAACTAGAAGGACAAAGATCATTTCTTATGCTGAAAACATTGTAGGAAGAGCCAGTTTAGAAGGAAGACCAGAAGCTCCATTTAGGACATGTTAAGTGTAAGATGCCAATTACACCCAAGTGGACATGTTGAGGAGGCAGTTGTATAATCACAAAATTCTCAGGATCTGCCCTGGTTGGTGTGGCTCAGTGGATTGAGTACCAGCCTACAAACCAAAGGGCCACTACTTTGATTCCCAGTCAGGGCACAAGCCAGGTCTGCAGTAGGGGACGTATGAGAGGCAACCACATATGGATGCTTCTCTCCCTCTTTCCCCCTCCTTTCCCCTCTCTCTAAAAATAAATAAATAAAATATTTGTTTAAAAAAAAGAAAATTCTCACAATCTGTTCTTGAGTCAAACCAACCCAGCAGACAGTCTCTCCAAGTAATTGTTAGGCTTCAATTCAAAGGGTGCCAACCCTTGCCAGAAGGAAACCATTTTTATGATATCTGCTCCCACAAGAAAATCCTCTGCAGTTTTCTTTCTCAAATGTTCCATACTTCAGTAAGTAGTAATGCCATCTATCCTGAAACCCTAGAAGTAGCTATCCTCTCCCTAAATGTCCCCTTCCCACCACATAGATGTCCAATCAACCACTGAGATCTGTTTATTCTCCCTCTTCTATTTGTCTTAAGTCCATCTACTTTTTCATCATCATTGCTATCCCTCTGGTCCAACTATCATCATTGTTCCTTTGGACTGCTGCATTACCTCCTATCTTGTCTCCTATGCTCTCTTACCTCCTTTCCATCCATTCTCAATTCCATAAAGAGAGGGAAAGTTAACTCACAAGTTTGCACATGAGTGCCCAATATTCCTCACACACACCTCCCCACTAGTCATTGGGCCCAAAATCTAGGGAGTGGGAGGGTTAGAAACTCACACATAGTTGTATAGGAATTCAATAATATCAAGAGTGATGTTGCATAGTGGCAAATAATGATAACTAACACACTTTTGAACTGGATAATGATAAATAATGATCATTGAATTGGGGGAAAAATAACAAACGGTAATGAGCATACTGGAAAGGGGATGGAATGAATTATGTGTTTTCACTAGACAGTTCTTTACCATAAAGCTGAGTTTGATCACAGAACATAATGTTATATTTCTCGGCACATCTGCATCACAGTAGGTGATATCAACCTGGCTCATTGAGCCATTACCCTTCCATCTGTATATACTCTTTCCTCTACCTTAATGTTCCTCTGCAACCCAAACAGATTGCTATTCATTCTTCAGATCCCAGCTTCAATGGTTTCCTCAAAAAAGCCTTCCCTGACCCCAAATGAGATCAGTTCTCCTTAATACCTGCTCTTAACATTTTCTGCATGTCCTTTATAGCACTTAACACAAGTGTAATTGTATAATTACTAATTTAACTCATATTTTAATGTTTTTCTCCTCTAGAATGTAAGTACCTGAATAGGGATTGTACCAATCTTGTTTGTGGCAGATGAACAAAATGTACCCTATATCACAAGGGAATAGCATGAGGCCTAGTATATAGTATGTGCTCAATAACCATGTGTTGATTGAATAAGTGACTATGGATATTTTGCAATAGTAATCTGGAATTTTTCCTTCCACTCTCATATCCACCTTCAATCAGATCACCAGCTCTGTGCTTCAGGGAGGTATGTGGTGGGGAAGAAATATGAAATAGGATGCACATCTTTCTAGTTTTTGTTTTCTAAAAGCCTAAGTATTTTGGAAAAGAAGATCCATAGGTCTATATAGAGTTTCTTGAAGAAACATGTCAGAAAAAGGATTTCCCTCAGACTAGAAAAAATTCCCCAGTCTGGCAGAGGTAAGTTGTTGATAGGTACCTAGAGCAGGGAGACTTGAGTCCTACTTCTCAGCAATGCTCTTGGGGAGGAGGCAAGACTTGAGAGAAGAATGGGTGTCACGTGGCCAGGGCTCTCGTATTTCTGAGTGTATACCAATCACAGAGAACCAAAGGTACACTTACACACACAAACACACAAACACACACACAGAGTACCTTGACCCTGCTTAAGTTCCCAGAGATGAATAACAGCCTTTAGGGAAGGGAAACCCCAAAATGACTGAAGTGACATTTTAGAAAAATGTAAAGTTCATTTCTTGCACCCATAGGTTTGTGGAATGAGATTCATTAAAGATGCACCTTTGTTTTGTCAAAGATGTATTTAAATATAGCTTTCCTTTCATGTCATATGCAGTTTATTCTAGCCTAAAAATTTATAACTTGTCCCCCATGTATGCTGTTGACAAAATCTTTTACACTTTACAGTCACACTTTTTCCTTGTAATAACCTTGCAAGATAGAGAGAATATGTATTACTCCCTCCACCATCCCATTTTACAGAAAAAAAAAACCTTAATTCAGACAGGTCAAATGAATGAACAAAAGTCACACAACTATGCTAGAAGCAGAGTTGACCTTCTGACCAGTAATTGTATGAGAATCTTTATGTAATATCATGCTGTCTCTATTAATCAACATATTGAATTGTAAGAGTATTCTATTTCCTGACAACATTAAACAACTATGAGTTTTCCATATTTTGCATCAATTTTTCCTGGCAAAGTTAATTTGCATTTTTCCAAATTCGGTTACAATTTTCAAATATTCTTTATAGAACTGGTGCCATATTATTTGTTAATTATTGCTTAATTGTTGCATTTTGTTGTCTGTTGGTTCTTTTTCTTTTGGATGAGACACATTCTGCTAAAATTACCTGCTGTTGTTTGCGATTCCAGTCATTATGCAGCCTGCTGGAGAGAGGGGAGGCAGCTTGAGTGAAATTCTCATGTTTGATATCTTCAAAGTGGGGCCCGCAAATACTTCCCTCCATTTTAAATTTTATGCCACAGTGGGGCTACTCAGATTGTACAATGTAGTACTAAGGTTTTTTGATGTTCCCCTAAATTCTGATACTTGTTTTACAATCATGATTGTACAAAAATTTTCAGTGGCTTAGCAGACTTACTTACATGGTTATAAAGGAAGCTCACTCCACAAAATAACAAATATTCTCTTTGGTATTTAGCTATGTTAATGCCATCAGGAGGATGATCCCATGTTAGTCCTTCACCTTAACATTGTATATTATAACAGCATTCTAAAGGCATTTGTCAAAAAATAAAAATGTGATAGACCACTTCATTTATTTCTAATATATTCATATAGAGGGACAAAAGGGGGCTAAAGTACTAAACAGAAATGATTTTGTAAATGCAAACATTGATCATTGACTACTTGAACATGGTAAAAAAAAACACTATGATAAAAGACCTGTTTTGTCTAGTTCTCCATTTTTATCTCAAAAACAAGCATATGGTTTACAATGAAAAATAGTTTCACTGAGAATATGACTATAAAAACAGAAGTGTGATGGTGCATAACAAAGAATTCTGGGCCAGGAGGACAGCCAGGAGGACAGCCAGGAGGGCTGCCAGCCCAGTTTTGTTGCTGGCTTGTCAGCAAATCATTAGCCTCTTTACATGTAAGAGTCTTATTTGTGAAATGAAGATTCCTCTACCTGTGCTTAATCAAATGTAAATGATGTTAGGAGGATTAATTGTACAATCCCTAAGCTCCAAGGGGAAAGTGAGATGTGTAGGCAACAGCTGAAGTGTTTTAACTGGACATTAATATACCACTGTAGTAGCAGGTTGCCTGTGTGCCGACACTCTCATTCCCTTATTTAGGAAAGTTAAGTCATCAAAAATAAATGTTTAAATTAGCAATGGCTTTAGAATAAAAAATAATAAATATAAGCATTATTTATCACTGTATTAGAAGGTCCTCATCAATTTATATCCATCAAGTTAACAGCCAAGAGTAAAAGTATCTTCTACAAATTTGCTTCTCCCTATTGAACTCTATATGAGAGACATGTTATCCATGGACACATGTACACCAAATTATTTTTGTCATTCAAATAGTTCAGTGCAGAAGATCCCATGTTACCGTGTGGAATCAAAATGCAAAATTATAAATGCAAAATTTCAAGAAAATCTTGTCCTAAAAAGTCATCAAATTTTAGAATTAGACAAGCTATATCTGATCATTATATTGTTCTTATTAAATGTTTTAATGAATGATAATTGTTTTAATTTTCAGGGTTTTAAAAAACTGGACTAAGGCAATATAAAAAGTTAAGAAGTCTTAGCCAGCACGCTTTAAACATTTATAGGATCTATCAGTTTTATTTCTCAGATAATTGCTACCATATAATATCTGGTCTTATAGCCCTCATAAACTTTTGAATTAAGCTTCTACATGCTCCGCTAATTCAAATTTTTGTTCTTGTGGACACCACTGAATCAGTTAAAGTCAAGTTACCTAATGGCTTTCTCTTTAGGAAACTCACTACTAACTGCTCATCTTGCTTAGAAGGAACAATTATCTTTCTAAAAGATAGAAAATGCACTAAATGCATGCAAAAGGGATGAATACTAAAGAACAATAACCAAATCAGAACAAGGAATACTAAGTCTAATCTTTGACTGAGAGAGGATCAGCTCTACTGTTTCTGAGTAACAGGATGAAACTTACCAAAACTCATGTCAGGCCTTATAAAGCCAGATTTTTCTCATTCAAAACATAATACAGGTAAGTTACTCACAAACTAATCAAATTTTCTTTTAAGGAAAACTTTAATATGTTTTCTTAAGGTGAATAAAAGACATGACACCATAAAAGTCCCAGAGGACAGGAAAATCTCATATATTCCATGCAGCAATATTTTCACTGATATGTCCCATAGAGCAAGGGATATATAGGAAAGAACAAACAAATGGAATCTCATCAAAATAAAAAACTTCTGCACAGGCAAAGAAAACATCATTAAAATGAAAAGAGAACCAACCATAAGGGAAAACAAACATATTTTCCAATGATACCTGGGACAAGTGTTTGATCTCCAAAATATATAAAGAACTCACAAGACTCCACTCCAGGAAGGCAAAAAACTCCAATTAAAAAATGGGCAAAGGACTTGAACAGACACTTCTCCAAGAAGGACATACAAAGGGTCCAGAGACATATGAAAAGATGCTCAGCATCATTAGCCAACAGAGAGATGCCAATTAAAACCACAGTGAGACACCATTTCACGCTAGTCAGAATGGCCATCATAAATAAAACAACAGACAACAAGTGTTGGAGAGGATGTGGAGAAAAGGGAACCCTAGTGTATAGTTGGTGGGAATGCAGACTGGTGCAGTAACTATGGAAAACAGTATGGAATTTCCTCAGAAAACTAGAAATGGAACTGCCTTTTGACCTGACAATTCCACTGCTGGGATTATATCCTAAGAACCTCGAACGCCAATTCAAAAGAACCTATGCACCCCAATGTTCATAGCAGCACAATTTACAATAGCCATGTGCTGGAAGCAACCTAAGTGCCCATCAGTAAATGAATAGATAAAAAAAAACTATAATACATTTACACAATGGAATACTACACAGCAGAAAGAAAGAAGGAGCTTCTACCTTTTGTGACAGGATCTAGAGAGCATTATGCTAAGTGAAGTAAGCCAGGTGGTGAAAGACAAATACCATATGATCTCACCTTTAACAGAAACCTAATCGATAAAACAAACAAGCAAGCAAAACAAAACCAGAGACATTGAAATTAAGAACAAACTGACAGTAACCAGAGGGGAGGTGGGAGGGGATGATAGGGAGAAAATGGAGAAGGATTTTCAGGAACAACTATAAAGGACACATGGATAAAACCAAGGCAGGGTGGAATCAGGGGAAGGAGGTGGGGAAGTCTGGGGTGGGGGGAGAGGTGGCAGGGAAAGGCAGACAACTGTACTTGAACAACAGTAAAATTTTAAAAAGGAAAAAATGTTTTCTTAGAAGGAAACAATGGGCATTTAATGAGTGCAAGGCCTTAAAAATATACAATGGATATTAAAGTGCCATGTACATTCTTCTGTTTGGGAACATTGGCTGCTAGAAAGAAGGTAAGCATTGAATCAATTGGAACACAAATTAAATGATGGTAGTGTAGTGCTAAAAGAGAGTAAATACATGTTTTTCTTGTTTGTGGCCTTTAAACAATCTTATCATTGGTTTATCTCACAGGTCATAGTACTCATATAGTGTATCTGTTTTCTAATGTGCATAACAAATTACCACAAACTTAGTGGCATAGAACAACACACATTTGTTATCTCACAATTCTGTAGGTTAGAGTCTGTGGTCAATGTACCTGGATTTTCTGCTCAGGTTCTCATCAGGGTGACAACAAAGGTTTGTTATCTGGGACCCAGGGTGCTCTCCCAGGCTCACTGGTTGTTGGCAGAATTCAGTTCCTCGGGGTTGTAGGACTTAGATCCTATTTTCCTGCTTGCTGTTAGCTGGGGACTGTTCTCAGCTTCTGGAGGCTGCTCCTAGTTCCTTGCCATGTGGCTCCCATAGGCAATTCACATGAATGTTTACTTCTTCTGAACCAGCAAGTGAGTGTCCCTCTGAGAGGAAGCTCTTCTGTGACTCTAGGCAGAGAAAACTCTTTGCTTCTAAAGGGCTCACTAGACTAGACAAGCTTTACTGAGCATAATCTCCTTTCTTAAATTCAATTGTGCCATATAACATAACCATGGGAATGACATCCTATCATATGCACAGGTCCCTCCCACATTCAAGTGGAGGAGATTATATAAGGGTATGAGCCACTGAGGGTCATCTTAGAATTCTGTCTACCAAATATAGTTTACAAAACATATCCACATAGTTTATAATTTCACTCTCAGAAACCTTATGCCCCTTTAAACAAAATAAAAACCAAAATACAAATGGGATAAAGAAAGTAAGGAATCATCCACTACATACAGGATGCCTACTGTGTTCCAGGACAATACCAGTGCTTCTTAGGCAGTGTCTCTTTTCATTTTCACAAAATGTTTAAGATGGTACACTTATCCAGATTTTTTGATGAGAAAAACTAGACTCAGACTAACTAAGCAATTTGCCCAATATCACAAAGCATATAAGAAATATAGCCAAGACTTGCACCCAAGTCTTTTGATTCCAATTTCCTTTTCCTTTTTAAATTTTATTCAGAATAACAACGAAATACTTTGTGTGGTGTGTGGTTGACAAAAAGGACTAGCCTTACTGATATAAAAGTGTCTCTGGGTGTGACAGGTGAGTAGAAAGCAGACAAATGTTCAAGTGTGACTCAGATACAATGGTGGTGCTCAAAAGAGAATATAAGACCAGCACATTGGACTAACTTTGTGGAGGACAATATGAACACACCTATCAAAATTACAAAAGCACATACCTTGAACTTTGATATTCCACTTCTAAGAATGTATCCTACAGATATATTTGTTCATGGAAAGAATGAAATACATAGCAAGTTAGGTTTTTCTGCACTGTTCACAATAGAAAAGAATAAAAACATCCCAATTGTTTATTTATATGGGGCTAGTTCAAGAAACCATAACACATTCATGCAATGCAATGCTATGGAGGCATAAAAAAGAATAAGGGGGCTCTTTATGAATGAAGATGAAGATTATTTTGCTATTTTGTTAATTGAAAAAGTAAGATGCAGAATGGTACGTATAGTATGTCACCATTTCTATAAAAATGGGAGAAGGAAATATAGATATATATGTAATGTATATGCTTATGTGTGTGTAACCTGTACATGCATAGAATATCTCTGGAAATATACATATACATGAAAACTGGTAACATGATCCACCTCCAGGCAGGGGAACTGAGAATGAGAATTGATTACAAACTTTTCACTGTATAGACTCATGTACATATTTGACTTTTGAACTGTATGAATATGTATATATGTTATATGAGTTAAGTAGTCTATTGGTGTGATAAAATGATACAAAGGGAAAGGGAATAAAAGGCTCAAGAGACATGGAAAATATTTGCATGGACATGGAGTTATTTCTAAAATTTTTGTTTAAGGAGTGAATATTTAAATTTATAATACTCTCTATTGAGTCCAAATATAACAGCAAAGAAAAATAATACCACCTATAAATTCACAGTGAAGAAAATGGCATTTAAAACATCAAATGGGCTTAATTCATTCCTTCATAAGAGATTCAGGAAAGAGCTTTAGAATACTGAATAATATGGATTTAAAACCATATTTTGATTTTAAATATATATACCTATATATATGATAGCTAAGATAGCATTTACTATAACTATATATTCTTTTCGCTGTAAGGCCTTGTTAATATGTCATAGAGTGAACAATGCTTTGGAGTTTGGGTATCCTGAAAAGTCACATAGTGTAGGAAAACTTACGGATGTTGGATTTTAAAATGTTATGTAAAAACTCAGAAGGAAATTATTATTTAAAGGAGCTAAGAGTTAGGAAATTAAATACTTCATACTGGGGAAAAAAGGAAAAAGAATAGTAAATAGAAGTCACTAAGAGAAGTATGAGGCACAAAAAGAACATTGAGAATATAAATGAACAATGAAGCACTGTAAGAAGTCTGATAGAACCAAGACTGGAAATATGAGAAAATCACTTACATGGAAGAAGCTACTATCTTTGGTTCATGCCAGGCAGGTAAAGTAGATTCAGATTACTATCTTGGAACTTAAAATTTCCTTGATATCTTTATGGTTTTAACCAGAACATAGTAACACTCATTTGTTTTCCAAAAGCAACTACAATTCCTGGGAGCTGAACCAGGTGTGAAGGCTGTCACTGATTCACTAGCAGAACACGGAATCGAGAAGGATTTTAAATATCAGTCATCGTGCCCTACCTGGGGCTTGTCTAATGCCAAGAAAACCAAGTTTATCTGCAAACCTTCAACATAAAGCTTGGGGCTTCTGGACAGCCTCTACATTAAAGGCATCCAGGATTTACACACAACTTCTCTAGAGGTATCTCTTTGAGCCCCTCTCTTCTGAGGCTGTCTGGTGGTATTTAGTGTCAGGAGGGAGGCCCGAATGGGGGAGAAACTGTAACAGTAGAAAAAGGAGCAGGCCCAGAGATTAGATAGGATGCTTTCCTTTCTCCTATTTGCTCTGTCCTCTAAGGTATAATTGCCTCATTTCAGAAACTGTGAGATTTATGTATACGTGGATTCTGTCCTTTGTACCTAGGCTGACACCAGAGAGTGTCTAGCAAGAAGTTCATTTTTCTAGTACACCTATGCTTTTCTCATAACCCTGCCTTTCCATTTTGTACCAAAAATGCCCACCCAGTGGACCCTCTTGGACCATTGGTAGTTTTCAGCCATATTGGGTGAACTATGTAGTCCAAAATATGCTCTTCCAGCATTTCCATGAAAAGGTCTTTCTTCATATTTTTCATTGGAAAATCAAAAATGTCCCTGTAGGTGCTATGACAACAGGGGTTCAAGGTCTCAGCGTGCCCCTGAAATTGTATACATCCTTTCCACCCACACTTTCTGAAGAACTTAGTTTCTGAAAAGTGTCCTTTATTTTTGTCCCTTCCTCTCCCTCACAACCCTCGGGGGGGTGGAAATTTAAGTAATTAAAATCTGAAAGAAAAACTCTAACTTGCATTCCAGTTTTAAGATGAAATTATTTTGCTGCACAAAGTGCCACTGCACTATATCTAAAAGTCAAAACCTATAATGGGGCCTGCAAAGTTTTGCTGAAACGAATTAACTCATTGTATTGTAGCCTCACAGTTTATAGGACACTACTAGCTTTATGGAATTCTATGTTTAATCAATCCACTAAGGACAAAGAAATCTTTTCAGTTTGGTCACTGACTGCTTATTTGATGAGTTTAAGTTTGGAAAATCCAAATGAACCCTAAATATTTGCATTCACATTGCTTGGGCAAAATTAGGCAAAATGGCCACAGAGAGCTGTAAGGATTTAAAACTGGAGGCCATGTGTGCTAATTGTTGCATATTTAAAATCCCAGAGGACAAAGGGTGCAGGCATCTGTCACATCTAGGATGCTAGAGAGAGAAAGAACAACATTCAAATAAGAACAACAACCTCTATGCCTCAGAGGAAGATTTGGAACTATGAAAGAATAAGTAGCATTGTGAGTGCTTTGAAAAGTTTTCTTCAGTCATTTGAGACTAAATTTTCCACTGTTTATTATGAACTCTGTGAATTTGAGAGATATTTTCAAAATCAAGTCTTAAGACTCAACTTTGCTGACCCTTGTTTCTTAGACCGTAAATTGCAGAAATTATGAAAGGTACATATAGGAGTAATTCTTATTACAGGGCAATTCATTAAAGTAAAATGTAGGTCAGATACAGGCCTTAATTTGGAATCCTGCAAAAGCAAACCCTGAGACTGGAATATAAGTAGTTTATTTGGAACATGGTTGAAACACCCAGTAAGTAGAGTGGAGAGGTGGGACAGAGAAGGAAAAAGAGCCAATAAAGCTGCCTATTTTCACTGTGGGAGATTTGAACTTGGGTCCACTGGAAGCCAAATCGAGTACATACACCTCATAGTTATTTCACCCAAGAGGCCAGGGAGCTACAGTGCTTAGACACCAATTCCTGTCATTTATTGGCTGAGCAATACTCCCAAGGGAGCATTAATTTCTCAGCACTTCTGGCCTGCTGCATGAATGGCATAGTGGGCTCTGGAGGCTAGAGAAAACATTCAGGGCCGTATGCTCAGAAGTAGTAAGAGCAAAGGGAATCTGGGCAAGGCACCATTAACAGCTGCTAACCTCTCTTTTGTCACTGCAGTTTTCCACTGAGGTAGTGACACTAACTGCATTTGTAAATCTTTATCCATGTCATTGCTGAGCTCCAATCCCCAGCCCTTTGCACAGTGCTCTCACGGGCATCTCCTAAAACATATTGGCCGAATGAACCAATAAATGATCTATTCCATCTATTATTATTATTATTATTATTATTATTATTATTATTATTTAAAGGAAGCAAAAGCTCATGACACAGTTTTGAAACTGTTTCCAAATGTGTTCACCTACCAAAACAGCATCTAAAAAACTAAACAGTATGGCCAAGAGTTGGAGCAGATAGCAATTTGCACTCTGTTAGTGAGTGTGTAAATAAGAGCAGGTTTCCCAGAGACCAATTTGTCAATTTATCAACATTTTAAAGGTACATACTTTGGGACTCAACAACTACACTAGCAGGAATTTATCTTGCAAACATACTTATGTGAGGATACAGAAATATGCACAGAAGATGTCCACTGCAGCTCTCTTTGTAATAGTGAAACCCTGGATAAAAAGTTAACTATCCATCAACATCCTAAAGGTTAAATAAGTTATACAGTAAATCCACACAAGGAAGTGCTGTGCAAAGCATGATGGCATTAGAAAGAATTAGGTACATCCATATAGGATGACAGAGGGAAAAGTCCAAGATATATTAAAAAAAAAGCAGCCAATTCTAAAATATGTTCACTGTGATCCTATATGTGTCAAATTATGGGGAGGTTAGATATTTACAACACAGTTGTGCTTATTCAGGAAGGTAAATACCTAGAAATCAAACACCTGGGTTTCCAAATCTATGAAATATCATAGAGTCATTTAATTTAATCTGGCCCTTACCCTTTAACTAAATTGGTTGACTATTTTGGCAACTCTATGTTACATATATTTCCTCCTTACCAGAAATTCCACAAAGTGGGTGGTAACACCATCTGTAGGAGTCACTGTCCATACCCTATTCCTAGCCCATGACCCATCCCAGAGGTCTCCTACAGACCCTCCTTCCTGCATAGCCTCTGGGTGCAGGAGCCTACTAGACCTGCCTGAAGTGTGCGTTGCAAGTGCCAGGAAATGACCCTCATGCAGTGAGTGACAGGAGTTGATAGATAAATACCCCAACTTCCTCGGCTCTCTCAACATTTTCTAGGTGTGTTCTACATGGTCTCTCAGAAGCTCCCCAACAGGACTGAATCCTTGGCTAGAGCAGTGACCTGTTCATCATGCACGCTTAGTTTCTCCTTTCCTTATCCCACTTTCCCCACTCTTTCACTGGGCTTCCTGTAAAATCTTCCCAAACAAAATAATTGCACCTAAATCCTCATCTGACAGCCCATTGAACAAATGTTTACCTCAGGAGCTGCTTAGGCTACATCACCATTTAATAGGCTAGGAAACTGAGACTCTTAAAAGGTTAGGTAATGCACATAAGGCCACATGGCTACTAGGTTGAACTGTATGAAAATGTCATTCCTAAAGGTCATAGTCAAATATCAGGAAACTCATGTGGTTTAACCTAATAGTATTAGGGCAGAAGTTTAAGTACAGATTGAAAACAAATTTTCTGGTTTCAAAAATGATCGTAATAGGCATGGCCCAGGGTAGAACAAACTGTGCTTCAGTGACAATAAAGGTATGTTATACATACTTTGCACACTGCTTATGAGCTTGGGCTTTGGATTGAGTGAGACTTGGGTTCAAATCCTACTTGTTATTAGTATGCAATGTTGAGCAAGTCTCCTAATTTCTGGGAGCCCCCCATTTCATCACATATACAATGTAGCTACCCCATAAATTTCTTTTGAAAATCATATAAGATATTATGTAGCCAAGAGCCTGGCACATAGTAAGCCCCCAACAAATGGGTACTTGCTCTAGATGGGAAAACCAAAAATTTTGGTTTTCTTTGATTCTGGTGGACAGAAACAAGCTTGAGTATAAAAGGGCTTGTTCTGGGTCATGAGACCAAACAGAGAACATGGGTAAACTGGCCTTAGGTAACTAAATTCGGGGACTTTGGACACTTTCTCTTGCCCATTATTTCTGCTTCTCTCTGTTTCATTCTTTGAGACAGTCTTTAGGTGTCACAGCCTGTGACTGTAACTGACTACAGGTGTAAAGGGAGCTCTCTTTCAGGGAATGTCTCTGAGGGGTCTGGTTTGACTCATATGTTCTGCACTAATTCCTGTGGCCGAAGAAAAATGGTCCAGCTTGAGACATTTACCCACTTACTGGGATGGGAAGAGGGAGGCTGCTACCAGCAGAAATATGTAAAAGGATTTCTTGGCAAACAAAAATAAAACCTGTTTATCTCAATTTTAGCAGTCATTATCATAGACAGGAACCTTTTTTAAAAGTTACAGTAGTCTCCCTACTGCTTATCCATGGTTTTGATTTCTGCAATTTCAGTAACGTATGGTCAACCATGGTCCAAATATACTAAATGGAAAATTACAGAAATAAACAATTTGTAAATTTTAAATTGGGCACTGTTCTGAGTAGCACAGTAAAATCTCTCCCTGTCCTGCTCTGTCTTGCCTGGGATGTGGATCTTCCCTTTGTCCTGCATCTCCACACTGTAGAGGCTCTCTGCCTATTAGTCACTTAGTACCTGTCTCAGGGACTAGAGACACCACATTCATATAACTTTTATTACAGGACATTGCTATAACTATTTTATTATGTTATTTTTGTTAACCTCTTACTGTGTCTATTCATAAATTAAACTTTATCATAGATATGGATATACAGAAAAAAACATAGCATATATAGGGTTCAGTACTATGTACAGTATCAAGCATCTGCTGAGGATCTTCAAACTTATCCCCCAAGGATGGGGGCAGGGGGAATTGTAATAAATTTTAATGTTTAGTAAACTTGTAGGTTTAAAGGAAAACTGAGCATAAAGTACAAAGAATTCGTATATACTTCCTCTCCCACCCTCCCCGCATCCAAGTTTTCCCTGTTATTAACATCTGGCATTGGTGTGGTGCATTTGTTACAATTGCCAAGGTAACATTGATACCTCATTATTTACAAAAATTCATGGTTTATGTTAGGGTTTACGCTTGGTGTTGTACATTCTATAAGTTTTTCCAAATGAATTATGTCATGTATCTAGCATTGTAGTATCACACAGAACAATTTCACCACCCTGAACATCCCCTGTGCTCCATCTGTTCATTCTTTCCTTCTACCCTCCCCCTACCCACTTATCTTTTTACTGTCTCTATATTTTTTGACTGAAACATTGTTTTGCAGAAACACCTGCAGAGAATTTGAAAAATGTAGCATTAAGTTTTAATAAACCTTCCATGATGGCATGGATACTATTTTACAAACTAGTAAACTTGCTTTTTATAAATAGACAACTTCCATAACATGTTCTCTTGTGTTGTCACACACTGTCTTACCCCAATTTGCCTCTTTTCATCATTCTACACTTGAACACCCCACTCCCTCAGTTCTGGCATCTTTTGAGCTGCAAAACCCATTGCATTTCAATTAATGTAGTGTCTATGAATTGGAAATCAAAGCAGCAGTACTTGGCATGATGTGAGATTATTGGATAGGTAACTTTTGGATTGATTGGCAAGAGGAGTGGAGATCTACAGTGGGGTGGTAGTAGGAGGAATGTTATTTGGCACTTGTTTGGTTTTCTTTTATTTTTCTTCCAATTTTATTTCCAATTCTAATTGCAGTGGGAACTGATTTAGCAGCTATAAATGTCACTCACAGCCGGCTGACATTGCTAGCCATTTATTTCTTGTCTTCATTGATTCCTTCAGTTCCCCCAAACGAATTTCTCTTTTAAAGCTTCTTGTTCAAAAATAAAAATATATTATAAGGAAACCCTATAACTAAAAATTCATACTGCATTCTTCATATTAAAGAGCACTTTGGGGATTGCCTTTATTTCTGCCAACAAATAAACATTTTCCCAAGGCTTAAGTAAAGGTACCACTTTTATAGTCTATAAAGAAACTGTCAAGGTCTGGTACTTTATCAAAATTCTGATGCTATCACGTTAAAAAATTAAACAGGTAACACATAAAGATTATATTGCTTGAATAATCTGTTTAAAGATGTTGCAGCACCACTTTATTACATTTTTTATTGGTGGTATGTTTAACAATGTTAAAAAGCTTCACAGTGATTTTCATCATATGGTTCTCTATAAAAGAGAGAGAGAAAACCAAGAATAATTCTGTATTTTTTAACTCCATAGTAAACTGTTGAGTTTAGCCAGAATGGATTGGATATATACTGTAGCAAGGTGCTATGATTCATGAATACAATGGCATAGTCTGTGTGGTAGATTGGATTCTCCAAAAGCATACATTGAGATGGAGTTTGGGGTACATGAAGGTCTTAGTGATCAATACCTTGAAGGAAATGGGGGACAAGGGGCAGCAGGATTGGGCAGAGAGAGAAGTTGAACTGCAATACAAGCCTGATAGAGTCTTCCCCAATCCAGCAGGGAGCTTTGGAGCAAGAATTGTCCATCAGAGTGGTCCTGAATCTGGCTGAATTTGCTGGGACTCAATATCCTCGCTTTGTTGAGTCATTGATTGTGAGCTACCAAGGGAGATGCAAGACCGAGGGCCAGGGGGCTGTCTGTGGTGGAAGCACATCCTGAAGGGGTCAACCACACTTCTTACAGCTAAGCAGCAAGTCCTTCCTTGAAGGGGGACTGGGCAGGACATCCCTGTGTCTACCCATAGTCTGCTGGGAAGAACATACCCAAGTATAATTTATCACAATATTGGATAAACTATGATAGATGGTTGTGCAGGTTGCTATGGAAGCACAGAACAGAGATTGAGACAGGGAGGGTATCAAAAGAATGGCTTCCAGTCTAGGGTCTGAAGAACTGGGAGAAAATTTGCATTTTCAGAACCTATTTTTTCTGCAGCTCCCTAAGTGTAGAGTTCATTTGATACCTCACTGGATCAGAAGTTAGAAGAATTCAATTATTTCCCTTTTACTGTAGGGTTAAAATTAGTTATTGAAAGTAATTTAAACATAGAGCCAGGAAGAAACTTCAGTAGGTTGGGGGACCCTTTGTAGACCACTAATTCAATGGCAAGACTCAAATTTGTCAGTTGAAAGAAGAAAAAACAAAAAAAAAGTGGCAAAGGTGGTTATTACCACACATAAAGCTTGTTTCTCATCACTGAAATTTGTAGACACTAAGTCTCATACTTTGCCTAATGTGATGAAAAGACCATTGTATCTGTGTGTGACAATAATGACAACCAGAACTCAGCTAGCTTCGTGGGCATATGACCTATGCAATAGCATAGGGCCCTGTGCTTAGAAGGGGGCACATGGTTCACGTAATGTTCTGCTGTTTTTGCTGTCTTGGGATTCTTAATAATTTTAGAACAAGGAACTTATTTTTTTCATTTTACCCTGGCCCCAGAAATTACATAGTCAGGCTAAAGTATAAGCAATTGCTTAATTTAAGAAGCAGGTTTGTTTTCTGGGTCTATGCAAAAATCAAATTGTTATTATGAATTTGAATTTTTTAAAGACCTGGAACCTGGGAATATTTTGCCTTTTTATTGTACTTTTATTTAGCTAGAAAACTACATGTTCATCATACAACATTTAATAAGCATATGAAGTATAAAGAAAATCAGCCAGAAATATTCCTTCCTCATGCCCCCTCTATGATGTGAAGATATTACTAATAATATTTTTATTAATTTCTCTTTGATTATTTCTTGTAACATTGAAAACATTTCTAGAGAAGTATATTTCATACTGCATTCCAAAATTAGGGACATGGAAAGGATACAGAGCCACAGGAATGCTGAAAATGTTTTTTGGGGAAAAATGGTGAGAAATGATCTGGGTAATGAGAACTTAAAGATAGAATGTGTGTTTTTAAAACAGCTCCAAGCAGTTAGTAAAAATGCAACAACATTATCTCTTTTCTTTGGGGCTTCCCTCCCTCAAGTGTAAGCATAGTGGGCAGGTGCCTGGCATGGCAAAAGGTATTTTCCAGATGTGATTAAGGATTTTGAGATAAGACTATCTTGGTGGGACCAATGTAAACACAAGAATCCTTATAAAACAGAGGCAAAAGGGTCACAGACACAGAAGGCAATGTGATGATGGAAGAAGAGAGAGAAGACAGAGAGAAAGAGGAGGGAGAGAGAGAAACAGAGGAAGGAAGGAGGTAGAGAGAGAGGAGGGAGAAAGAGAGAAAGAGAGGATGGAGTGAGGGAGAAAGATGGAGGGAGAGAGAGAGAAGAAAGAGAAGAGGAGAGGAGAGAAAGAAGAGAAGAGAAGAGAAGAGAAGAGAAGAGAAGAGAAGAGAAGAGAAGAGAAGAGAAGAGAAGGGGAGAGAAGAGGAGAGAGAAGAGAAGGGGAGAGAAAGGGAGATGCTAAGAGGCTAACTTTAAAAATGAATGATGGACCATGAGTCAAAGAAGGCAAGTGGCTTCTAGAGCTTTGAAATGCAAAGAAAGAGATTCTCCCTTAAAGTTTCCAGAAGGAACACTGTCTTGATGATTCATTTAAGTACTTCTGAACCTAGAACTGTAAGAGGAAAAAAAAGTATGTTGTTTTAAGTCACTAAGTTTATAGTAATGTATTATGGCAGCAATAGGAAACTACTACAGAAGTGAAAGGTCAACTCAGGGAAATGGGGCAGATAATTCTGGAAAGATCAACTTTTCAAGTAAATGAAAATCTTTTATTCATTGTATAATAGTGAGCTAGTCTTAAACCCCACAAATATCAAGAAGGGGTATAGACTATAATAGCATTAGGCATTTTCATTCATCAAAGAAGATTGTGGCATCTTCTTCAGGAAGAACTTAAAAACTGGAGAAGTTTTATTTACCACTCTAGTACAGTTTAGGTGGAATTCCACTATAAGCAGGACTAACACTAGACATTTATCAGTTGCACAGATCACGAATGACATGTCACTAGATTTGTTTGTATTTCCCTATGATTTGAAAAGTTTTAGGAGCAAAGCCCAGAGTTTGCTATAGGTAACATGTGTTAGAAAAATGGGTAGGATAATTGGACAGTCCTTTCCTCTAGTTTGGATCTGGAGTTATATGACTAGCTTTCTTATTAAAATATGCAACAACAGATTTATGGATGGAGGAAACAGACAAATTCAAAAGAAGAAAAGGGTAAGGCCGAAGTGGAATTACCAAACATTACTTTTCCATCACTGTTGTATCCCTTCCACTATTGGAATCCTGCTGGTCTTCAAAATCCTAATTCCCATAAACGACAATGGACACAAATATAATTTTTAGCAAAGTCCCTAGCACCTATTTTGTTAATGGGAAAAATAAAAGTACTATTGATATATTTTTTGTCTGTAAATAACACTTTCTATACTCACCAATCCTGCTAATTTAACCTCCTAAATACATCTCTAATCTGTTCATTTTCCTACATAACCTACTACCACTTATGTTGGGGAGGGTGCTGACAAGAAACATGTGGCACATTCAAGTTAGGATAATTGGAAGAGGAATGATTTACAAAGGGGTGATTGCATAGAACCCATATGGAGTAGAAAATAGAGAAACCACATGGAATAGAAAATAGAGAAACCCTTGTGAGAGCAAAGCTATCACAACCTGGAGGCCTGAAGAGATGAGGGGCCAGAGAACTTACCTGGAAAGAGAGTCAGGTATAGAAGGTAAATTTGAGAGTAGTATGAACTTCTGATGAGGGACAAAACCAGCCAGAGGCACCGCAGGAAGGAGGGAATTGGGGAAATAAATACCCTGATCTCATTTTCCTCCTAATTTCCAGTCTCCTACAGGGGTCTCCCATTGGTCAAAGTAAAGCAGAAGCCAGAGGGCATGAGATCTTATTTGTGTAGTTCATACAGTTTAGCTTCTCAGGGCATAAAACAAGATAGAGAAGGTGGAGAATAAACTTGGAGGGGCAAATAGAGAAAATCCAGTACATCACCCTGATACAATCTATCATTATCTCTCTACTAAACTGCAGCATAAGGGGTTTCTCATCATCCATTTTTGCTTCCATCCAATATATTCTCCAGACTGTAGCTGAAGTGATCTTTGGAACATGAAAACCTGATTATGGCAAATCCCTGTTTAAAACCCATCAGTTACTTCCCAAAGGAATCCAAATCCTTACCATGGCCCCAAAACCACCTGGGGTCACTTTCCCCTTTATTTCCTCTGTTCCAGTCACACAGGCCTTCTTCTTTCAATATCTAAAATCCACAAGGCCTTTGCAGGAGCTATTTTTCTTTCTGGACATTTCTACCCCCAATCCAATCCTTGGCCTAATCAAGAACCCTTTTGGGGCAGCCTTAACTGACCTGCCCCACCAGACTCCCAATGTATGTTAAATTCCCACTTCACACACATCAGTGATTTCCCTGAAGGCACTCACCTTCTTTTGCAATTCTATATCCATCTCTTGGGACCCTTTCCTGATGCTGTCCTCCTTGGTTTTGTTCCCCTGGTGCCTCCTGTGCTGAGTTGAGCACTGTGCCAGGCACTTAGCAGGCACTCAAAGAAAGAAAGAATGGATGAATGACTAATATTAAAATTACTTTGCAATTGGGCTTGCTTCTTTGAATTCAAGCAGAAGTTAAAATGGAGATGGGAAAGAAAATTAACATTAAAAGCCAGTTATACAGGAACTTGCTAAAGAAAGCCATTTTTCCTTGCCAAAATGTGTTCCGTCCCTTCATTTCTGAGAACTATGATGCCTTCCATCATTCTCCTGCAACCGTTTCCTCTAGCACTGCTTCAGTGCCTGTCTCCCAGAGGAGGCAATACTTCCCACAAGTGCCTGGTAAGATACAATAAAACTGCCTCTGTGTTCCAGACATAAATGATGACTTAACTGGAAGTCTCTCCCCACCTCCCTCCTAAGCATTTGTCCTACCTCTGGGGTCACAAAGGATACAGATTCATGACTCAGGAAATTTCATCTTAGAGACTAACTGCACTGTTTATTCCTGTCAGTCAAAATTCTACTGTAGAAAAGATCATAGTAGTACAATTAGTCATGTGTATATTGATTGCAATGACTTTTAATGGTGGGTTTTATAACTTCAAATAACCCCAGCTTTTTAAAAATGAGCCCTTAATGTGTTAGAATTCTGTGAATTCTAAACATTCAAGTTTAGAGGGTCTTTGCACAAGTCCACTACTAATTTAGTTGTCTTGATTGCACTATTCATATGGAAATAGGCATCTTTTGGTTAGGCATCAGAGCCTCAACTTACTATCCCAAGTAGTCTATGTGGTCTAATATGTGATAAACCCATTCAAATGATATTCCTTGTCAATTTAAAACTTTTATTCTAGAATCAAGGATTCTTAGAGTTCTTTTTAACATTTGTTACATTGCTTTCAGAAAAATTAACTGTAAGGAAAATAGTTCACAGGCTAAGGGGAGAGAGAGTTTGCTCAGGTTTTTCTTCTAATCAAAAGCATCACATTGGGTAGAGAAGCTGCATTATCAAAATACCCACAATTTTTTTCCAGTCCTTTTTATATTCTCAAGTTCATGGTTATAAAGAGTCTAGAGACTTTTAGGCCTTCTGGGAATGAAGCAATAATTCAGTTGTGCAACTGTTAGCTAGGTATACCCTCTCGGTGTTACCTGGGTGTTTTTGTGTTTATGGCAGGGCTACATTCCTTCAGTTGACCAAAGTCTTGTCCCTGTTTGTTCACATTTAAACAGGTAGCACTTTAGCCTATCCCCCCAGCCATTCTCAACAATGCTACCTGCATTTCTCTTTTGGCCTAGAGTACAATCCTCACAATGGTATCAGCCTTGGTTTGCTTAATGGTTTCAGCATGGAGCACTTCTTAAACTTAAACTAGTTTCACTCAGAAGTTCCTCAAATGTTTCAATAGGTCATAGCTTTCCTCCACTCCCCAATGCCCCAGGATCCTCCAGCTCCCAGGATCTTCCAGCACTCAGGATCCTACAGCCAAAGCATCTGTAACCTTTTCTCTCCTTTCCCTGGAAAAATTTCTCTCTGGCTCGCACCCACCAGTTACTTTATTTAGGCTAAAAGAAGTCTGTGGATGAAACCAAAAACTTTATCCTAGGAACTCACACACTAGTTTCCATTCTGCCCTTCCAACAGGCTTTTAAGGCAGCTACTAAAAATTTCTAGGCTCTATCCCCATTGGGTTTAAGGTTTTATCTTTGGTGAAGAAAGAAAGACATAGAATGTTTATAGAATAGAAAGAAGGAAACCAACCTGCTATCTTGATCCCACACTTTGATGCGGTTCTCATTTGAGGGGGGTCCTCTCAAGAGAGGAATTGGCATTATTATGGGAGGCCTTTTGTCAGCACCCTTGATAACCAAAGCTACCCACATTCGACAGTGACCAAATCTAGCAATCAACAGTGATTCATTTGTTTGAAGACTTGACTGGCTAAGGCTGGTGACAGTTTAGAGCATGAATGTTAGGCTCAGGGAATAGGTTCAAATACCATCTGTACCCATGAGACTAACTGTGTCATCTTGGACAAGTGATTTGGCCTCTCTAAAACTGAGTTTGCTCTCTAAAATAACCACAATAAAAAGCTCTATCTTATAGTTGTTTAAAATATTAAAGGAGATAAATGTTTTACTTACACATTTCAATTTTTTAAGTTTCAATTTTTGCAAAATACATATAAAATATTTGCCATTTTAATCATTTTGAGTATATAGCGTTAACTATATGCACATTGTTGTAAAATTAATCTCCAGAATTTATTCATCTCACAAAACTGAAACTCTACACGCATTAAACACTAAATTTCCATCCCCTCCGCCCTGGCTTTGGCAACCACCATTGTTTATTGTTTCTATGAGTTTACTCTTCATAGCTCATATTTCTAAAATCATACAGCATCTGTCTTTTCGTAACTAGCTTATTTCATTTAGCATGATATCTTCAAGATTCATCCACACTGTAACGTGTGGCAGAATGCCCTTCTTTTCAAAGGCTGAATAACATTCCATTGTGTGTATATATACCACATTTTGTTTATCCATTCATCTGTGGATGAACGTTTGGGTTGCTTTCTGCACCTTTTGCTTTTGTGAATAGTACTGTTATAAATATAGGTTTACAAATATCTTTGATACTCTAATTTCAATTCTTTTACATATATGAGGTCTTCCCAGAAGGTATCCAGCCATGTAATATGAAAAATAGAGACATTTATTGAAGCAGATACAAGATACAAGAAACATTGTACATAGAACAATGACACCTTAGTCCCCTTCAAAGTAAGCACCTTGGGACCTCACACAGTTCTCCTAATCACCATCAGCTGCTCCATTGTATTTTCCTGAATGTCATCAATGGTCTGAAATGTCTTCCCTTTCAAAGGTAATTTTAGTTTTGGGAAAAGCCAGAAGTCACAGGGTGCCAAATTTAGGTTGAAGAGGGGCTAAATCACTTGAGTGACTTGATGTTTTGCCAAAACAATTCTGCACGAAATGTGATACATGAGTGGGCCTGTTATCTTGATGAAGCTGCCCATCTGAATCATCCAAATAGTTCCCATGAAGGAATGCTCAAGCTTAATGCAAAACTTGATGCAGATTCGTTGCTCTACTTGCTCAGTCATTTTGTTTTTTTTTTTTTGTTTTTTGTTTTTAAATTTTTATTTTAGTTTATTCAGTACAGTTTCTATCCTTTATTCCCATTCCAGCCCACCCACCCATTCCTCCCCTCCTCCCTCCCCTTTCCAACACCCCTAGTTTTGTCCATGTGTCCTCTATATTTGTTCCTGTAAACCCATCCCTTCTCCCCTGAAATTCCCTCCCCTCTCCCCTCTGGTCACTGACAACT
>CM052552.1:46900500-46922894 GCA_028533065.1 Trachops cirrhosus
CCTTGCCTTTCATGACTTGGAATACTTCTTGCCAGCCCCTTCTTGCCTGGAAGGTCTCTTTTGAGAAATCAGCCGATAGTCTGATGGGAACTCCTTTGTAGGTGACTGTCTCCTTATCTCTTGCTGCTTCTAGGATTCTCTCCTTCATTTTTACCTTGGCTAATGTAATTCTGATGTGCCTTGGTGTGTTCCTCCTTGGGTCCAACTTCTTTGGGACTCTCTGAGCTTCCTGGACTTCTGGAAGTCTATTTCCTTTGCCAAATTGGGGAAGTTCTCCTTTATTATTTGTTCAAATAGGTTTTCCACTTGTTGCTCTTCCTCTTCTCCTTCTGGTACCCCTATAATTTGGATGCTGTAACATTTAAAGATGTCCTGGAGATTCCTAACCCTCTCCTCATTTTTCTGAATTCTTACTTCTTTATTCTTTTATGGTTGCATATTTTTTTCTTCCTTCTGGTCCACTCCATTGATGTGAGGCCCATCTTTCTTTCCATCACTATTGGTTCCCTGTGCATTTTTCTTCATTTCACTTATTGTAGCTTTCATTTTTTCATCTAGTTTGTAACCAAAATCAACCAATTCTGTGAGTATCCTGATCACCAGTGCTTTGAACTGTGCATCTGATAAGTTGGCTATCTCTTGGTCACTTAAAAGGTTGAGTTCTGGGGCTTTCAATTGATCTGCTGTTTGAGCCATCTCTTTTTTTGTTTTGTTTTGTTTTGTTTTGTTTTTGGTCTTGTTGCGCCTGTTACATATGAGGGTTGGAGCCTTAGGTGTTCACCAGGGTGGGGCACCCCAGTTGTTGGGCTGTGATGCTGTATGTGGGGGCGGGGTCTGAGAAGGAACAATGGCACTTGCTCCGCTCTCCGTAGGACCTCAGTCCCTTCAGCCGCTTCCCCCAAGCAAACTGGGCTCCTCTGGTGCCAATTCCCATGTGGATGGGCCTGTTCACCCCGCAGGACCTTCCTTTTCAATCAGTGCCCCAAGGCTCTATTTCCTGGTGCTGGGACCCTGAGTTGTGCTCAGTGCCTTCCTTCACAATCGCCGCCTCTCTGGGTCTTTGGATCACCACCTCCCACCCCCGGCCAGGCCCACCAGCTGCCGCTTGTGGGCCCAGGGTCTGCCCGCTGCGGTCTCGCATGTGGCTCTGGTTGCCTTGTGCTTTCCGGTTCCATTAGGAGTATCCAGTCCCAGCGCTCTCTGCTCTCTGCTCCACAACCCACGCCTGGCTGCTCAACTCCGCCCCTCCTAACGGTCTAGATGAACGTGTCTAATTTAACTCCTTGGGTGTCCGACTTCCATACAGTTCAATTTTCTGTCAGTTCTGGTTGTTATTCTGTTTCTAAATTGTTGTTGTCCCTATCTTGGTTGTGTGAGGAGGCACACTGCGTCTACCTATGCCTTTATCTTGGCTGGAAGTCCCTAAAATTTTTATATACTCCCAGGTGATATAGATGTGACTTTGAGAGTCACCATTGTCTTAGGTTACAGTCACCAAAGCAGATCCTGATCATGAGCAAATGACTTATTAAGGAAGTACACCCAGGAGAAACCTGTTGGGAATGAGGCAAGTAGGACATGGAAGGGGAGGAAACTAGGCAAAGTCCTGAGGAGGGTAGCTGCAGCCTGATCCCACAGGGAAGCTCAGGCTGTAAGTGGTTACCTCTGAGTTGTCCCCTCTCCTCTGGGGAAGGGAACTGGGCTTTTGCATTTCTGCATTAACAGCCAGATTATTCCAGTAGCTTTTGGGAAGTCCTCTGAAGTCACAGGCATGGACTTTGGAAGCAAAAGCATACTGAAGCTGGGGGAGGGGCACACAGAAAAAGTAAGAGGGATTAGAGGGGATTTAGCTGGAGCACCTACAGTGTCTGCTCAAACCTTTTAAGAGATTTAATTTTTAGTACAGGTGTGTCTGCATTTTAAAAATAACTAAGGGAGAGAACAGTGTGCACCAAGTGCAAAGGGGAGAGTTACTTAAAAGTAGGATTCTGTTCATGATGGGGCTTTGGGAATCTTAGTATACAAATAAGACTACTGCCACTGAAATCTACAGTCTTTTAACAGGTGAACTCTTTGAAATGATTGGTTGTCTTTTTGTTTTGTTGATGGTTTCTTTGCCATGCAGAAGTTATTTAGTTTGATATAGTCCTATTAATTTATTTTTGGTTTTAAAAACTCATAGACACAGGGTTCCCTTACTTCCACAAACCTCACCAGCACTTATTGTTTGTTGATCTGTTGCAGACTGGTGCAGCCACTGTTGGGAAAACAGCATGGAATTTCCTCAGAAAACTAAAAATGGAACTGCCTTTTGACCCAGCAATTCCACTGCTGGGATTATACCCTAAGAGCCCTGAAACACCAATCCAAAAGAACCTATGCACCCCAATGTTCATAGCAGCACAATTTACAACAGCCAAGTGCTGGAAGCAACCTAAGTGCCCATCAGTAAATGAGTGCATAAAAAATTGTGGTACATTTACACAATGGGGTACTACAAAACAGAAAGAAAGAAGGAACTCCTACCCTTCGCACACCATGGGTGGAACTGGAGAGCATTATACTAAGTGAAGTAAGCCAGGTGGTGAAAGACAAATACCATATGATCTCACCTTTAACTGGAACCTAATCAGCAAAACAAACAAGCGAGCAAAAAAGAACCAGAGACATGGAAATAAAGAAGAAACTGACAGTGACCAGAGGGGAGGGGGAGAGGGATAACGGGGGTGGGGGAAGAAGGGGAAGAGTAGTCAAGGAACATGTATAAAGGACCCATGGACAAAGACAATGGGGGGGAGGATTGAATGTGGGAGTTGGGGTGGTAAGGGCAGGGGAAGAGTAATGGAGGGAAATGGGGACAACTGTAATTGAACAACAATAAAAAACCCTCATAGACACAGAGAACAGTATGGTGCTTACCAGAGGAAAAGAGGGACAGGGGGAGTAAGAAAGGGTAAAAGGGGTCAAATATATGGTGACAGAAGGGGATTTCACATTGGGTGGTGGTGAACACACAATGCAATATACAGATGATGTATCATAGAATTGTATACTTGAAATTTGTCTAATTTTATTAATCTATGTCACCCCAATGAATTTAATAAAAGTTTTTAAAAACTTGGAAAGGACAGAGACCATGCCTGCCTTATTTGTAGCTGCAGCCTCAGTGGCTATCATAGATATTAATTGAATGAATATAAAATAAATGATTTGCAACATGATATTGGAGTATAAATCTAGTATCTGTGACTTTTTCTGGAGTGACTGATGGTGTCTTTCATTTGAGCTTAGAGCACCCTGCTTATACCAACAGGAATAACTTTGTACCAGTTTAAGACAGTGTCATTCTTAATTTTTTTCAGTGATTCAGCAATACCTTATATGCTTAAACAATCATAGCTACAGGATGAGGCTCAAACCTGAATTGCCTAAATTAACCCTTCACGGTAACCTATGCATTGTATTCATGCTAATATTTCTGTAGAGTGTATTTTCCTCTTTTATATCTGTGTCATTTTGAAACTAAGTTGAGAGCACAACAACCTGAGAACCTCTAATGCAACTGTAAGGAAGTCCAATACTTCAAAGTCACTGAAGATTTTCACTGACAACTGAGAATCAATTTTGATAAGCATAAACCCCATTCTTGTGTGTTTTAGATGGTTCTAAATTTTTAAAAGGACTATAAATTATATACTCAAGGTATATTTACATTATGATAAAGATATATAATTATTCCATTGACAATTTTCCTAGTATTAAAAATACTGCTGATTGGCTGTCAAAGCCCATTCTCCACTTGCTTCTCCTGCTTCTCCCTTGCCCACCTTCAAAGAAGAGTCAGGAAAAGTGAGCTACCCATTTTCCCAGCTTCCCTTGCAGGTGAGGGTTGCCATGTGACTCTGTTCTGGCAGTGAGATGGAAAAGGATATTTTCTTTCCCTAATAAGAGATGATAGAGGAAGCAAAACGGCCTTGCCTGTCTTGTCTTCCTGATTCCTGCCTTTGAATGTAGTTTGACGCTGGAAATTGTGACAACCATCTCATGGTGAAGAAGCAACAAGCCCAAGAATGAGAAGATAACATATCAAGTACAGCAGAGTGGAAAGAAAGAACCTAGGTCACAGAAGACACTGATGAGTAGCTGATCCAATGTTAGTAACGATCTACCTCTAGACTCCTTGCTGTATACAAAAGATAAACCCCCTAATTTGTTTAAACCACTGTTATTGAATATTCAGTTATTAACATCTGAAAAAATCTAATTGATGCACCCAGTTACCTTAACATTTTCTTCATGGTAACTCAAACAGAACTAAATTATTGACACCTGATCATTTATACTTATGCTTATTTATGGAATACTATTAGATTTTTGGAAGAAACCCACAGAATCATTATCTTCATTTAAAAGTTTTGGTCATTTTAATTGTAGAAGAGAGGGGCCACCTCTAGTCACAATGCATGGTACAAGTTCGGAGGGATGTGTATTGGGATAACTTCTTTATGACTAAATACCACACTGGGAGCTGGGAGGTCTAGGTTCAGATTAGATGTTCAGCTAAATATGTGACCATGAACATATAGTCATTTCTGAACTTATTTCCTCATCTGTGGTACAATTTGTAGGATGCTTTCTTTTTGTAGGATGATTTCCTTGTATGATGGGAAAGTCTAGAAAGTCAGCTAAACAAGGGATTGATAATGTCATTGAAGACATCTCCACCCTGCTGCTCCTCGGTTTCACCTTCATCTTAGATCTGACTACCCTTGAGGCTGAAAGATGTCTAATGACAGCAATTGAGGCTATATACACCTCTTTATTCAAGGTCAGTGCCATGGTTGAGGGTTGAGGGAATAGGGAGAAAGATTATTTCCCATTCGAAGGAAAAAAATCCTGAGTTTTGTGCTGATTGGAAGACCTTGAACCACTCAAGGCCAGTGACGAAGGAATGCCAAGAGCTGATTGTTAGGCCAACTATTGTGGCAAGGGGGCTGCATTTATTAGTTAATTAATCAGGGCCCACCTCTACAGGTGAGATGGTTACAATCCCACCCTAAACCCAGAGTTGCTACCTCATGGTGGAAGGGGTAGAATGGCTCTTGGGAGAGCAACCACCACATTCCCCACATCTGTAAATGACTGACTTGGACTAGCTAACCTCTAAGGCTCTTTCCAGGTGGTGATTCCATGAGCAGGGTGCAAATCTATCTTTGCAGTTGTCTTTTTTATTCAACTCCACTTTCTTTTAAAATTGTCCGTTTCTACCTCTGAAGTTGACAAACCTTGGCAAAGCTCAGACTGGAGCTGGGGAGAGGAAGTGAAGGTAACAAGGTGACTTGTGAGAGTCACCGTGCACTTCAGGGAAGAATAGAATGATGCCTTATTCATTAGGCACCAGGCAGACATGCTAACTTGGGATGAATGACTTAGAACTGTGGGGCCCTAAATGGATGCGATGTTTCTCAGGCTCTAAAGCTCCCTTCTCCAGTGAATGCACAAGCTCTTTGGGAAAGGAAGACAACCTTCTCATGAAATTATATTTTTCCTCTGATTTGCATTTTTTAAATGTTTAGTACTCAAATCCTTAACCCTGGCCAATCTCTCAGCCTCTTGAGGGTGTGGTCAAGGGTTTGCACAGAACGTTTCTGAATAGAAAATAGGCCATGGGTCTTCACCCACTCCATACATTTTGGTAAATATTATCTTTCTTTTTTAATTACTGCACTGAGAATTTTACCAGATGATTTCTA
Source organism: Trachops cirrhosus (assembly GCA_028533065.1). NCBI lineage: Eukaryota > Metazoa > Chordata > Mammalia > Chiroptera > Phyllostomidae > Trachops > Trachops cirrhosus. The sequence goes on from CM052552.1 coordinate 46,906,254, forward strand.
GAAGCTTACTTATGAACTAATTGGGCACTTCTGCTGTGCAGAGAAACAGACTTTTTTTAATTAGTCCTCAACTGAGGCATATACCTGTCTGATGGCATTGGTTCATTCTGCACATGCTCAAACAAAAATTTTCCTGTTGAATACAACCTAGTACAGCGACAACGCCCAGAACCTCACTCCTTGGCTGACCCTGTACATACTCCTTCTAGTTGTATGTTTATGCTGAATTGTGTAACACTTACAGGGAGTAGAGCAGAGTAGGTCCTGTGGCCTTTGCGGGGTCGGGGAATTTACAAAGGGGCTTAAAGTCTCTGTATGTCCCTGCCTTCCTGACCTCTCTTTAGGCTGTTTGTAGTAGGGGCAGGGGCTGGATAATTTGTTGAGTTTGGGCAGAATGCGGGAGAAGTTGTCTCTATAAATTGTCATTTGCTGTTGCACACCTTCCTGGACAGTTTTTGTTTGGTCCTTTATTTGTAGGTGGACGACCCCCCTTTCCCTAGTCCTCATTTTCAGTAAAGAATGGCAGTGGCACTAAAAGCATCTGTCGCCTAGCACGGCCTGGAGTGACAACCTCTCTACCTTTCTTCTAGCTTTCCCATTCATTAGGACTCTCCCAGCAAAAACTGCTCAAGGCTTCCGGCGGTTACAAAAGAAGAGGGTGGGGAGCGGCAGGGGTTTCAGGCCTCTTGTTGCAGATAGCCGAAAATGTGAGTTCGGTCGTGGACCTTTGGTCTCAGCCCCTTCCGCGGTTTGGTCGAGGAGGTGACGACCCCGACCAGCCCCCACCTACAGGGATGCAGCACGCGCTGCCCGCGGGCCACTCCCCACCCCTTCAAAATCCCCTTCACCCTCCCGTTCGCCGTGACGTGTCCCGCGGCGCACGCATGCGCCACTCATCCCTGTTGCCATTCCCTGGGCTACTTGACTCCCGAAGGGTTGGAGTGGGCGGGGCCTGTGAGTCTGTTGGCTGCGCGACTGTAGCGGGAGGGCGTGTGTGCGCGAAGCGGGTGCGCAGGCTGGCGAGCTAGTCCGGGCTCTGGCAGAGGAGGAGGAGCTGAAGGCAGCGGCTGCGGCTCCCGCCTTCACAGAGAACCAGTCCTGCAAAGCCTCCTCCCACTCCCAGGCGGGCGGTGGCGGCGGCGGCGGGAGGAGGAGAAGGAGGAGGGAGCGTCTCTGCCGCCTCCTCCAGGTCCCCAGCGCCGTTCTGCCGCCGCCACCTCCCTCAGCGGCGTTCCTCCCTCCATGGTCCTGCAGCGGCCCCCCCTGTAGCCCGAGCTGTCCCGCACCGCACCAGAGCCAGCTCCGGCGGAGGGAGCGGTCGTGGCCTCGCGGCCCCCGTGGGCTGACGAGCGGAGAGCGCAGCGACGCGCGGTCCCAGAGGATCCGCACGCCCGGCAGCGCGGCCCGAGCAGCGCGAGGAGCGGCGGGCGGGCGGGCGGGCGGCGCCGGGCTCGGGCCGCCCTCACTCTTGTGCCCCGGTCCCGCCGCCCGCGCCGGGGCGGTCGCCCGCAGAGGAAGGCGCCGCAGTTTCTGGGCCTTGCAGCCCCACTCGAGCGTCCTCAGCACCGAAGGCTCGCGGGTCCAGAGGGGAGAAGGCGAGCCAGGGAGCGGGCACAGAGCTCTTTAGCGCCCCCACCCCCGTTTTCAGAGCCCTCCACGCTGCGGCCGCTGTCCCCTCCGGACCATGGCCGACGACGACGTGCTGTTCGAGGATGTGTACGAGCTGTGCGAGGTGATCGGCAAGTGAGTCTCCACGCGAGGGAGCGGGAGTGTGGGAAAATGCATTTCAGTGATGTCCGGGTCCTCCCACACCCATACCCGCTCAGAGCCTGACCCCTGCCCTCCACCCCCTCCCCCGCCTTCGTCCTCCTCACCCCAGAGTATTTATAGACGTGTACCTGGACCTCCTGTCGGGTGGGGTTCTGGGGGTTCCCAGCGATCCGTGGAGGCCAACGAGCTGAGAACAGCCATCCCATGAGGCATGGGGCCGGCTGAAATCTGTCTGCATTTTATCTGACGGTTGCACAGGGACGTGGCCGAACAGATTTTATAGTTGCTTCCCAGGAACAGCTGGGGTTATTGTTACCTTGCGTGTACTGTAGACCATTAACAAAAAGAGCAGCTTGCATTTCCTTTGCTGGTGTGGAGAGAAAGAGAAAGAACGTCCACGGTTTTTAATTGTGGGGTGTGTGTCTATTGTGCAGGTTATTAGATAGATGCCTTTGTGTTCACCCAATAGCCGTATTGGAGGGGGTCATTTAAGACGGGGTGCGTTCAGTTTCAGCAAATTCTTCACCTGGTGTAGACAAACGTGGAATGAGTTGGGGGGATCGGAATTTTAAATGCCTCGTTATGCAATGACTGTAAAATCAGTGTTCGAGGCTTCCCTCGACTGTTGTTGGGATGGTGGTTAGTGTGGTAGAGGCGTCTGCTTTGAGTCACTGGGCTAGTCTGGAATATAGAACTGACAGTCCAAATGCTCATCCTTTCATCTGTGTTGTACAATTACACTAGGGAAAATCAGGGAATCAGATTAATCACAGTACTGATTGAGAATTAAATCTGCAGTTCCTCATCTAATTGTCCATTCCTTAAATCTGTTTTGAATAGTTTCCTTTTCATTCTTGTCAAACAGTATTCCAAGTGCACAATCCTGCTGATTTGCTTGTGAGGGAAATGCTGGCAATCTGAAGTTGATTTCCTAGTTCAGTGTGGCTTTCGAAGTTGAGGAGATAAGATTTAAGAGCAATTTTAGATTATTTATGGATTGCTGGAGAGCTACCATTGAAACATTTACCTCTTTTTGGAAGTGGTGCTTTATTGTCTATTTTAAGATCCCAAGTTGGGAAATGAAACCAAGACCTTAGAGCAGTTGGCTCTTTCTCTTTTAAGTTGTCTGCAATGCTGGATTTCAATTTGTTTAAGTGCTGATAACTCATTTTTCCCCTCCCATGTTGAGGTATAACTGTTGCCTCACCTGGTGATTGTGGGTGGACCTTGCTACACTCTTTCCTCAGACTGAATTGATAAGACAACGTGTTACTCCTTGCCCCTATTGTTTGTTACATGACCAGCCTGTCTAGTAGAAGAAGGATATCCAAATGTGCCCCTGGTGAAGTGATTGTGGAAGTGCTCTAGAGCAGCACTGTCTAAAAGACAAAGAACGCAAGCCATATATGTAATTTCACATATGTAAATTTTCTAATAGCCACATTTAAAAGATTAAAAACAGATAGGTACAATTAATTTTAATAAAATATTTAACCTCATAGATTCAAACTATTACCATTTCAACATGTGATCAGTGTAGAAATTATTAATGAGATATTTTACAGCCTTTCTATCATACTTAGTCTTTGAAATCCAATGTGTATTTTACACCAATAATACATGTCAATTCTGACACTAAGCTAAATTTTCATAGGAAATACCTGACCTGTATTTAGGTTTCATAAAATTTGCATTTGCAACAGTAGATTCACATATCCAAGTATACCTAGAAGTTTTCCAATAATGGAATCAAGTATCTCTTTCTAAATTTAAATTTAAATTAAAACTAAATAAGATTAAAAATTCACTTCCTCTGTTGGACTAGCCACATTTAAAGTGCTCAATAGCCATGTGTGAATAGCTCAATTCTAGAGAGGCAAATATATTTTTTAAAATCCCCTTGGTTTTTTTCATTCTTCATACCCAGTAATGATGATTAGGTATTTCCTCAAAGCCCCAGATGATTGTGTGTGTGCATGTGGGTGAATGTTGTTTGTTTTGTCTTAGTTACATTTGATTTAAATGAGCCAACAATATCATAATCTGTAGCTGTGAGATTAAAATATTAATTATATAGTGATGACGGAATATAGCCATCATTGAATTCATGTTAGTTACTAGTTCTGATTCCTTAAGGTCTGGAAGAGTTATGATATTGCTCTTTGGATATCTAAAAGAAGTGATCAGCTTTACATTAGCACAGCAAATATTCTGCTGATTTATAATTGATAGAATATTGTCAGAAAACACCTGATAGGACTAAATTAATCTCTTCAGTGGATTCAGAGCTGCATAATCAGGGAGGGCAAGCTAATTTTGAGGTGATAGGTACTCTATGGCTACCTTAACTACTGTGAACATGAACTCTCATTCATATCCTACAAAATCTGACTTAGTCAGTGTCATTTATGTCACTCCATGAAATAATGAATTCAAGGTGGCCTTCGTGGTAAAGAATGTAATGATGGTGTTCCTTGCCCTGTGTAAAGGTTGAAGGTTTATCTGGTAAATTGTCTCAACATATATTGATCTGGAAATTGAAATTCACTTGAGATTTTCTTGCAGAGACCTTGACAGCGTACATTTTAACTTAGAATTTGTTCAACTTTGGATTTAAACAGAAAGGCCTTGAAGATGTTCATTTGTACTGAAAAGATTTTTGTTGATTTTTATCCAAGTTCTCTGGAATTGTGATTTTCTCTTATGCCAAATTCGTATCACAAGTTTGTTTTAACCCCTAGGTCTTAATAGGTTTAAATTATCACTAAGGTACTTTACTTTCTTATTGAATTTGTTGGGGTGACATTGGTTAATAAAACCATACAGGTTTCAATTATACAACTCAATAAAACATCTGCATAATGCATCATGCACCCAAAGTCAAGTGGCTTTCCATCCAAATTTATCCCCATTTGCCCACTTGCACCTCCCTCCAACCCCCCTTTCCCTCTGGCTACCACCATACTGTTGTCCATGTCTATGTGTCATATATAAAGATTTCATTTTCCAAGATCAGCTGACCAGTCAGTCCTTCCCCTACCTCACTACTCCCATCTACTATCTTCAAAGGTATCATGTGCCTGAATCCTTATGAATATTGAAAGAACGCTATCTCTTTTAAAAAAATTTAAACTCTTTTCCCATGTTTCTTATTTTTTGAATTCTTACAAAAAGCTCCTTTGAATGCCTGTTGTTTCCGTGACATTTTGCTACACAACATCTTTCAAGCAATGATGGCACCTTACCATAGTCCCCAAACTTTGTTTTAGCAAATATAGCAATTACTGGAAAGGTATTATACAAATGTAGGTAATTGGCTAATTTTTGTCACAATCATTTACTGTATCTTTTGCAAGTTTAGTTTTATAGGTAAGTGTACAATCAATAATGTGACATGAAGGAAATTTTATGATTCATCCAAATTAAAGCATAGAAATGACCACCTTCATAATACAACAGTTTCTGTGAAAGAGAATACTAAAATGCACACTGTTTTCACCTTGTGTAGGCTGAATACTTACCTGGGTATTCAGTAACCTATAACTTCCAGCTTTCCTGCTTTGGTAGAACACATACTAAAATTGGAATGCTGTAGCATGGCCTGGGCTCAAGGATGACATATAAGGCATGCTGTATTTGTGAAGCATGCTGTATTTGCTTACACCTTAGGAACACTTTATCATATTTAATTACAGTTACTTATTTATGAGTCTCTCTACCTATTTAATAGGGAGCCGCTTGAGGGTAGGGTACATATCTTGTACATCTCTCCCTGTTACTGAACACAGGTTCTGCAGTGTAACAGTCGTTCATTAGCTATAGAATGAATTGAGTAGTTTTAATAAAATCTCATTTAAAGGCAAAAAGCCTATTTTTCAATCTCAGAGCAATTATTGTCCCAAAAGGCTATATTAGTTTAAAGTCGTGGTTTTCCACCTGACTGCATATTAGAATTACCGGGAGAGCTTTTTAGACAGATCAATTGCCATGCCCCTGTGTCAGAGCACTCAAATCAGAATCTCTGGGAATGGGTTCTGGTCATTGATAATTTTTAATGCTCTCTAAATGATTCTAATATGCAGCTACAATTGAGAGTCACTGGTTTGTGTATGTAGTATTTTGGGATTGGCTTTTCAGAGGCCTATGGTTTTTTAAAAAATGGAATGAATGTTTTTGGTGGAGGTATTGAAACCGAAAGAACAAAACATGGATTTTATTTTCTCTACGCCGTGTTTCTGAGCCTTGTTGAGTAAGAATTTTGTTGCAGCCTGTTTTTGGCTTTGATTTCTTGAGTGTTTTTAAGATTCATACTGATTCATGACACTCATCAAATGATAGCATGGTGATTGTCTGATGTTTGGAACAACACAGAACAAGAATTACTTCAATAACAGTTGATGATGGCTATCCACTAGGATGACTCAATTTAATAATAAGAAATATATCAATTTAAAATAGATTGTGTTTGTACATACACTCACTTGGGAGTATGGTTAAGTGGCTTATATACGTTAAAGCCCATATTCATGATTCCAATAATGCTATTTACCAGAAAATTGAGTTAAATGCAGCCTTTATGTAAATACTGGATTAATAATGTGCAACTATGTAATTTAACATAGAGAAAAATTCAGCTTTAGTATTTTTACTAATTACTTTGACTTTCACATATATCAGTTGGCCCACTGATTTGGTTTGCTAGTATCATGGTGATGGCGGGGGGGAGAATATTATGTTATGTTGGAACGTCTTTCCTAGAAATTTTATTTAGACATTGTAAGTAAACTTGTTTTTAATATTAGGAAGATGTCACGTGTGAGCCTGAAGGAACTAGGAATTGTCCATAAATGAGTAGCTATTCCATAAGGAAGTGCTTGATCAAGTGACAGTTATGTAACAAAGTAAAAGAAACACAATCACCAACTAACTTGCTAGTGGCCAAGAAGGATCCAAGCTGTGGAGGTTAAACTGAATTTCCACAGAGGAAATACCTGTTAAACATAGGGTGTGGACTCTTATGCACAGCAGGCCTTGGGAGTCAGTAAGCAGTATTCATCCTGGTGATGGAGTTTGATTCTGGGGACATTTTAGATGGAACTGTGCTCTACTCAGTTGCTTTTCTGCATTTGCATAACCTTACTCTGAGTCTCTTCATGTCCACATTTTACAGACTGCTTTAGGACTTGGACTTTCTGGAAATGTGGTTTGCATGTTGTCTTCATAAATACTTACTGTGAATCCCTTACCTTCCATGACTGTGACATGCTTCTATGTCCTTGACATGTGCAGTTCACTTCCCTACAGTTTCCCCTTGTATCTGCAAGTTTCACCTGGCAAACTATCTCTAATGTTCCTTAAATTGTGTTCCTGGATATTTTCTTTAAATTAAACATTCTCTTGCCATCTCTAGTTGTAGCTCTACTCAATAAATTAAAGGTACAGGTATACCTTACTTTTTGAAATTGTTCTTGAGTTAGTGCATTTTTGTAAATGTTTTCACATTTTAAGTGTGGCAGAAGCACTGTTCAAAGGGTCTTTGATATAAGATTGTTTAAAAGAAAAAAAATCTGTTCTGGCTGGTGTGGTTCAGTGGATTGAACACTGGCCTGCGAACTGAAAGGTTGCTGGTTCAATTTCTAGTCAGGGCACAGCCTGGGTTGTAGGCCAGGTCTCCAGTTGGTGGCGTGTGATAGCCATCGATGTTTCTCTCGCTCTCTTCCTCCCTACCTTCCCTGCTCTCTAAAAAAAATAAATACATACAATTTAAAAAGAAAAGAAGTCTTTATAACTTAATGCCTACTTCATAAGGGGAATTGACATGTATGCCTTCACATGTCAGGTGTTTTACATATATCATCTCTTCTACTTCTTCTCATTTTACAGAAAAAAAAAAACGAGATTCAGAGATGTGTGAGTAGCTTGCCCAAGATCACATGGAATTCTAATTGGTTCTAAAATCCACTTATTTCGTGCTGCATTGGGTTTCCTTAAAGTAAGGGACATGTCTTCAAAGTTTACTTACTACAAATTTTAATTATTCAACTTTCTAGTTAAATTTCTTACCTCTTCAGTAGAGGTTCCATACTACTGTTCATTGTTTCATCAATTTTGTTTTTCTTTTGATCTTTCTCTTTAATGAAATATCAGCATTTGTCACAAAACTAGTAAGTCTGTACATTCTTTAGCAATGGAAATATAGAATCTTGGCCATCCATCCAAAATATAATTTGTTCTGGACTGTCTTCTACCCTTTTTATAATCCAAGTTTGTCATTCCAGTTCTCCTGCCCCAACAGACAGAATGGTTGTTTAACCAATTACTCCTAATTGCCAAACCAGAAGTAATGAGGTATCAGAGATAAGTGTTGCTTGGTAGTGGGGTAGGGTGGTTTCCACAGGGTAGTTATTCCTATATCCTGTTATAAAAACACTAAAATTGTTCTCTTTGATCCTGAAAACTGTGTACTGAACCATAGCTGTTGAGTTGTGAGCATCTCAGCTGTTGGCCAGCACTGTGCACCTAAATAATCAAGTGTCTAAATTATTGCTGCGGAGCAATAATTTAGTTTTTTTATCTGCACACCTCACCAACAAGCTGATGAGGTGTGCAGCTCTCACATTTGGGTTTTATTTTTCCACTAACAGTGCAGACTCTAAAACCACCAACTATGGCTCTGGATTTATGCTACAGGGTTCAAGGTGCTATGAGACCTGCTCTCCATTCTCTCTCTCCTGGGACTACCCAGTCTCTTGGTATCCCCTCTTTCAACTGAGTAAAATGTAATTACCTGATGGCCTTTATGATACTGTAGTATGATTGGTCAGAGAGCTCTAGTCAGTATAGGAAGAGTCTCTCTTTGACTTTCTATACCAGGAAGATTTCATTTCTAAAGCTATTTGACTCTTTCTATTACTTTCTCTTTATTAATTAACTAGTTTGTATGAAATAAATTATAACAATTACTTAAAAATATAGATGATACAAAGGTAAATGGCAAGTCTCTCTCCATTCTATAGCCATCTGTAACCCCATTCTCTAGAGGTAACCACTGTCTAGTTCTTGTATACTTTTGTAATGTTTTTCATTAAAAAACAGAATGGGATCCTATTGGTACATTATACTAAAATATTCATTTTCAGTTGAAAAATAGTATATTTGATGACCATTCATTATCCATACATGTACCTAACTCTGTTTACTCCTAAACTGCTGCCCAGTATTCCATGGTGTGAATTGGTACTTTAACTTTGAAATAAGCAAAGCCTATTTCTAAGTGGACATTTCTGGAAATACCTCACTGGAGTTTGGATGAGAGATCTGGAATGACAGTGAAGATTTGGAAATCAACTGTGTGGAAGTGAAACTATAAGCGAATGAATTCTTGGGGATTGACTGAGCTGGGGATTGTAGTTTGGAGTATAACTCACAGTGTTAGAAGAATCAGGATAGCTTGGCATCACAGAGTTTCAAAGAGGTGAGGATCAGTAATAATGTAAAATGCCAGCACACTCTAACTGAGAACCAAGAAGAAAAGGCTTGTCTGTAACAAAGAGACTTTTAAAATGTCTATCAGAATAAATGTAATGTTTAATATTCAGTTCATGGTGTGACTGAAAAGCAAGGATCTGGTTTCATTTCTGTGGATGTTGGTAATATACTATATCTCTCTGAATCTTTTTCAACACCATCATATTTAGGGTAAAAAAAGGAGTATATTATTTTTTCAGTATAATTGTGTTTTGCAAATTGTGATAACTGGCTTCTAGGTAAAACCATTTGGTTTTCCTAAGGTTAGGTCTTTATGATTCCAGAGCTTGGTGCATAACTTTCAAGTAAATGCAAACCTTAAATGAAATGAGAAAGAACATTTTAGATTCTTTAAGTTCTTGCTATTTGTCAAACCTTGTTATTTTCTTTAATCCTTCCTCTATGGGGAACAGAATTCTTTGCCTCAAGGTTTTTGGTCCCAGTGGGTTGAGTGTAGTATACTCCTTTCTTCCCTCCAACTAAATTTTTTATTGGCATTTTTTAGTTTTCCACATCCATTCTCAATAAGAATTTATTGTACCTGAGTCAATTTTTTATATCCAAGTGCATATTATTTCACTTCAGCATCTTGTGTTCTCTTACTGGGCTGTTGCATATTGTTTTTTTCAATCTTTTAAATTTTTTAATATACTTTTTTTTGCTTTGTTGCATTGTTTTGAATATCTGAATCATTTACAGATAGGAATGATGGTTGTCCCCCCTCTTTTGGTGTAGTTAAATGATATAAAAATATACCATGTTGAGTCTGTATCAGGCTTTTAACTTAAACCCTGAATTTAGAGTATTTTGGTGTGTTTTAATATATAATGAATGTATTACCATTTAACCAAATGCGGAGTGAATGTTTTATTAAAACACTCTAGAGTCTAGATGTTACTCAGTTTCAGAGGTCTCTAGCCCTGCTATGATATGCAGATTACCATTATACCACTGCTGTTTTATAGGATCTAGCTCATGTTTTTAGAAAACTTCATAGATTTTTGGCCTTTCTGCTTGCCCTTGGTATGTACTTTCCTCCAAACATATGGATCAAAATTGTTTTGTAGCTTTTAAGTCAGCCCCCTATGATGTGATCTGGTAACCTTTGGGCACAGTGTGGCCATTTTCTCATTATTTCTAGAAGGACTGATAGCTCCTTCATAAGCCATTTGCATGGATTAGTGATAGTAAAGTGCAGCATAAGTATTTTTCATTTCTAGAATGTCTCTGAGATACTCAAATAATTGGAAGCTATGTAGATAAGTTTCAACAATTTCCAAATGTGCACTTTCTCAGTGCTTAAACACAGGCTCTATTACATAAAAGATACAGTGAAATGAACATTCTTTTCTACCCCATGCATGAAATTATTAGTGGTGTTGACATTCATTTGTTCCTTTATGCATTTATTTCTAGTTGTGTGGCCCTGGGCAAGTTAGTTAACCTCTCTGAGCTTCAGTTTCTTTATCTGTAAAATCAGGATGATATCTTGGGGGTGGTGTTGTGAGGATTGAATAAAATTATCTATATAAAATGTCTACAGGCTGTTATTTTAATTGCTAATAGTATTCACCAAATACTTGAGTTATTTAGTCTCAAGAATCTCTGTCAAAGGGAGAAGCTGACAAATAGTTCATATCTAATCTAACTAGACCTTAAGTCCTGTTAAGGCCAGGGCCATATCTGACTTGTTCACCTAGTATCCTCAGCATAACTTTGTAATTGACATAAGGTAAGCACTCCATAGTTGTGGAAGGAGTATGTTAAGTGAGCAATCCATAGACTATGGCCACCTAGTAGAAGGAAGTTGGGAAAATCTTTACAGAGGATGTGAGGCTTAAATGATTTGTTGGTCTTCTTGGGTAACTCATTTAATCTTTTAGGCCTGTTTCCTTACTTAGAAAAAGGAGTAGAGGAATACAGGTAGAGAAAATAAAGAAATCTTAAAAAGCTGAAAAAGGGGAGATGAGATTGAGGGTGGGAGGTGGGTGTGGGTAGGCCGAGGGAAAGCGGTGGTGGGAAAATGGAGACAACTGTATTCAAACATTAATTGAAAGTAAAAAAACTACATGGACATAAATTTAATTAAAAAATAATTTTATTTAAAAATATACAAAAGATGTTACTAAGTAAAACATTTATTATATATTATTAGATGTAAAAACTTATGAAATTTTAATTCTCTTATATTTAGTCTATAAAAACAATGTAGTTTCTCTTAGGAAAAAAGAAAGCTAAAAATGTTTATAGTTTTATTTTTAATTAATAAACCTTATTTTTAGAAAAATTTTAGGCTTAGAGCTCCTATTTTTACCTTTAGTGACACAGGTAATATATATAAGAAATTCAAATAATAAATATAAAGTTAAAGTTTTCAGGGACAACTTTAGGAATTCTTTGATTTTTTTTTCCTCTGGTTTTCAACTTCTGTGGCTCAAGTGCTCATTATATGTTGGACAGGGTATTAAATTTTTTATATTTTCCTAATTTAAGCTTGGCCACAACCCTTCCCTTTGAGGCAATCACCCCTCTGCATTTTACAGATGAGAAAACTGAAGAAAAAGGAGATTAGCAGTTTACCCTGGGCAGAGTGGCAATAATAAGTGATAGCATGGGAATTCACACCTGGGCATATGTGACCCATCTAAACATCTGTTCTGCAATACTGTTTTACTGCTTGTCATTTAGTATGAGCAGAGACTGGTTATTTTTTAAGGTATACCTAAATAAAAGGCGTTAACATTCTGATTTTGTATATTTTAGCAGATTAATATAATGCCTTTTTTGGTAACAGCCTTGAGATATAATTCACATACCATACAATTCAGCCATTTGAAGTGTACAATTCAGTAGTTTTCAGTATATTCAGAGTTATGCAGCCATCACCACAATAAATTTTTGAACATCTTCAGCACCCCCAAAAGAAACCCTGTATACACCCATCCCTCCCTATCCCAACAACTAATCTCTACAGATTCTGTCTCTACAGGTGTTCCTATTCTGGACATTTCATATAAGTGGAATCATACAATATGTGGTCTTTTGTGACTGTTTTTTCCCTAAGCATAACATTTTGAACATTCATTCATGTTGTAGATGTATCAGTACTTCATTAATTTTCAAGGTCCAGTAGTATTCCACTGTGTGGACCTACCACATTTGTTGACCAGTTGATGGGCCATTTGTGTGGTTTTCACCTTTTGGCTATTATAAATAATCCTGCTGTGGACATTCATGTACAAGTTTTTGTGTGAACATAAGTTTTTTTCTTGGTTATTTACCTAGGAGCGAAATTGCTGGTCAAATTGTATTGTAATTTTTTGAGGAATGGCAGGCTGTTTTCCAAAATGGCTGAGCCATTTTATATTTCCACCAGCAATGTATGAGGATTAGAATGCTTTTTAGTCAGGTGAGTACTATCAGAGTTTGCCTGTAGAGTCTGTTCAACACATAAATAGGGCATAAATTAAAGCAAATTTTATGAGTTGTTGGCCAACTTTTTATCTCATGGGCATATTTGCAGTGCTTTTCAACAATTTTAGGTATTGTAGATGAAGACTTGGCAAACTATCTGTAAACTAACAGTAAATATTTTAGGTTTCCTGGGCCATATGGCATTTTTCACAGCTGTGCAACTCTGCCATTGTAGCATGAAGATAGCCATATGAGAAAAAGTGAGTATGGCTGTATTCCAGTAAAACTTTATTTACAAAACTAGGTGGTGGGCCAGATTTGGCCCTTGAACTATACTTTGCTGATTCCATTGTAAAATAAAAATGAAAATGGAGCTTATTGTCCAGTTGTCATTCTTGTTTACCCTCAAGTTTGGGAAGTTCTTTCAGTGGTCTGAGTAGCCCCATAGTGAGTAGGTTGTTTCTGCAAAATGTAAAAATATTCAGACTGGTCCACTGAACTGTTTCACTGTTATATAGGGAAATGCTACACATTTAGTATTTCTTCTCTTTTCTTCCCTCCTCTCCTTTCCTTTTCTTTCTTCTTTCTTTCTTTCTTTCTTTCTTTCTTTCTTTCTTTCTTTCTTTCTTTCTTTCTTTCTCTTTCTTTTTAAAACTCCTTTGAGTTTTCTTTTTGATCGTGGATTAAAAAAGAAAACTATCAAAATTGTTCTATGTTGACTGCAGGCAATATAAATGTGGAGTTCCTGAAAAAAATTATTTCCTTCATTCTAGCTTATTGCCTGTAGAATGGATGAAAATAGAGCTGAGAACATATTACAAATTATGAGAAATTAATTATTATTTTAAATATTGTCTTTAATAAAGTTAGGGGGGAAATCACTAACTAAATCCTTATCCCTAATTGGAGAGTTATGATGTGCCATTGGTCTATTTTATGACTTCACTAACAGCCCCTGATAGAGTCATTGTTTTGGATTAGGAGTGTGTGTATGTCTGTGTGATATGAAAATAAAAATTCTTCTTTCACCTTTAATTGGAACCTAATCAACAAAACAAACAAGTGAGCAAAATATAACCAGTAACATTGAAACTAAGAACTGACAGTAACCAGAGGGGATGTGAGAAGGGATAATGGGAGGAAAGGGGAAAGGGTTTTCAGGCGCAACTATAAAGGACACATGGACAAAACCAAGGCAGGTGGAATCAGGGGAGGGAGGAGGGGATGGATGGGGTGAAGGAGAGTGGTGGGGAGAAAAGGCAGACAACTGTACTTGAACAACAATAAAGTAAAAAAATTAAAAAAGAATTTATTTCAATTTACCTACATAATTTTAAATAATAGTTTCTATAATAATAAAATAAAAATTCATCAAATTCTACTTTATATGTGACGTCCATTTACTCAATATATTTTGTGGTACTAGACACATACTATTTAGAATGCTTTGCGGCTTTTAAAAATTGTCATTGCTTATGTATATAGGAGAAAGCACTTTTTGAGAGAGACATAGAGTTATTTATTTCTTTTTTCAATTATTTATTTATTAAGTATATTTTATTGATTGTGCTATTACACTAGTGCCATTTTTTCTTCCTTTGCTACCCCTCCACTCTGTACCCCTCTTCCCTCCAGCATTCCCGCCCCTGCTTAGTTCATGTCCATGGGTCGTACATATAAGTTCTTTGGCTTCTCCATTTCCTATACTAATCTTAACCTCCCCCTGTCTATTTTGTGTCTACCAATTATGCTTCTTATTCCATGTACCTTTTCCCCCATTCTCCCCTTCCCCCTCCCCAATGATAACCCTCTATGTGATCTCCATTTCTATGAACCTGTTCCAATTCTAGTTGTTTGCTTGGTTTGTTTTTGTTTTTAGGTTCCTTTGTTGATAGTTATGAGTTTATTGTCATTTTACTGATCTTAGTTTGATCGTCTTCTTTTTCTTGGATAAGTCCCTTTAACATTTCATATAATAAGGACTTGATGATAATGAACTCCTTTAACTTGACCTTGTCTGGGAAGCACTTTATCTGCCCTCCCATTCTAAATGATAACTTTGTTGGATAGAGTCATCTTGGATGTAGGTCCTTGCCTTTCATGACTTTGAATACTTCTTTCCAGCCCCTTCTTGCCTGTAAGGTTTGTTTTCAGAAATCAGCTGATAGCCTTATGGGAACTCCTTTGTAGATAACTGTCTCCTTTCCTCTTGCTGCTTTTAAGATTCTCTCCTTAGCTTTAATCTTGGATAACTTAATGATGATGTACTTTGGTGTGTGCTTCCTTGAGTCCAACTTCTTTGGGACTCTCCGAGCTTCCTGGATTTGTAAGTCAATTTCCTTTGCAAGATTGGGGAAGTTTCTTTCATTATTTTTCAAATAAGTTTTCCATTTATTGCTCTTTCTCTTCTCCTTCTGGCACCCCTATGATTAGGATGTTGGAATGTTGAAAGTTGTCCCATGTGTTCCTGAGCCTCTTGCTTCTTCATTCTGTTCTGGTTGAGTGTTTATTTCTTCCTTTTGTTCCAGATCATTGTTTGAGTCCTGGTTTCCTTCCCTTCACTGTTAGTTCCCTGTATATTTTTCTTTATTTTATTTTGTGTAGCCTTCACTTCTTTTATTTTGTGGCCATATGCAATCATTTCTGTGAGCATCCTGATTACCAGCGTTTTCAACTCTGCATTTGATAGGTTGGCTATGTCCTCATCGCTTAGTTCTTCTGATGTTTTAATCTGTTCTTTCATTTAGGCCATATTTCTTGCCTGGGTGCACCTGTTATGTTGTAAGGGGTAGGGCCTTGGGTATTTGTCAGGGCAGGGCAACCCACTTTGCTGCCTTGTGGCATCGTCTGTCGGGCAGGGGTCAAAGAGGGAACAATGCTGCTCACTCAGCTCTTGCCCTGCTTTCAAAAAACTGGCAGTTTCTCCCATTGCCACAACCCCCACAGGTTTTTGAAGCCAGAGGTTCTGAGGCTTTATTTTGCCCACACTAGAAACCTGGGCTGCTCAGTCTGTCTCACTTCCCAGTTCTTCCTCCCAGTTTATCCACTTGCGAATGTGTGACCATCTAGTCAACCTGCCGCCACCTTGCTTGTGCACCCTGGCTGCCCATCTCCTCCCCTCCTACCAGTCTGCATGATTCTATTTTAACTCCTTGGTTGTCGGGCTTCCATACAGTTAAATTTTCTGGCAGTTCTGGTTGTTTTTTGTTTTTAAATTGGTTGTTTCCATCTTTTGGTTGTGCAAGGAGGTGAAGTGAATTTACCTATGACTCCATCTTGGCAGGAGCTCTGTAATTCTATTTATTTATTATGATTTTATTATTGATTTGAGAGAGAGGAGAAGGGAGGGAGAAAGAGAGGGAGAGAAACATTGCTGTGAGAGAGAAACATTGATTAGTTGCCTCTCCTGTATGCCCAGACTAGGACTGAACCCACAGCTCAAGCATGTGCCCTGGATGGGAATTGAACTGGTGATCCTTCACTTTGTGAGCTGATGCCTAACCAACTGAGCCACACAGGTTAGGGCTATTTCTTTTTTCTTTTTTCCTCCCATTTTTTAAAAAGTTTTTTTCACGGTTTTATTTATTTATTTTTAGACAAGGGGGAGGGGAAGGTGAAAGAGAGGGAGAGAAGCATAGATCTCTTGCCTCTTGCACACTTCCATCTGGGGACCTGGCCCACAACCTAGGAATGTGCCTGGAGTGTGAATTGAATTGGTGACCTTTTGGTTTGCAGGCTAATGCTCAATCTACTTATCCACACCAGCCAAGGGGTTTTTCCCCCCATTTTAAAGTTACTTTTACTTTTCAATTACAGTTGACATACATTATTATATTAGTTTCAGGTGTACACCCCAGCGATTAGACATTATTTTAGTATCTTACTAAGTGATTGTCCTGATAAATCTGAAGCCCATCTGACAATATAGTA
>CM052552.1:46923394-46956198 GCA_028533065.1 Trachops cirrhosus
ATAATGTTCTCGTTATCTATGAGTCTGTTTCTGTTCTGCTTGTTTGTTTTTTGTTTTTGATACAATTATTGATAAATAGGTATTTATTGCCATTTTATTGCTCATATTTTTTTATCTTTTTTTCCTTAAAGAAGACCTTTTAACATTTCATATAATACTGGTTTGGTGGTTTTGAACTCCTTTAGCTTTTTCTTGTGTGATAAAATATCTGTCCTTTGATTCTAAATGATAGCTTTGCTGGATATAGTAATCTTGTTTGTAGGTCCTTGCTTTTCATCACATTGAATGTTTCTTGCCATTCCTTTCTGGCCTGCAAAGTTTCTTTTCAGAAATCAGTTGACAATCTTATGGGAGTTCCCTTGTAAGTAACTAACTGCTTTACTCTTACTGCTTTTAACATTCTCTCTTTGTCTATAACCTTTGGTATTTTCATTAAGTGTCTTGGTGTGGGCCTCTTTGGGTTCATCTTGTTTGGGACTCACTACATTTCCTGGACTTGTGTATCTATTTCCTTCACCAAGTTAGGGAAATCTTTTGTTATTATTTTTTTCAAATAGGTTTCCAGTTTTCTGCTCTCACTTCTTCTTCGGCTACCCCGATGATGCGAATGTTGGTATGCTTGAAGTTGTCCTAGAGGCTCTTTACACAATCCTCATTTTTTTTTTATTCTTTTTTCTTCTTGCTGTTCTGATTGGGTGTTTTTTGCTTCCTTATATTCTAAATCACTGATTTGATGCTTGACTTCATCTACTTTATTGTTGGTTCCCTGTAAATTATTCTTCATTTCAGTTACTATATCCTTTATTTGTGACTGGTCCTTTTATGTGCTGTTCAGGTTCTCACAAAGTTCATCGAGCATCTTTACAGGCAGTGTTTTAAATCTGCATCTAATAGATTGCTTGCCTCCCTTATGTTTAGTTTTTTTTCTAGGGTTTTGTTCTGTTCTTTCATTTGGGACACATTTCTTTGTCTCCTCATTTTGGCTGCCTCTCTTTGTTACTATATATTCAGTAGAGCTACTATATCTCCCAGCTTGATAGAGTAGCCAAATGTGGTAGGTGTCCTGTGGGGTCCAGTGGCACAGCCTCCCCAATCACCCAAGCTAGGCACTCAGAGTATACCCCTTGTGTGGGCTGTGTACAACCTCCTCTTATAGTCAAGCCTTGATTGCTGTTGGCATGTCAATGGGAGAGAATTACCTCCAGGCTGATCAGCTGCAAGGACAGGCTACAGCAACGACTGCCCACCTCCAACTACCATGGAGGATCAACTGTGCATGGGACCACCCCACCAAGTAGGACTTACTTCAGTGGGGCTCTGTTGGCTGCTGAGTCTGCCCCTTGAATGTGTTGCTTGTGAAGGTGGTTGGGTGATGATGCTTTGACTTGGAATGTAACTGTCCACTGAGTGTGCTGGTTCTGGGGCCTCCCAGGAGGTGCAGGCCAAGGTCAGCTACCACCTGTGTTTTGCCCAGGACCACCCACCCTGAGCTAAAAAGTGATATGCAGATGACTGCTACTTGTGCTGGCCTAGAAATGCCCAGTCGAATCCAGGCAGTGAACCAAGGCTGGCTGCTGCCAGTGCTGGGCCTGGGGTCTCTTAGCAAAAGCTATCAGGTACGCTGAGACCAGATGCTACTTGTTTCAGAGATTTTATGAAGACTTGAAGCATGAGTCAAGTAAGGCCATTTATATGGAAAAGCTACTGAAACTGGCTTGGGTGGGCCTGAAAGTTGGGTGGGGCAGAGCCAAATAGCATGAGCCAGGTTGGAGTGTCAAATGTAGCACCCACCTTCTGGCCCTGTGTGGGGAGGGCTCATGAAGGAACAATGGCCTCTGCCAGCACCTCTGTATGGGAGAAAGCTGCCCTTCCAGCCATTGCCCTGATGCTAGACAGTTTGGTTCCTTCCTGTATATCTCCGGCACCTTTCAAGCCGCTGCCCTGGCGCTGGAGCTCAGAGGGAGTGAGTCTGAATAAGTCCGTGCATGGGCCTTCTAAGAGGAAGTCTGGGACTCCAGAAGCCCTCCAACTCCCTCAGCTTCAGTCCTCACTGGTATTTACTGCCAGAAGGTATGGGGACTTCTTTTTCTGGCACTGGAACCCTGGGCTGGGGGGCCTGGTGTGGGGCTCTCCCTGCTCCTCAGGAGGGAACTCTGCAGCTGAGATATCCCTCCCAATTTTTATCCATCACACATGGGTGTGAGACCAGCCTGGTTTGTGTCTCCACCCTTCCTACAAGTCTTGATGTAGCTTTTCTTTAATTTCCTAGTCGTAGGACTTCTGTTCAGTCAGATTTCAGGTGGTTCTGAATATGGTTATTGTGATGTTTAGTTGTAAGTTTGATGTGGTTGTTGGAGGAGGGAAGTACCATGTTTACTGATGCCAACATCTTGACCAGAATTCTAAGAAAAGAGTATTCTTTGAGTGTATAGATTTCATAATTTGTTTGCGAGACTGTTCTAAATTTTAATAATGTTAAAACAGGGATTTTGTATCATAGCTTTTGTCTTTGAATTTGGGCATATAAAAGATCAATCAGTTCTTCATAATGTGAAAATCAGAACTGAGACAAGGGAAATCACAGAATATATATTTAGGAAATAGCCTTATACAGGATTTATGAATATTAAAATAATTTTATGTAGCTGCCCCAAATTTTATTATGTCCATATCTTCACAGTGAGCAAAAAGAGGTGAAAGATCCTAAAGTTGTAGCCTGTATCATGCACTGAATCTAAATTACCTAAATTTACAGAACAGCATTTCATTTACTAGATTATGTTACATTGCCATGTGGTGGAAAAGTGATCGTGGTGGAAAAGTGAGCATGGTGAAATCTATTTAGACCACTTACTTCAATGAAAAGTCTTCCTAGGTTGGCTTCAGAGGACAGTAAAAGATATCTTTTTCTAAGATAAGCCTCAGAAAGTATTGTTTATATTGCACTATTTAGGTTAGACATTTTTGGTGAATTCCATCTGAGCCATTAGTTACAAAGCAAAATGGTTAGCCTTTATTAATATAAAAGACTTACTTGTCTTCTTAGGCTTAATATATCATCTTAACTGGGTTATTGTTCTAACAATAATATATGGCATTGAATTTGAAATTATTTTAATGAATAAATTTTAAGTTAGTCATTTGTAAAATAATTAGAGACTTCTAAAACAAAGGTGTTTTCATTGAGGACTTTCTTGAATTATATTTCATATAAATTTTTTCTTTTTTAAAAAGTTATTTTCAGAGAGAAGGGAAGGGAGGAAGAGAAGGAGAAAACATCAACTGGTTGTCTCTCGCACGCCTCCTACTGGGGATCTGGCCCACAACCCAGACATGTATCCTGACTGGGAATCAAGACAGCAACTCTTTGGTTTGCAGGCCAGCGCTCAATCCACTGAGCCACACCAGCCAGGGCATATATTTCACATAATTTTTAAACATTCTTCAGCTCACAGTTTAGAGTAATCTCACATTATAATCAACATCTATAATACTTTTAAATGCATGCTAATAAGAATGGAAAAACCTCTCTAGACCATGTTTATTGAACGTTATGCTTCTTGCCTTCTTTTTGAAAACATTTCTCTCCTATAATGGATGTGAAAATGATTTGTGTAAATATCTATTCAAATGAATACACCTTCATTATCATCATTGCAAAAAGAGCCTAGGAATTGGAAGTGGGAGAATCTAGGCTTGCTGCTCTACTTTTTGGGTTATCTCCATCAATAGTATTTCTTCCATTGTTCAGTTTGTATTGTACTGCTGAAAGGCATCACCACACTTCCATATCTGTGACCCACTTGCAGTAGGGGTCGATTGTACTTTAAATTATGATCTGATTCCAGTTCAGGCTTCTTAGTTAGACTTGCCTGAGTGACTTCAGAATTAGGTCCATGAATGTGAATATGGACTTAAAGATCTTAGACTATTTTTCCCCATGAAGATATATTCATAGATATAGTCCTAAAAAATTACGTATAAGTTGTAGTTTATAAATAGTTTAAGACTTACTAGGAAAAATAGTATTTTAAGGAAAATTCTTAATAATTGTGACCAATCATTATCTATTTTGTTTTCCTGTTTCTTCATCTTGTGAAAGAAGGATATTAAAGGCTATATTATCTAATTGTATTTTTATTAGCATAAAATTACACAATTCTTCAAAAGTCTTAAACTACCTTATATATATTACTATTTTGATTTTTATCAGAATGAGGTACTTCTCATTAGAAATGGGGGATTTTCTTTGATTTTGCAAGAATCATTTACTTTTTCATGTAAAACTGATTTTATTTTCTTGTTTGATTTCTAGAGCTTAATACTTCTCAACTCTTTATAGGACTTAGAACATGTTAGGTGACAATGTTCTGTGAACATTGTTCAGTGACAGTGTTCGGTGAATAAAGAGATTTGCATGAATTATGTGTATTTTACTGTGGGGACAATGTTTATACAGAAGTAAAAGCAGAGAAAAAAATCCCAACTAGTATGGTTCCCTTTGCTTCTCTTTAACTTATTTCATTTTATTTGAGCTTTGAAGTTTGGAACTTACTACAAGTAACAAATTTTTGTTGCCAAAATTTGGCAGCTACTTAAAACATTGATCTTTGTGTTTAGTAGTAAGGTCTACAGCAGTGGCTCTCAAAGTATAGACCTCATCCTGACCAGCAACATCACCTAGGAACTTGTTAGAAACACAGTTTCTTAGGGCCCCACCCCACTCTTACAGATCAAAAGCTTTGAGAGTATGGCCAAGGTATCTCTATTTTAATAGTTCTCCAAAGGATTCTGAGGCACACTATAGTTAGAGAACCACTAACTTAGAACTCTGGATCAGGGCTTAGTGAAGTATGGCCCACCAGCCAAATCAGTCCATTGTCTGTTTTTGTAGACAAAGCATTTTGGGAATGCAGCCATTCTCATTCAAATATTGCCTATGGCTCCTTCCTCACTTCAGAGGCAGAGTTGAGTAGTTGCAGCAGAGGAGCATATGGCCCACAAAGCCTAAAATATTTACTGTCTGGCCCTTTACACAAAAAGTTTGTTGTTTCAGGTTTTTTACAAAAAGTTTTCTGATACTTGCCTTGAGTTGAAGCCTTGGTGCTGTTTTCTTGCCTATAATACTGAACTGCAAATATATGAAATCAAGAGGTAAAAACACCTGTTTTTGCCTTTACATATGACTCTCTTACTTCTACAAACCCATTTTTCTCCCTGATATCAAATTATTACTCAGTGACTGAAGTGAATGAAAATAATATACTACTCTTTCCCTGTGTTTAGTAATAGTGATAGACTATTTAACAGTTCTTTGACATCTCCTCACTAATTCTGCACTGATATGCCCTTGATTTTTCTGTATTCCAGAGTAACATAACTTAATTACAGCCATTTTACTTCCTCAAGAGAAAGCCCACCTTGGGACTGCTAAGCTTAGGAATTCATGTGAGCTGTTTGGTGTACTTTAAACCATTGAAATAGTGCTGTTTCATCTGGAAAATTTTTATCCTTGGTCTGGAATGCATTAGCCACTGTTCTTTACAACAGAGTTTGTGAGCACATAGATACCAAATATTGTGGGTAATCTTAGAATGTTTACCGGATGAGTTTTTGTTGGCCTTCCCATAATCAAGAGTGGCTGTTTCTACCCTTAAGTGGAATATCATAATATACTCTTGATATTCTTTTGTAATTGACTTTCAGTCAAGGTGATTGGTGTTCAGTGACATATAAAGTACAAGAACTAAATTTTGACCTTGTCCTTATTGATGCACTTGGAATCTCTCTCTGCCCACACCACTGAAGTAAGTGTAATAGCTTTTGGGGGGAAATGGATTCTTGCTACTAGAACTAATGGAGACTGTGAAAAGTCTCCATTAGTTCTAGTAGCAAGATCAGGCAGAAGTGTTGTTTTTGCAGCTATGATTCCAGGGTTATACATGACTGATGTTTTTAAGAAACATGACTTGGCCAAATGATACTGAGCTATATTACTGGTAAGTTTGTTTGGTCCATGATTTCTTTCAGTAAATTCTAGTTGAATACTTTGGTAGGGAATTCTGGGTAAGACACAGGAAATAGTGAGCTTGAAGCTGGAAACGATTGCATTAGATCTTTCATTTAAACTTTCCCAATCAACTTAATTCATACCTTTTGCCCTGCTTACTCATTGCAGAGGTGAGGTACAATGAGTTTCAGGCAAAGGCCAGCCCTCAGAGTGTGGCTACTTAGGTCTGTTGCCAAAAGTAGCCCATCTATAGGAGAATTTGAGCTTTAATGTTTGTACAATGTGGTGTGGAAATGCAGTGTTGTTAAAATTAAATTGTTATTTATAGTGATGAATAAAACGTGAAGTCTATAAAAGAGAGCAGTGTTCTGCAGCCTTATTGTCCCAGTCAACACAATAGCTACCTATATCAATCACCTGAGCAATCTCATCACTTCTGTTTTATGTACCTGAAATAAGGGTCAGAGGTGGGTAGTGATGAAAGCTGGAGATCATGCTATACTTTAGGCAAGAGAAAAGAAATGCTCTGGTAACTCTTGCCATGCTGTCCTTCCCTGTGTGCACAGGAGTCTGGGACAGCCCCACAGAGCTGGAGGTCGGCTTTAATACCCCTTGCTCTTTGACAGCTGGCCATGCTTGGGAGCTGGGTACTGCTTCCCTAAAAGGAACTGCTGTAGACAAGTTCTGCAAATGTGTGGATTTTGAGCCATTTTAAAGGCTATGGTGTTCAGACTCAGAATTTCTTAGTAGGCACAGAGTGTCATTTAAGGGTACTTATACTGCAGGGATAAGGTTCATTATGAAATAAACACTGCAACAATGCCTTCATGTGACGTAAACTTATTGGAGCTTGTGTACTTTTAAAACTGTGTGTGTGTGTGTGTGTATAATCTTTAATATATATTTTAAGCTTCCTTAGGTCAGAATTTGTGGCTGTCATAGTCATTGCTGACCTCTATGTCTAGGACAGCATCTAGCACATAGGCATTGCTCATTACAAAGTTGTTAGACCAGTTCAGAGAAAGAGAGAAAGTAGCTGAACATATTAGGAATGACAAAGTCTGGCCCATAATGCACAAATGAGTTCATATTTTCATTTAGTGCTAATATTTTGCTGCTTCAAAAACCATCTAATTCTCATCATGTCCCTTTGAGACAGGTTAATAGATGCAAAATTATACAGTATATGATGAACATAATGGTGGAACCCTGACTATAAAATCATTGCTATAATTAAACTAGATGAAGAGAAGAAGTTTCTAAGGTTAAAATGGAATGGAGAGTTTTATAATGAGTAAAATTACTAATACTTGCTTACCTGATGTATCTAAAACTGCTCCCTCATTTATAAAATGCAGACAATAGAATCTACCTAATAGGATTGTTATAAGGATTAAATGAGACAGTGGGTATAAAGCACAATTCCTGGCATGTTGTTGCAAGTGCTTAATAAATGTGAGTTGCTTTCATCATCAAGAGTAAGTTTTGAGAGCTTCCATAGTGCCAGGCTCTATGCCAGGTGCCTCCTCCTCCCCAGTGTTATTTCAATTGCCCTTTCCTCTCTCCTTGATGCCTCACACATGGTTCCATCTGGGGGATCTGGGATGAGTCATGAAGCTGTGCTTGACCTTCAGTTACCTAGCCATTCCCACCTGACCTTGAGCAAAGTTAAGGGGACCATATGCTGAATCCTGCCATCTGCCTAATACTGTAGCCACTAGCTACTTGAGACTACGTAAAGCTCATCAAAATTAAATAAAATGTAAAGTTAATTGTATATTTTTCAAAGAAGATTTACAAATGTCCAATAAACATATTAAAAGTTGCTCCATACTGTTAGTCATTAGGGAAATGCAAATCAAAATTACAATGAGATGCCACTTAACATGCACCAAGATGGATATAATAAAAAAAGACAATAACAAGTGTTGACAAGGATATGGAGAAATTGGATCTCTCATATATTGCTGGTCAAAATGCAAAATGGTGTGGGCACTGTGGAAAACACTCTTGCAGTTCCTCAAAAGTTATAGTTTCCATACAACCCAGCAATTCTACTCCTAGATATATACCCAAGAGAATTGAAAAACATATGTTCACACAAAAACTTGTACATCATTGTTCATAGCATCTTTATTCACAATAGCCAAAAGGTGAGAACCACCCAGATGACTATTGTCTGATGAATGGATAAACAAAATATGGAGGTTGTATTGTATACAATAGAGTAGTATTCAGCCGTAAAACTGTAGAAGAAATGAGGTACTGATGCATTCTCCCACAAGGATGAACCTCAAAAGCATTAGGCTAAGTGAAAGAAGTCAGACACAAGAGCACATATTGTATAATTTCATTTATATGAAATGTTCAGAATGGGTATATCTGTTGAGACAGACCAGTTTAGTGGTTGTTAGGGGCTGGGGGAAAGATGATGGCAAGTGACTGGTACTGGGTATGGAGTTTCTTTCTGAGATTTTTTTAATGTTCTCAAATCAGATAGTGTTTACTGGTCAAGACACATATTTATGGCTGTACTAAAAATATGCTGAATTGTATACTTTAAAAGAATGAACTTTATAATATGTGAACTACATTTCAATGAAGATGTTATTTTTAAGAATTCAGCTTCATCATTGCATCAGCCACATTTCAAGTAGTCAATAGCTACATGTGGCTAGCGGCTACAGACTGGATGGTGCAGACTTAGAACATTCCCATCACCAAGTAGTTTTCTGTTAGATAGTGATGATCTAAAAGAACTGAGTTTCTCAATCTGGGACCCAAAAAAGTGGGGGCAGGGAACCACAGTCTAAAAATTGCAGAGATAATGGAAGACAGATTATGTGACTATGCTTTGGAGAAATGTTACTTTTGAATAATTTTACTCTTTGTTGCCTTCTGAATGTTCCACTGGGTGACTGCAAAATTGTTTTTATTTAATTCTCAACAAACCCATGAGGTAGGTACTATTATTCTCGACTTTTACAAATAAGTTAATTGGTGATTTACTGAGTTTAAGAGATTTCCATAGCTGGCAAGGGCAGAGCCTTTCTAACATAGGTTGTATTGCTTCAAAGATAGTCTACTTCTGTGTTACATTGTTTCCCTCTTTTTATGATATTTGGGTTTCTTGCAATCCATCCTCCACTCCTACTTTGTTGCTAGCCCAATAGAGCTTTTTACAGTACCCTAAATGCACAGTGCTTTTTGTGCCTTAGCAGATGCTAGTCTGTTAAGCCAACCCTCTTATCCTCTCCAACATTAGTGTGTGCATGTGCCCTACTTACCTGAAAGCACAGTTCAAATAGATCTTCCTTTGTGAAGCTATCCTACCCTTCCAGGTTTAGCAGCCTTTTTTTTCTTTGTTTCCATTTCTGTAGTTAATTTCTAAATATTCCCCAAGTTAAAAAATATTTACCCACTAAGGAAACAACTATGTCAAGCAGTTTTGGGGGTTGCTGTCTTACCTGATTGAGGTTTTGGAACAGATTCTTATTTGTGACAGATTCAATAACACATTGAACCCTATTTATAGCTGTTGTGTTGGTGACTCTTAATAAGGAAATGGACCTCTCCTCCAGGCCCTTGGATTCATTTTATACATTAACTTCTTTCCATTCACAATAGTCTGCAGCCTCCGTCCTCACTGCTACAATATTTGGCAGAACTTTGCCTCTTAATGTAGTTTTCTGCTTAGGCCCTATGAACTTGATAAGATACTGCCATGTTTTCGTAGTTTTCTGTCCACAAAACTCTCGATGTTAAAAAAGATACCTAATCGAATTCTGGAACTCTTTCATGGCTTTCCCTGAGTCTGAGTTCACCTTGTTCTAACCTTATGCTAACATTAGTTTACTCTCTGGTTTTGGTAGAGCATATCCTCCAGTAGCTTCTGGAGAAAGATTGAATGGGAAGTAAATTTTGAGACTATGTGTAGTATGCTGAATAAGATATCCATGTCCTATTTCACAGAACCTGTGAATATATTACCTTACATGGTAAATGAGTCTTTGCAGATGTCATTAAATTAAGGATTTGGAGGTAGGGAGATTATCCTAGATTATCCAGGTGGGCCCACTGTAATGACAAGGATCCTTACAAAAGGAAGGCAGAAGAATCAGAGTCAGTAAAAGGAGACATAACTACAGAACCAACCCAAGGTTGGAATAATACACTTTTAAGATGAAGAAAGGGGCCATGAGCCAAAGAATGCAGGTGGCCTCTAGAACCTGGAAAAGATTCTTCCCTGATGCCTCCAAAAAGAATACAGCCAACACCTTTTGATTTTAGACATCCAACCTCCAGAACCATAAGAGAAGAAAAATGTGCCCTCATAAACTACTAAGTTTGTGCCAATTTTTTTGTAAAACAACAATAGGAAACTCTGACTACACCATGTAAGAAATGTCTTTATTATGCCTTTTGGTTTAGTTTATGTAGACATAATATAGTTTATATAGGTAGTAGGATATAGAATTCTAGATTGGAAATAATTTGCTCTCAGGGTTTTGAAGGCACTGCTACATTGTTCTCTCTAAAGTTGTTAATCTTTTGTGATCTTTTTTCCCATTTTCTCCCTGCCAGCTTTTTAGACTTGTTCTTTATCACTGGAGTTCTAAAATTTCATGATAAGATACTTTGGTGCAGATCCTTCTTTATTCACTCTATTGGCCTCTCAGTGGGCCTTTCAGTTTGAAGACTCATTTTCTTTAGTTCTTGAAAATTATCTTACTTTCTTTGATAATTTGTCCCTGTCTATTTTTTTTAACTCATTTTGCTTGGATTTCCACCCTCCAGTTTTATGTTTTCTTTCATTTTTCATGGTTCCTCATCTTGTTTTATTTTCTAGGAGGTCCCTTCAACTTATTTTCTAGTTCTGTAATTCATTTCTAAGATTGGTTTTTTTCCCCCTGATTGATTTTGTTCCTTGGACGCTTTATTTAGTGTCCTCAAAGAAAAAGAGAGGAAAGTGGAGTTATAATTATTTTCTTTTCCCTATATTGTCTGTTTTCTCTAATTTTCTCTTCCTGTTTCTTAGTCTTGGTACCAATCTTTCATGTCAGAGGAAAGAGCTGTCTTTCACCTTTGGCTGTACAGAATTTTACTTGCTCCTTGTTTTGAGTAAGGCATCCCATCCCATTTCTTTTCTCAGTTACGGCTGGCGTTCTTGAGTTCCGGGACTCTGGTTCAACCTCTCCAGAAAGTAATTTAGGTCTTCTGTGTGGAGAAAAGGCAGTTGCCCAATCCTCTGGCTGAGGAGAAAGAATCTGAGAGTTTTGCTGCCTTTTTTAAGGATTTTTCAGCACCCTCCCTTTAATTCCTCTTTCCTTCAAATATCTCTGGAAGCTGCAGTTCTTGTGATTTTACCGTCTGTTTTCTGGGGCTTCTGAATGAACTAGCTTATTTGCTTCTGTATAGATTGCCCCCACTGCAGGTACTTGGCAGAAAGAAGATACAATCATGTTAGTTACCTCTTTTCCAAATGCTTTTCATTTTAGATTTTATAAACATCTTTCCTTTGTTGTCACATTCTTTCCCACTTCTTTGATCTTGTTGGTTTATATTTTTTCTAGTTCTTCACTCTGTTTTCTAGAGGTAGGTATTTAAAAACACTTGTATTCAATCAACTCTATTTAATCAACCCCTCCCACTCTTGAAACCCTTTCTTTTCTTGGATTTCCCATTATTTCTTGGACATCTACTTTGGCCATTAGAATATGAGTTGCTCAAAGGCAGGGACGGGGCTTTTTTTTTTTTTTTTTTTTTAATCTCAGCATTTGCGTAATGTCCGGAGTATGGTAGACCTAGTAAATGAATCAACTTTAAATGTATGCCCCAACCCACACATTCAGAGTTCAGGAAATTTACAAGTCTGCCTTGGCCTTTACTTTTCCTCATGCAGAAATTTCAAATCAGTGTAATCCTTCTGCTAGATAATTTAGGAAGGTATCCTGTTTCTTTGATCCTTATTTCTTACCCACGATGTATCTAATGCAGGGCCTCACATGTGTCCAGCCTCCCAGGACCCCAAGAACATGTCAGAGCTTTAATCCCCCTGTGGCTGTCTCATTATCCAGATCTCCCTTTTGCCTGGCTGGCTTGTCTTGTTTGCCGCTAACCAGTATTGCGGGTTTAGGCAGCTGTGTTGTTCGATTGTTTGCCAGTGATCCCTATTCTTTTCACCAACGCTGTAGTCGTGAGGCTTTCCCTTGGAGCTCCAAATCAGGTCAGCTCACTTTATTTATTTTTCTTTATTCTTTTTTTTTTAATTTTTTATTTTAGTTTATTCAGTACAGTTTCTATCCTTTATTCCCATTCCAGCCCACCCACCCATTCCTCCCCTCCTCCCTCCCCTTTCCAACACCCCTAGTTTTGTCCATGTGTCCTCTATATTTGTTCCTGTAAACCCTTCCCTTCTCCCCTGAAGTTCCCTCCCCTCTCCCCTCTGGTCACTGACAACTCTATTTCAGTGTCTTTTGTTATATTTCACTTGTTTCTTTGTTTTGTTGTTTAGGTTCCTGTTAAAGGTGAGATCATATGGTATTTGTCTTTCACTGCCTGGCTTATTTCGCTTAGCATAATGCTTTCCAGCTCCATCCATGCTGTTGCAAAGGGTATGAGCTCCTTCTTTCTTTCAGCTGCATAGAATTCCATTGTGTCAGCTCACTTTAATAGGAAGTGTTCACAGAGCTACAATGCCACAGCCTTGTTGTGGGGGGAATGGAAGCAGTCCCAAGATAAAATGCAACAGAACCTGCTTGTCTTACCTAGGATCCTTACCTCACTCTGCCACGAGAAGTCCTGCCTCACCTTAGATTTTCAGTGTGTTTTATACCCTTTTGTAATTTGATAGCTTTTCATTTAGCATAAGTACTTCCTCATGTCCTCGATGGCTGTGTATCATATCATTTGGATATCTCATAAGTTATTTGGTAGTTCCCCTATTGCTGGGCATAAGATAATTACTTGATTCACTTATCTCCCTTTCCCAACATGCTCTAAAACTCAAAGAGGGTTGGGACTGTTTGCTTACTATTTCATCTTCAGTGCCTGATACCATAATTTATGTCAAATAATGATTTTCTCCCAAATTTTAAAATATTATAAATAACACTTTGAGGAATATCTTATTGCCAAAGTTTTATCCAGATTTCAGGTTATTTTCTAAGTATGGTGTCCTAGAAATGGGATTGCCTGGTCAAAGAATATAGATATGTTTAAGTCTCTTGACATAGGTTGCCAGATAGCTCTCTCCAAAGGTTCTACTAATGTCTTCTTTCAGTAGAAAATGGTATTCCCATCTGTTGCACTGTGCATTTAGCAACATTGAACATGCTAATTGCTTAAGTTTCACTGATATAATAGGCAAAAACTGTCATCTCATTGAGCTACTTTGTGTCTTTTTAATAACCAATGGAAATATTCATTTCCCTCATGTTTAATTTTTTATATTCCTTCTATAAATTGACCATTTGGGTATCTTTCCCATTTTGTTATTGCCTAGTCTTTTTCTTGCTAATTTATGTAAACTTTACATATCAAACATATTAGCCTATTATCTTTCAAATATTTTGCAAGTTAACTTTTTTATTTTCCTGATAAGTGCATATGTGGAAACTAAAAATCATACAGGAGAAGCCTCTTTATTTGGTGTGATTAGCTGGTCTGTTTAACAGAAAGGGGTATCTTTAAAAAGTTTATCTATGTATCTTCAACATTAAACTTCAGAATATACATCAAATAACTAATCCTTTTATACTGGGCTGCTTTTTTTCTTTGAATGAGTGTTAATTGGTTATAAATATGCTAATTTCTTTTTTATATCTCATCCAAAATGCATCATCAGTGATTTTTAGTTTTCTTTTCTTTAAAGTGGAGTGAGACTTTAGTGAGCTGTAATCGATGAAGAATCCTTTCAGGTATTTTACAGATCTTCCCAGTCTTTTGCAGATTTGTCACCCACATTTAATTCAGCATCATCTTTATCTGGTTTTTCTAGCCAGTTCCTCTCTGTTTACATTCTCATTCATCTGATTTAACCTATAATCAAGAATTACAGTAACAGGTACACAACTGGCATAAAAGAAAACAGATTTGGGAATAAACATAAATAACTCCTGGTAAGTAGGCAACTTAATGTATAGGACTCATGGGCAGGTGTACTACACAGTAGACAGCTATCACTGAGCAATCAGCATGCTAGGGGCATTCGTTAGGTTTCTACACAGGAGTTGGGGAATGGGACAATGTGAAACTGGTTAAATGGAGGTTAATTAGGAGAGCTTCTACCATAGTCAAAATTTATCCTTCCCTTTACTATTTCTGTAACTATTTTGATGCTTAGAAAGTTATTCCCTTCCTGGGAGTCATATGGAAATCCACCTACATTTGTCTATTTGTTTTGATGTCTTACATTTAACCCTGGTTCATTTGAAATTTGTTTTTCAGTATGAAGTAAGGATCTAAATAGATTTTCTATCCTCGAATAATGTGCCATGTTTTTCCAGTATAGCAAATGCTTTCTTAAAGGCTATTGATCAAAAGTGTCATTTCTAGTTCATAACAATTAGTCTAGTCTTGGGAGTAGAAGGTCATTATCATCCTTTGGGAGTTAGGGCAAGACAGGTAGAAAATAGAATGGGATTTTATACGCACACATGCTAAGGAAAAAAAGAACTGGAAGAGAAAATAGGTAAGAACAGAGTTAACAAGAAGGGAATATTTTTCAAGGAACCCCTTTTTAGAATCCAGGCCCTGCCCCAAATGTTGCTTTGAAGGGGCAGCTAGCCTCTCTGTTTGGATACTAGTGAGGTAAAATAGTTTATTTAGCAGCTTAATAAACATGAACAGTTAATAAGTAGTTTGTTAATAAAGGATATGCCAACAAGGGAAGAATTAAGCAAAGTTCTACAGATACTGTCAAACTTGCAAGTATGATTTACCCCCATCTATTTTATGAGTTTATGCTGGGAAATTCTTATGATAATATCTCAGTCCTTTGACTTACGGTGTATTTCATGTAAGCCTTTCCCTGAAATCTACCTCTCACTGCAATTATTGCTTTTTTTCTGGGCCATAGCATTAGGTCAATTAGTGAAATACTGAGTCTGATACTATATAAGGCTATGAACAGCTTCCAAGTCTTATGTGGAAAGTATGGGATTAATATTAAGAAACTACTGTGAAGCAAATGTTACTAATGGAAAATTTTATTATGCAGGAGTATTTATGCTGGTTTTACATTGTAACATGTTTTCTCTTTAAATGACCAATGTATGGATTTTACTTTCAAAATATTGTTTGATAATGACCGCTGTATGAATTTTACTTTCAGAATGTTGTGTGGGAACTGGTTGAACTGGGTGAAGGGATTGTTCAAAGAATATACATGCATGACTCATGGACATGAACAAAGGTGTGGGGATTGACTATGGGAATGGGGGTGGGCTGGGAGTAGAGGGGCAACAGGGGAAATTGGGATATCTGCTATGGCATAGACAATAAAAATGTTTAAAAATACATAAAAATAAATAAAGTCTGAAAAAATATTGTTTGGTGTTGATAGGTTATATTTAATCTATTCTAATTGATCTTGAGAGAGGAGAGAGAGAACTATATCAATTTTGTTGTTCTCCTTATTTATGCATTCATTGGTTGCTTCTATGTGCCCTGACTGGGGGATCGAACCCACAACTTTGGTATAGTGGGACAATACTCTAACCAATGGAGCTACAGGGCCAGAGCTGTTGTATTTAGTCTTAATGTTTATTTGTATTATTATAAGTTAGTCACTTCAGAGTGATTCACCAGCATTGCATTCAAGCAAACCAACAACCAACCAACATGAGAGATTTGTTTCAGCTGGAGGGTCTTAATCTCTTAAGGCTGTTTTCTTCCCTTGTTCTGGAAAGTACTAATTGTAAGTCCTCTCCCTCTCCCAGTTGTCGGTTGTTGGGGTTCTTGCTTACATACATAGTGGAGCACATGCAGCAAGTATCCCCTAGTTTTTCAGGCCATCTGCAGCTACCTGTGGATGCTGTGCAGTCTAAACCTTCAGATGGCTCTATGATCTATTGGCAGATGGCTAAATTGGAAACTTTGTGTCAGAGTTATAGTTTATCTTATTTTTCATTCCAGAATAGAAAAGTGAAATAAAGAGATATGTTGAAGGCTGTGATGCTTTTGTGAATTTGAGAAGTATCAACATTTCTCTGATAAATAAGACAATAGATTGATGTTGTTACTGCCTGGGGGGTTTTTTCTTTGGACTTATATATTTTTTAAGATTTTAAAATTCATTATTATTTTATTTTTAGGGAGGGGAAGGAAGGGAGAAAGAGAGGGAGAGAAATATCAATGTTTAGTTGCCTCTCATGTGTCCCCCCTCCCACCAGGGACCTGCCCCTCAACCCAGGCATGTGTCCTGACTAGGAATCGAACCAGTGACCCTTTGGTTTAGCAGGTCAGCACCCAATCCACTGAGCCACACCAGCCAGGGCTAGACTTATATTTCTTTACCTGGAATTAGCTAAGGAAAAGTGGCATTTGTAATGGATTGATGGTTTGTGTAGATTTTATTTTGTTTGCGGTGCCTTCAGAGACATGGCTTAAACTAATTAGAAATATATCACTGTTTTGTGTAAATCTCAAAAACAGTGTTGTTAAGCTTTTAATTCAACATCTACTGAGCCTGCTGTGCCTGATACGTTAAAATAAAAAGTCTTATGATTTACTGAAAAGGGTAAAGTGCCCTGATCTCAACTACTACCACGTTTGAATCCAAGGTGATTTTTCAACTTGATACATTAAATTTTGACATTTCATTGCATGTCTATCTAGGACATGTCTAGAATATTTAAGTACATTTATCTTAGTAATGTACAGATGTATCATACTGAGTTTTATTTGCTTAGTTAGCAGATAAAGACTTCAGAAATATAAAACATTTGAGTATTAGGTTAGGAATATAACATTTGTACAAGAAAAAATACAACAACATATGGACTCAGCAGGCCTAGAAAAAGATGAATGCTGCCTAGTTGGAAATCGAGGCGCAAAGGAAGGAATTATGAGAACCTGATTTGGGATATGCTTGTGGTGAAGAATTTGCCCTCTATTGTAGTCTGTTTGGGCAGCTGTAACAAAAATACCATAAACTGGGTGACTTAAAAAACAAACATTTACTTCTCACAGTTCTGGAGGCTAAGAAGTCCAAGATCAAGGTGCTGACAGATTTGCTGTCTAGTGAGGGCCTGCTTCCTGTGGTCATCTTCTCATTGTGTTGTCACATGACAGATGGGAAGAGAGGGTTTTCTCTTTTATAAGGGCAATAATCCCGTTCAAGAGGGCCCCATCCTGAAGACCTAATCACCCCTCAAAGGCTTCATCTCTAAATATCACACTGGGAACTAGCGGGAATAAACATTCAGTCAATAGTGCTCTGATTTCTCTTCCATGTGACTGATCTTGAAGATCACACAGTATTTTGCTGCAACTTTTATCTCTCCAGGAAAGATGGGGGAGTAGCATCTTCCTCAGAAGGTGCTACTTCCAGTTTAGCAAAGTCTAGTAGTCCATTAAGTAGCCACGTACAGATAACTTTGTACAGGATAACATACAATGTATTCTAAGTCTTCTGTTTTTGCTTGTATGATTCTCTAAATCATCTCAGATGGTCCTGTCTTCTGATTATGGGTGTATATGCCCAGTGTCAAAGGTATGCTACAGTACAACATACTTGTTACGTAGAGTGCCTTTTAGAAAGTTTCTGAACTTTTATCCACATTAACCAAGTAGGAGGTTGTATTACACTACAGGATATATCTAATAATTTTATCTATGACAGGCAGCTATGTTTTTGAAAGATGCTTTTATCTTCTCTTCTAGCCAGAATGTTTTGGTTTTTAACTTGAAATTTCCTAACTCTACTTGCATGTCCTTATTTGTTCACTCTTAAAACTAAGGTCCTTTAGGATATGGAGAAAAAGGTTGCACTGTTGGTGACATTGTAAATTAGTGCAACCACTATGGAAAACAGTATGGAGGTTCCTGAAAAAATTAAAAATAGAACTACCATATGACCAAGCAGTTCCACTTCTGGGTTTTTATCCAAAGAAAGTGAAAACACTAATTAATTGCAGCATTATTTATAATTGCCAATATATGAAAGCAACCTAGGTGTCCACTGATAGACAAATGGCTAAAAATGTAATGTTTATGTATACACACACACACACACATACATACAATGGGATATTACTCAGCCATAAAAAGGAATGCAGTCTTGCCATTTGCAATAACATGAATGAACCTAGAGGGTATTATGCTGAGTGAAATATGTCAGGCAGAGAAAGACAAATACCGTGATTTCACTTATATATGGAATCTTAAAAAAGAACAAACAAAACAGAAGCAAACTCATAGATCAGAGAACAAATTGATGGTTGCCAGAGGGGAGGAGGGTAGAAGATAGGTGAAAAACATGAAGGGGAATAAAAGGGTCAAACTTCCAGTTAGAAAATAAATAAGCCACAAGGATGTAGGTATACCACAGGAAACATAGTTAATAATATAACTTTACATGCTGATAGATGGTTAATAAAGGTATCGTGATCACTATGTTGTACACCTGAAACTAACACAATATTGTACACCAACTATACTTTAAAAAATTAGAATAACTTTTTTCAATATTTTATTTACTTATTTTTAAAGAGGGGAGAATGAAGGGAGAAAGACAAAGAAACATTGATTGGCTGCCTCTCACATGGTCCACAACCCAGGCATGTGCACTGACTGGGAATTGAACCAGTGACCTTTCGGTTCACAGGCCAGCACCCAACTCACTGAGCCACACCAGTCAGGGCTCGAATATGTTTTTTAAAAAGCTAAAAACTAAAGTTCTTTAACATTTAGACACATTAATTTGTAGCACTTGGATAATAATCAATTGTGCTATTCACATATAGACCTTTTATTTTCTATACTTGGAACCTGTGTTCTATTTTTATATTCAATATGTAAGGTACTCCAAAAGTGATCTTTGCAAGCTTGACTTTAAAGATGTCTTTATAATTTGTTCCACATTGTTAGTGTTTGCTTTGTGAAGTCTATTCAGTTTCCAAGCTTCTATAAGTTACATTTCTAGGTTTTCCAAGAGGTTCTAAGTGGTTTCAAAGTCTCAGAAAGGAAATTGAAGTAAGCACTAGAAAACTTCAATGAACTTCAGCTGGGAATATGTATGTGGATCCTGCTTTAAAGACCACCGATAGTGAGATTTTAATGAGTATATTTTGTATCATACTAAAACTTCTCTAAACATTGAAACTTCAATTACATTTTTGTACTGGGTACTAAGATCTCAAGGGTTACTTCACAGCTGTCATTGAGGATAGGGGTTCTAGGATATTCACTATTTTAATAGTGACAAGTCATTATATTTAGTAAACTATCAAATATTTGCTGATTTAATTAAGCCTGCCTAGTTATTTTAACCTTTTTGTAGATTTTATTCTGTAGAGCTGAAGAGATTTCTTCCCTTTGAGTTAAAAAATACATGTGTGATAAACTTCCCCTCCCCCATAATGAAACTACTTTTTCTTTTTTTCTCTTAGAAAGATTTACCCAATAGGATGCAAACTGAATTCTCCCATGAATGCTAGTGTTATTTCTGCCTGGTGGAATTAAAGCTTTGGAAATGTTTGGAATATACCCCTGATTTTTTTTGTGCTTCCCCCACCCCATTCCATTATTGGTATAAAATCATAAAAATGAACTCTTTATTAGTATAATTCTCTATACCACTACATAAGACAATACATCCATGTTCTAGAAATGAATTTAAATTCAGATATTGAGTATTTCTATTAGCAAATTATAATAGTTGTGAAGAATAAATTACATGTTAAAGACATTAATAGTTTACATGTTCATAGTAATTTAAAGTTCACTTTTTTCAAGCTCATTTTGTATGTGATCATAACATCAACCCTGAGGTAAGTAGTGTTTTATTATGTTTTTTTCATCTCAAAAATGAAGGAACAAGTTTTTAAAGAAAATATGACTAGGCTGGAGTTGTAGAATTAGATTATATAATTTGATCTGAATTATCTGACAGGTGTAGAAATCTTGACACTTTTTCTCCTTTGCAAGATCTATAATTTTGTCTTAGAATCCTAGAACTCTAGAACTGGGATAAACTGGGGTTGTAAAAAAGGAAAATAGGTTCTACATTGGGTGTCAGGTCAGTAGATCAGGTGAAACTTGGAGTTGAAACAGTTTTGTAGGTATACTTTCAACTTACTGGAAGCAAATGCCCTGATTGATTAGTCATGCCTAAAGTGGACATGGGGGATATGGATGACAAATACGTGGCACTCTGGCTAAGTAAACCTAAGGTACCTGATATAGGTTTTTATAAATTCTGTTTTTTACTAACATAAATTTAGTTAATTCTCCAGTGGTTTATAGGATTCTCTGTGTATCAGTTAAGGAATTGAATTTTGCTACATGGAAAAGAAAACCCAAAGAATAGTGGCCTAAATTTGAGCTTATTTTTCACACATGAAATGAGAATTCCAAAGTTAAGTATTCCAGGGCTGGCATGGTATCTCCAAGATATCATTAGGGATGTAGGTGTCTTCTGGCTTTCTTCTTAGCCATACTTATTTTATGCTCATGGTTACAAGATAGCTTCTGAGTCATTCCATCTGTGTTCTAGGCAGTCTGAAAGATGGGGGAGGAACAAAATGGTGCCTACCACATGAGTAAGATATCTTTAAAGAACTTTCCACCCTGGCTGGTGTGGCTCAGTGGATTGAGTGCCAGCCTGCAAACCAAAGGGTCGCCAGTTGGATTCCCAGTCAGGGCACATGCCTGGGTTGCAGACCAGGTGTCCAGTGGGGGGCACGCAAGAGGCAACCACAGATTGATGTTTCTCTCTCTTTGTCCTTCCTTTTCCCTCTCTCAAAAAATAAATAAACGAAATCTTTAAAAATAAAAGAACTGTCCTGTAAACCACATCCATTGAGGTTTACTTTTACATTATTTACCAAACTATTTCACATGGTCACTTCATCTGCTGCAAAGCTGGGGTATGCGTTTTTACTTGAGCACATTGGAGCACAACAACTTGGGGTTTCTGATTGCAAGAAAGAAGGGGGAGAATGGATATCGATTAACAATATTTGCCACAGTTTTAGCTATCTAATCCTTATTCCATCTTCTTCCTATGCAAGAAATATATTCACTCCCTCCTCAATGGAAACATCTCCCATTCAGTTTCTAAGTTCTCCATTTCTTGGTGATACACAGTCTTCCCCATTAGGTTTAGGTATGGGTTCTTGTCATCTGGTGTTCCACAAACTGCCCCCTCTTTCATTTCTACATAGGAAGAAAAAGAATAGAATAACTATAATGAAAGTATTCATCCCCCCAAAATAGGGAATGGGAAAGATAGCAGTGATCAAATCCTACTGGACAGGAAGAGCAAAGACTCACTGTTCAGGTGAAAGAGAAAGTTTCTTGCCTACATTCAAGATGACTCAATCCAGCAAACTATCATTTAGAATGGAAGGGCAAATAAAGTGTTTCCCAGGTAAGGTCAAGTTAAAGGAGCTCATCATCACCAAACCTTTATTATATGAAATGTTAAAGGGACTTGTCTAAGAAATAGAAGAAGATCAAAAACTATGAACAGTAAAATGACAACAAACCTCACAACTATCAACAACTGAACCTAAAAAACAAAAGCAAAAACTAAGCAAGCAACTAGAACAGGAACAGAGCCAGAGAAATGGAGATCACATGGAGAGTTTTCAGTGGGGAGGGAGAGAGGTACAGGGAATAAGGAGTATGATTTGTAGGCATAAAATAGACCAGGGGGAGGTTAAGAATAGTATAGGAAACAGAGAAGCCAAAGAACTTAAATATGTACAACCCATGGACATGAACTAAGGGGTGGGTGGGGGATGCTGGAGGGTGAGGGGGTGCAGAGTGGAGGGAGGATAAAGGGGAGAAAAAAATTGGGACAACTGTAATAGCATAATCAATAAAATATACTTAAAAAAAAAGGAAAGTTCCTTGAATGGCCTACCTGGCAGTCCCTGGTTCTGCTCTTTGGATTGATTTCCTTTGCCTGTGAAATAAATTTATGAGGGCAGTCCCAGCATTCTTGAAGAGCTCTGTGACAGCTTTTTCCTGTAAGTCAGAAATTACAGTGGAAACTGTACAGTAAGTTTACAGCTGTGAGCATGCAAAACAGAGTCTATTCTTATGTTATTATTTATTAGTTTATTACTTATTTGAATTATAACTGTAAACCTACTTTGGTCCATCTCTGTATGGTGAAAATAACTGGATTCTGGGGTGGCAGAGGCCAAATAGCACTCAGTCACCAAAGGCAAGGTAGGCATGGCTTTCTTAATGGAGAGCAGGGTCAAAGCAGCAATTGAAATAATCTGAGTAATACAGGGGGATTTCTTTTGCCCCAGAACAGGCCCTTGACTGTTCTCTAGAAGTAGTTTTTTTGTCCATTTTTTCCCATAGCACCATCAGAGGTACTCATTGGGGAGCATAATTTTCTTGGTGAATGCACAACTTTCTCAGCTAATATTTTGTTGGTGAAGGTTTGGGGCCATGAATTATTTTAGAGACTTAATACTTGGTGGCTGCTGAAGGGCAATCTTGTGGCTTCTATGATAATATTTTCTTAGAGGTTTTTATATTTTTGCTTTTAATAAACTCCATGGGGGAGAAGTCACATCTAGACATAGTTTCTTGGACTGAAAATTCTTATACTTACTGGCCTCTGTGGTCAGCCATTTTCCTATAGCCTTTAAATTAATAGTCATCTGCCCTGACATAGGCAACATCCTTAATCCAATTTTTGCTAGTTGGTTTTCTTCCTTGTCCTGAAGAGAACTCTTAAAACAGCTTGGAGCTGTGGACCTTTCCTGCTAAGATAGTTACTTCTCTGAGTTATGGCTTATAATCACCTCAATTTGAGGAGCAGGGTCTGTTGATGTTTACAGCCCTATAAATTATGTGACTCTCAGTAGGTCAAAATTGAAAGCTGCAAGCATAGAATGACTAGCTCTACTTTGATTTGATCTCTTACACCACAAGTCTCAAAAGCTGCAAGAAAAAGCCACCATACACCCATATCCTGTAGTTTTCCTGTATTTCCTTTAACTGTAGCCTCATTTGCCATATGGCATTATTAAATTTTGTCACCACCTAACAAGAGTAACCAGCATTAAGACTAACTAACTTTGAATCAGTTAGAGAGTGATGGCATTAGTTCTTCAGACTAATTTTCCATGATGTCTTTCCTTTTCCTTGATATAGCTATATTCTAAGAATTGATCGGCAGATTGGGGTGCATTCACTTTTTAGACTCATTAATTGGGAGAAATTAGGACTAGGGAGAATACTTTTTCCTAAGGACAGGAACATTTTGAGAGACAAGGAGAAACTATGAGAGAAGAAATATGTGGACATAATTGCCAAGAAGGGAGTTAATCAACGATGTGCAAATAAATGGCCAAGCAAAATGGGCAGTGTGATCTCTGTATTATCCTGTTAAAGCAGAATAGATATTATGCCAGCCATTTTCTTACTTCAGCCACCAGGAGATGTAGTTTATACCCAAGTTCTTGGTTTCTATCCACAGCGAGAGGTACCATGGTTAAGTAGAAAGTGAACTTACCAGTCATTTATAAGCTCTCCAATGTTAGCTCTTTTTTGGTTGGAGTCCCAGAAGGAGCAGAAAATGAGAAAGGTGCAGAAAGCTTATTTAAAGAAATAATGATAGAAAACTTCCCAAATGATGGGAAGACAATGACCATCCAGATCCATAATACCCAGAGTACCCCAAATAGGCTGAACATCAAGAGGTCTTTACCAAGACATATTATAATCAAAGTGTCAAAAGTCAAAGGCAGAATTTTTTAAGCAGTAGAAGAAAAGTGATGAATTAGATCTAAGCCTCCTCTTCTTCCTCCTCTTCCTCTTCTTTCCTCCTTTTCCTCCTCTTTCCCTCCCTTTCCCCATAGGGCTATCAGTAGATTTATCACCAGAAACATTGTAAACCAGGAGAAAGTGGGATGATATATCCCAAGTGCTGAAGGGAAATAAATGCCAACCATGAAGAAGATCCAGCTAATCCATTTCTGGGTATTTATCTGAAGAATATGAAA
This sequence comes from Trachops cirrhosus, assembly GCA_028533065.1. Lineage (NCBI taxonomy): Eukaryota > Metazoa > Chordata > Mammalia > Chiroptera > Phyllostomidae > Trachops > Trachops cirrhosus. Next base: position 46,947,602 of record CM052552.1, read on the forward strand.
GCCCTAGTTCAAAATGATGTATGTACCCCATGTTCATTATAGCATTATTTATAATAGCCAAGATATGGAAAAAACCTCAGTGTCCATCAATAAATGAATGGATAAAGAATATGTGAGATACACACACATAATGTAATAGAATACTACTCATTCATAAAAATGATGAAATACTGCCCTTTGCAACAACATGGATGGACCATGAGAATATTATGCTAACTGAAATGTCATGTGGAAAAGGACAAATACCATATGATTTCACTCATGAGGAGTATAAGAAAGAAATGAAAAATTCAAGCAAAAACAAACTCATTGGTATGGACAAGTTGGTGGTTACCAGAGAGGAAGGGAGGTAGGGAGGGGATGAAATGGGTAAAGGGGGTCAGATATATGGTGATGGATGGAACTAGACTTTTCATGGTGAGCAGCTATAGTGTGTACAGATACTGAATTATACTGTTGTACACCTGGAACTTATATCATGTTAATCACTAATGTTACTTCAATAAAAAAGGTTTTATAAACTTAACAAAAATAATTGGTGTATCTGGCAAAGGTGTACTTCACAAATGAAGGAAAAATAAAAGCTTTCCCAGACTTTCCAAGACAAACAAAAGCTGAGAGAATTCATCACCATTAGACCTGCCTTACAAGACATGACAAAGGAATTCTTTAAGTTGAAATGAAAGGACACTAATTAGCAACAAGAAAACTACTGAAAACTCTCTGGTGAAAGTAAGTACATAGGTACTCAAATTCAGAATATTCTAATACTGTATTGGTGGTGCATAAACCACTTTTAACTATAATATAAAAGTTAAAAGTATTAGCAACAACTACAACTGTAGTTACAATAACTTGTTAATACATAACCATACATAATATAAAAAGTTGTAAATTGTAACAGCAGTAACATAAAATGTGAGGAGGGTGTAAAAGTAGAGTTTCTATATGTAATTGAAGTTATCAGCTTAAAGTAGATGGTTATAACTATAAAATGTTTTATTATTTCAAGCAGAAAGCACAAACATGTAGTAGACGCACAAAAGATAAAGGAATCAAAGCATACCATTACAAAAAACTCAAATCACAAAAGAAGACAAGAGAGAAAATAAAGAAAAACTACAAAATAGTCAGAAAACAATGAACAAAATGGCAATAAAGTGTCCTTACTTATCAATTATTTTACATGTAAATGAATTAAATTCTCCAATCAAAAGACATAGAGTGGCTGCATGGATTAAAAAACAAAACAAGACTCTATGCTGTCTACAAGAAACTCACTTTAGATTTAAGGACACAAACTAAAAGTGAAGGAGTGGGAAAACATATTCCATGTAATTATAAACAAAAGAGAGTCAGATTGGCTATACTTATATAAGACAAAATAGACTTTAAGTCAAAAACTGTCACAAAAGCAAAGTTGGACATTATGTAATAATAAAAGTTTAAATCCATTAGGGTGATATATAATTATAAATATATATGCACCTTATATTACTGCACCTAAATATATAATGCAAACATGAACAGAACCAACGGGAGAAATAGATAGCAACATAATAGCAGGGTACTTCAGTATCCTACTTCAAATAATGAATGGAATACCCAAACAGAGGATTATCCAGGACTTGAATAATATTGTATATCAAATGGACCTAACAGATAAATACAGAACATTCCATCCAACAGCAGTAAAATACACAGTCTTTTTAAGCAGACATGGAACATTCTCCAGGATAGATCATGTTAGGCCACAGAGCAATTCTTAAACTTTAGAAGTTAAGAGTGTATTTAAGTCATACCAACCACAATGGTATAAAACTTGAAATCAGTAATAGGAGGAAATTCACAAACATGGCAATTGAACAGCATACTCCTGAACAACTGATGGGTCAAAGAAGAAATCAAAAAATATTGTGAGACTAATGAAAATGGAAACACAGCATACTAAAACTTGTTGGAAACAGCAAAAGCAGTTCTAACAGAGACGCTCATAGCATCACTCAGCATCACCAGTCATTAGGGAGTGCATATCAAATGCACAATGAGATAACACTTAACACCTGCTAATATGACTGTTACCAAGAATAATACAAGCATTGGCAAGGATGTGAAGAAAGGGGAACCTTTGTACACTGTTGGTAGGAATGCAAATTGGTACAGCCGTTTTGGAAAACAGTATGGAGGTTTCTCAGAAAATTAAAAATGGAACTACCACATAATCCAGCAATTTCACTTCTGGTTTATATCCAAAGGAAATGAAATCAGTATCTCAGTGAACTAGCTGCATTTCCATGTCCACTGCAACATTATTCATTATAGCCAACATGTGTAGACAACCGAAATGACCACCAATGAATGAATGGATAAAGAAAATGTGGTCTGTGTTTGCACATGCACACACACACATAATGTAATGGTCAGCCCTTTAAAAAAGAAGGCAATTCTGCTGTTTGTATGAGGTCTGTCTGGAAAAAGTCCAACCATTATTAATATGAAGAGAATGTTTTGCATGGCATCGATGTAACCTGGCAGCCAAGGAGAGTGGACTGGAATGCCCATGTGTGAACAATGATGACTTCACTGTACTAGTAGTCAGTGGGGGTGGTAGACTCCCTTGAGTGAGCATGTGTGCTGTGTAGCTGTCGCATTCAAAATAAAATGACTGAGTGAGTAAACAACGAATCTGCATCACATTTTGCATTAAGCTTGAATATTCCTCCATGGAAACTATTTGGATGATTCAGAAGGCCATGGCCATGGGCAACCAGTGATTGACTGCTTCATCATGACAACACATCCACTGATGCATCATGTTTCGTTCAGAGTTTTTTGTTAACACATCAAATCATCCAGGTGACTCAGACCCCCTATAGCCCAGATTTGGCGCCCTGTGACTTCTGGCTTTTCCCAAAACTAAAATCACCTTTGAAAGCAAAGCAATTTCAGACTATCGATGTGAATCAGAAAAATATGAAGGAGCAGCTGATGGCGACTGGGTGAGGTCCCAAGGTACCTACTTTGAAGGGGACTGAGGCGTCATTGTTCTGTGTACAATGTTTCTTGTATCTGCTTCAATAAATGTCTCTATTTCTCATAGTACATGAAAAATACTTTCATGAATAGACCCCAGAGATTAACCTGGAGTACATAATGCTATGTGAAGTAATCTAGGCACAGAAAAACAAATACTGCATGATCTCACTTATATGTGGAATCTAAAATAGTCAAACTCATACAAGCAGAGATTAGAATGGCGGTTCCCAGGGGTGGGATAAATGAGATGTTGCTCAAAGGGTACAAATTTTCAGTTGTGTGGAATGAATAAGGTCTGTGGGTTTAATGTACAGCATGATGGCTACAGTTAATAATGCTGCATTGCATACTTGAAATTTGCTTACAGAGTAGATTATAAGTGTTCTCCCCACAAAAAAAAGGTAATGGTTAATAATGTGAGTGGGTGGAAATCTTAATTGATTTGGTAATTTTACTGTGGTAATTGTTGCACAATGTATGTGTGAAATCACATTGTATACCTTTAATGTGTACAATTTTTATTTATCAATTATATCTCAATAAAGCTAGGGGAAATATACAACAATCCCAGGAGATAGGTGGTATTATCTTTATTTTATAGATACGTGAAGAAAAACTCAGAGTTTAAGTCACCTGTTAAGGGTTACCAAGCTCTTGACTGATACAGCTGGGAGCCTAGGGAAGTTTGACTCTTATCCTCTGAACTGTTCAGCCACCTTGCTATAATTGTACACAGTCCCTGCCACTTGGGAACTCATTTAATAGGGGAAGTATTCACAATGTGTGTCAACCAAACCATAATGCTGTATGCCTGAAACTTATACCATGATGTATGTCAATTATTTTTCAATAAAACTGAACAAAATTAAAAATTGGGAAAGTAAATAATTCAATTATTTCACTCTTAGTTTGCCATACTTGTTATTGTTCCATAATGTCTGTAATCATAAGTTGCATATGTGAAGCAGCTTTGGCATACTAATTCAGAATATCATTTTTGAAGCAGTAAACTAAAATGGGCTATCAAGTAAACCAAAATGGTATGGAACTTCTTGGAAACATTCATTCAACAAAATGTATTGAGCAGTTACTATGTTCCAGGTTCTTCTGAACTCTAGAGATGTTATGTAATTTTACAAATAATTGTTTAAAATACAATTTTGAGTGCTGTGAAGGAAAGCCAAAGGCTTGCTATGACAAAATATAGAAACAGAAGGGGAACCCAGCCTACTTAGAGTGAGAATTGGGGTAATGATCTAGCGTCTAAGTAAAGATATCTTTAAGACTCCACAACATACTTTAATGTTTTATCAGTGAGTTTTGTGACCATTCATTGTTCTTTCGACTCGTATATAGCAGTCCTGTGTTTTGTGAGCACTAATACAGGAGAGAATGCTTAAGTTGATCTGAGGGGAATTAAAAACAATTCTTGGATACTTGAGCTAAGTCTTGATTAATAGAGACGGGCTAAACAAGTGGGAAGGCATTCCGGTCAGAGAAAACAGTTTGTATGAATACACTGGGGGAAGATGAGGACCTAATCTTTTCAAGATGATTGTGGTTAGTACAGATGGATTTATAATGTGTCTAGATGGTGTTGAGAGATGATTGGAAAGAAATATTTATGTGACCAAATCTGGTTTCTGCAGAATTGTTCTACTGACCTTTTCCTATAATTTCAGAGAATTTAAGAGATGTGGGGAATAGCCCGAGATTCCCCCCTCCCAATTTTCTTTTTATTTTTTTCCAATTTTCAGTTGTTAGCATTTTTAAAGAAAGGATGAAGACTGACTTAAACAGTTAAACAGATAATGAGATATCTTATAGTTAAAATCATAATTGTACACAATGCAGTAATTATTTATAAGGGTTGCAGTCAGACTACCGAAGGATGGTTATGGATTAGTGAAATGCATTTGGGTCTCCTAACTAGGATGAGACTTGGTTGTTACAGGGATACATATTACTGCATGTGTGTAACCTTAAGTTGACATGAAGAGAAAGTTTTTTAAGTGTGGTATTTCAGGTATATTCTGATCATGAGGCAGAATATTTTATTTGTTGATGACCAAAGGAGAAATAAGAGATAGAGTGGAAGGAAATGATTAACAGCAAAAGCAACAACGGAACAAGGGCAGTTGGATGCAGAGCACTGAATACTACTCAGGAGTGACATGGCTTGCTTTGGGGCCTGCCTTTGCCACTTTAGGCAAGTTACTGTATGTTTTGAAATCTGAATCTCTAGGGTTTTTTTTTTTTCAGTGAAGTATAACATAACACACAGAAGACTATACAAATCATTAGTGTATGTAGCTTGATGAACTTTTACAAACTGAACATACTCCTATATCCAGCACCAAATTCAAGAAAATAGGACATACTAGAAGCTGTCTTTGTGCTTTCTGCACTTCCATTTTTATCTTTAAAGTAGAGGTAATACTGTCTTCTTCCCTTTTTAGGAGTGTTGAGAAATGACAAAAAAAAAAGTGCCTTGATCTCTCTCAGATAGGGTTGTGCAACTGATATGAGATAGCGTTACAAGTTAGACCTAAGAAAGTAAGACCAATTTTCACAGTTGTATAGAGGTTACTTACAGTAATAGTAATAAACCTATTAAATTGGGGGTGAATGAGTAAGTCTGAAAACCACAAAGCAAAGGACAAACTAGCTGTCAAAACTAATTATAAAGGTGTAAAAACTGAGTATATGAAGGGGGACCAAAGAAACCCTCAGAATTTTTAAATAAAAAATTGGTATTTATTCTCACATGTTTAAACTTCAGTCACCTTCAAAGTACTCACCATTTGATTCAGTATACCTAGCGAGACATTTTTTCCACTGCTCAAAACAATTTTTGAACTCAATTTTGATGCTTTTTTAGTGCTTCTGCTGTTTTTTGTTTCACCTCTTCCACATCAACAAAATGTTTCCCTTTGAGGACTTTTTTCATCCAGGGAAACAAACAAAAAAAAAGTTGCTTGGGGCAAGATCTGGTGAATAGGGAGGATGGAGCAGAGAGGTCATGCTGTTTTTTGGTCAAAAACTGCTGAACATCAGCTCCATGTGGGCAGGTGTGCTTGTAAATCACCCATTGTGAAATGGGCAAACGCATTGAAAGAATCTTCAAAAAAAATTGGCTGAAGCTGAACACATCCTCTCACAATAATGCCAGCTGCTACACTGATACAAATGGGTTCCTAGAACACTCACCTAGCAGGTGAAGCTTGTTTTACAAGGGGCCTGCCCTCCAGAAGATAATTCTGGGTTTTTTGGGGGTCCCTCCTTGTATGTGCTTGCCTTATTATGTTATTTCCTACAAGGTGTTATTCCTGGGATTCAGTAAAGCACCTTGCATATTTTTACATGTTCAATAGATGTATAACCACTCTCATTATTTGAGAATGCTCAAAGAGTGGTAGCTCCATGAAATAAAAGCAAGTTTCATATTGAAAGTACCTACAAGTCTTAAGTTCACCAGATATTTCTGTTTGTTTCAGAGGTCTGATATTGAAAATTTTTATATTAATCTGAATGTTAATGAATGCTTTTAAGATGGGAAATACATCTCCATGTTCTTAATACTGTTAACAAAATAATTGATTTCTTCCTGAGTAATCATAAATGAAATTACATACAGATAAATAAACGTAAATCCCTTTTGTAGCACTTTTGAAAAAAATTCAAATTTATTTAGTGTGGTAACTAACAAATGGTGCTTACAACAAATGGCACTAGCTCTAGTCACTGCAATTATAATTCTGTATTTTCTTTCAAATTTTCCATGATCTCCCTCTATGAGTACCTAATTGAATTCCCATGAGAGCTATTCTGAAACTTGCCTGTAAAGAAAGACAGTGAACTATGATTTTTAATTTCAGTAAGGTAAGGTCATTTTATGTTCACATTTTTCTGTTTGATATTTAAAATGATATTTGCTGAGCTCAAAAGTTTAGTACATTTTTAATTATTTGGTGATTTACTCAGGAGAGCCTTACATTAGGCCATGCAGACTTACCTCATTTTATTGGACACCACTTTATTGTGCTTTGCAGATACTTTATGTTTTACAAATTAAAGGTTTGTGACAGTTCTGCTATGAGTAAGGCTGTTGGCGCCATTTTTCCAACAGCATCTGCTCACTTGATGTCTCTCTCACATTTTGGTAATTCTCACAATATTTCAGACTTTTTCATTATAATTAATTTGTTATAATCTGTGATCAGTGATCTTTGATGTTACTGTTGTGTAATTGTTCTGGAGTGCCATGAACCAGACACATACAAGATGGTGAACTTAATCAATAAACCTGTGTGTTCTGACTGCTCCACTGATCACCTGTTTCCCCATATCTCCCTCTCTACAGGCCTTCTTATTCTGTGAGGCACAACAATATAAAAATTAAGTTAATTAATAACCCTATAATGGCCTCTACATTTTCAAGTCAAAGAAAAAGTCACAAGTCTCTCACTTTAAATCAAAAGCTAGAAATGCTTAGTGGGTAAGGCATGTAGAAAGCCAAGGGAAGAAGAACGCTAGGACTCCCACACCAAACAGTTAGCCATGTTTGAATGCAAAGGAAAAGTTCTTCGGTGAAATTCAAAGTGTTAGTCCACTGAACACTTGAATGATAAGAAAGTGAAACAGTTTATTGCTACAACATTTCCTTAAACCTAAGCCTAATTCAGAGCAAGGTCCCAACTCCATTCAATTTTATGAAGGCTGAGGAAGTGGCAGAAGAAAAGTTTGAAGCTCGCAGAGGTTGATTCATGAGGTTTAATGAAAGAAGCTGTCTCCATAACATAAAAATGCAAGGTGAGGTTTGATCTACCAAATATATAAAGAATTCACACAACTCCACTCCAGAAAGACAAACAATCCGATTAAAAAATGGGCAAAGGACCTGAACAGACACTTTTCCAAAGAGGACCTACAGAGGGCCCAGAGACATATGAAAGGATGCTCAGTATCACCAGCCATCAGAGAGATGCAAATTAAAACCACAATGAGATACCACTTAACACCAGTCAGAATGGCCATCATAAACAAATCAACAAAAAGTGCTGGCAAAGTTGTGGAGGAAAGGGAACCCTAGTGCACTGGGGTGGGAATGCAGACTGGTTCAGCCACTATGGAAAATAGTATGGAATTTCCTCAGAAAACTAGAAATGGAACTGCCTTTTGACCCAGAGTTCCACTGCTGGAACTATACCCTAAGAATCCTGAAACACTGATTCAGAAGAACCTATGCAGCCCAGTGTTCATAGCAGCACAATTTATAATAGCCAAGTGCTGGAAGCAACCTAAGTGTCCATCAGTAAATGAATGGATCAAAAAACTGGTACATTTACATGATGGGATACTATGCAGCAGAAAGAAAGATCTACCCTTTGCAACAGCTTGGATGGATCTGGAGAGCCTTATGCTAAGTGAAATAAGCCAGGTGGTGAAAGAGAAATACCATATGATCTCATCTATAAGTGGAACCTAATCAACAAAACAAATAAGCAAGCAAAATAGAACCAGAGACATTGAAATTAAGAACAAACTGACAGTACCCAGAG
>CM052552.1:46956698-46972399 GCA_028533065.1 Trachops cirrhosus
AAGAATTCGAAAAAATGAGGAGAGGCTTAGGAACTTCCAGGACATCTTTAAACATTCCAGCATCCGAATCATAAGGGTACCAGAATGAGAAGAGGAAGAGCAAGAAATCGAAAACTTATTTGAACAAATAATGAAGGAGAACTTCCCCAATCTGGCAAAGGAAATAGACTTCCAGGAAGTCCAGGAAGCTCACAGAGTCCCAAAGAAGTTGGACCCAAGGAGGAACACATCAAGGCACATCATAATTACATTACCATAGATTAAAGTTAAAGAGAGAATCTTAAAAGCAGCAAGAGAAAAGGAGACAGTTGCCTACAAAGGAGTTCCCATAAGGCTGTCAGCTGATTTTTCGAAAGAAACCTTGCAGGCAAGAAGGGCCTGGAAAGAAGTATTCAAAGTCACAAAAGGCAAGGACCTACAACCAAGATTACTCTATCCAGCAAGTCTATCATTAGAATGCAAGAGCAGATAAAGTGCTTCCCAGGTAAGGTCAAGTTAAAGGAGTTCATCATCACCAAGCCCTTATTATATGAAACGTTAAAGGGACTTATCTAAGAAAAAGAAAATAAAAAATATGCACAGTAAAATGACAACTCACAGTTATTAACAACCAAACCTAAAACAAAAACAAACTAAGCAAAAAACTAGAACAGGAACAGAACCACAGAAATGGAGATCACATGGAGGGTTATCAGTGGGGGAGTGGGTGGGGAGAGAGGGGGAAAAGTTACAGAGAGTAAGTAGCATAAATGGTAGGTAGAAAATAGACGGGGAGCTTAAGAATAGTATAGGAAATGTAGAAGCCAAAGAACTTATATATATGAGCCATGCACATGAACTAAAGGTGGGTAATGCAGGTAGGAGGGGATGCACATAGTGGAGGGGAATAAAGGGGTGGGAAATGGGACAATTGTAATAGCATAATCAATAAAATATATTTATACAATAAAATATTTTATTCAAAAAAAAAGATGCAGGGTTCCTTCACTGGTCATGTGACTTTCAGTTCCTTCAGAAATCCAGATTTTTTTCTAAAGCTTCTGGGCAAAGTTTAATTATCATTGATAGGTGCTCTTGAAGAAGTATGTAGGTGGGTGTGTTTAAGAGTGGGAGCGCTTTTTTTTTTAATTGCTCCTGCCATGTAGTGTACAACTGATGAAAGTCTGGAAACATTTATAACTAATACCCTATACTTTGTCATTGTAGTTAGTTTGAGTAGATGGAACATTTCAAATTATATAAGGTGTATGTAGTCCAACACAGACCAAGACATTCTCATGGCTGCTGCTTCCCTTGTGTCCACATTGGCCACCTGGCTGCTCAGGCTCACACAGAACTGCCACTTCTGCCATCGTCCCCCCACCTATCAGCACTTCAAATGAAGTTGTCATTTTTTGAGGGAAACTTCACCAGCAGATCAAGTCGAAAGTGCAACAGAAAGTGGAAGAGTGGGTGGCAGCAAAAAGCCAATGGCCACACCTGAGCATGGTTCTGGTTGGTGAGAATCCTGCAAGTTATTCCTATGCCCTCAGTAAAACCAGGGTCACTGCAGATGTGAGAATCAAAAGTGCAAAATTTGTGAAACCAGCTTCTATTTCAGAGAGAGAACTATTGAATTTAATCAGTAAACTAAATGATAATGATAATGAAGATGACTTCCTTGTTCAGCTGCCTCTTCCAGAGTACAGGAAGTACAGAGTACAGAGTGCATGAGAGAAGGAACTGCAGTGCTGTTTCTCCAGACAAGGATGTTGATGGCTTTCATGTAATTAATGTGAGGAAAATATATATGGGCTAGTATTCCATATTACTACCACATGAAATGAAATTTCACCTACCAATGAAATGTTCCATTTCAGTACCACATGGGTTGAGTGAAAAATAGTTAAGCAAACTGGCATTCCAACCCTAGGGAATAATGTGGTAGCTGGAAGGTCAAAAAATGTTACAGCAATACTACACACAGATGGGGATGCCTGAACATCCTGGAGGTAATGCCACTATTACCATATCTCATCAATACACTCTCAAAAAGCAGCTGACAAAACATACAGTTCTTGGAGATATTGTGGTTTCTACTGCATGTATTCCAAATCTGATCACAGCAGATAGGGTCAAGGTAGGAGCAGATTTCAAAGTCCCATCACTGCCAAGCCCAAGATGGTTGGAGATGTGGATTTTGAAGGAGTCCAGAAGAAGGCTGGTTACATTAATTCAGTCCCTGGGGGTGTTGGTCTCATGACAGCAGCAATGCTAATGAAGAATACCAGTATTGCTGCCAAAAAGGTTCTGAGACTTGAAGAGTGGGAAGTACTGAAATCTCAGGAGCTTAGAATGGCAACTAATTAACTATTGGTGTCTTCTGTGTCACAAACAGTACTCCAAGTCAGTTCAAGGGGCAAAACAGGCCAATAAAATGCAATATTTTTAGTTATGCTATTAACATGGTTTTAAATGATGCTTTGTATTTATTGAAGACTTAAATGAGTGGGTGATTGTGCACATGGTTTTGCAGTACCGCACCAGGGAGCATACCAGTATCATGCTGGTTCATGTGATCTATAAGAGAAGTTATTTACCTAGTGATTACTCTGGGGGACATTGTCACATTGAGAATGGCTGCCTAACTTTGTCAGACCACTTCAGTTACGATTTGGCTTTTCTAGGATTGCATTTCCCAAGTGCTGTTCCAATAAGAGTTGATACTTACTTTAGGTTCTGAACCTTCTGAGTCCAGCTGGTCAAACCAAAGGAAAGAGGTTGCTAGAGAAAATTAGGGAAAAGGTAAAAGAGAGAGAAATGATGGTAATTGAGTAGAAAAAAAATTTAACCTAATTTTATACACATTGACTAATAACCAGAAGAAAAGCTACATGTTAATAGTGTCCTAAGCTGTCATTTTACACCTTAGTCAATGGGAAAATATCTAGGGTTGTTTCATGTACTATTAGCCCTTGTTTTACATGTGTTACTATTCATGAGGTCTCCCCATTTTAGTTTTCTAGGATTGAAAGGTATCTTTAAATAAATAATTTGTATGTATTGTCATAGTTGGTTTTTCCTATATCCCTAAATGTCATTGTTAAATTTTTGTACTGTTGGGGTTGTGTGTATGGTTTCTTTGCCCGATCTTGAAACTTATTTTTGAAAACCAAAACTTGTACTTGATAATCACTGGGCCAGTTTGTATAAGTATGCAACTTCCTTTTCCACCAAAGAATTGTCAGCAGCTGCCTGCTTTTCTCTGATGCAGCTGTTGGCTTTCCCCAATAGGTTTTTGAGAGCTTGAGTTAATACTGAACTTAATCAGCCTTCCTGATTAAAGAAATTTTTGTTTGAACAAAAAAAAGATGTATATAATTACAGTTGACCCCTGCATAATGCAGGTGTTGGGGCACCAACTCCCATGGAATAAAAAAATGGCATATAACCCTGATTGGTGTAGCTCAGTGGGTTGGGCACTATCTTGCAAACCAAAAGGTTGCCAGTTCAAGTCCTGGTCAGGGCACATGCCTGGGTGGTGGGCCAGGTCCCGGTTGAATGCACATGAGAGGCAACCAATTGATGTTTCTCTTGTACATCAATGTTCCTCTCCCTTAAAATAAATTCTTTAAAAAATCCTTTTTCCTTTAATAAACTTTTTTATTGTATTTTTCCCATTACCATTTATCCCCCTTATACCCCCCTCCCCCCACAATCACCACACTGTTGTCCATGTCCCTGAGTCCTTTTTTCCATTTTGCTCAATTCCTCCATTCCCTAACCACCCCTACCCATAGCTGTCAACCTGCTCTCTATCTATGAGTCTGTCTCTATTTTGCTTGTTAGTTCAGTTTGTTCATTAGATTGCCCATATGAGTGATTACCATATGATTTCTCTGACTGGCTTTTTCCACACAGCATAATATTATCCAGGTTCATCCTTGCTGTTGCAAAGGTTAAAATTTTCTCTTTTATGGCTGAGTTAGTATTCCATTAAGTAAATGTCCCATAGTTGTTCTAGCCACTCATCTACTGATGGAGACTTGGGCTGCTTCCATACCTTGGTGATTGTAAATAACACTGCAATGAACATAAGGATACTTTTATGTTCTCTTGAATTAGTGTTTTGGGTTTTTAAAAAATTGGCATATAACTTTGACTCCCCCAAAACTTAACTCCTAATGGCCTACTGTTGACTGGAAAACTGATAACATAATCCGTCAGTAAACACATATTTTGTATGTTATATGTATTATATACTGTATTCATACAATAAAATAATCTAGAGAAAAAAGATTAATGAAATCATAAGAGAAGTACATTCACAATATTTGTTGAAAACAGTCTGTGTATCAGTGGACCCATGCAGTTCAAACCCACATTGTTCAACAGTCAATTGTACATTTTATATCAAATTCCCAAAATTCCATGTTTGATATTAAAGTTAATGAATTGCTATCCCAATTGTTTAACATAGCTCATCAAACCCTGCTGCCTTCAGGTTAGCAGGAAACCTGTATAATCACTTCAGGTTGCCACCAAATCTATATTATCACTTTAACATAAAGACTGTTCCCCAAAACCATAGGGAGAACATCCATTTTAAGAATATTTGTTCTTTGGAGTAGCAGTAGCATGTGTGTAGTCTACCTATAATGTGTCACAATCTTGTTCTTTGAAAATTCTTTGAGTTTCTGTAATAAACATGTTTTATATCAGAACCTGTGTTTTGCTTTTTATCTATAAAGTACCTTAAACTCTGTCAAATGTTGAATAAAAATGATTTGTCAGAATTACTCTTTTACTATGTAGGGTCTATTGTCTTCATACATTGTAATACATTTTTCCTCTAAGAATCAATTGTATAGTTAGTTGTTAGCAGTGCTTTGTGTTGATGGGTCCTGAATTGAATTCAGTTCTATATATACATATATACTACAGGAATTTAATGAGGCTGTAGGATAGCTTTTCCCAAAATTTGCCTCAAAGAATATTGGTTCCATTTTTTTAAGATTGTGTGCTAATAAGTTTAGGGAAGTCTTAGTCTTAATGAAATCTAACAAGTCTCTTTTCCATAGGACCTTTCAAAGCCTTAGATTTGCTAATATGCATTGAAAATTTTAAAGATAGGGATATTATAGCATGTTTCCTAAATTTACTTATAGAAACTTTTAGTAGTAGAATATGATTCAGGAATAGTGAGCTTCAGAACACACCTTGGGAAATGTGATAGGAATATTAAAAATATGAGCAACCATATGTTTTATATGAATTAAAAATATATTTGGTATTCTTGAGCCACGATGATTGTTTGGAAGGAAAAGAAATGGAGAAGCATATGAAGTGAATGAACACTGCTGCACTTTGTTTCAGAGTTCAGGTTTTAGCTGTCATCAGCACCTCCTATGTTTGTGTGTACTTGAGTGTGTGTGTTTTGAGGTATCTAGGAAGTGGTGGTTGTCTCTTCTGCAGACCTAGAGTCTTCATCTGTGAAATGAGGGACTGGATCAAGTGTGTTGTTACCACTTGATTCTGGAGTCATCTCTACATCTGACATTTTTTATTCTGGATTAGCCTGCCTTTAATAAAACTGTGTACAGAAGCCAGAATTTTAGGTACTTCTTGGACACTTGCTTGCTTTGCAAAAAAAAATAATAAATCTTCACTGTAGAGAAATCACCTTTTCAAGCTGAGTTTTATCAGTTTTCCCCTCAAATTCATTTAGATGTAACTCACATATGACGAAGTTTTCAGAAGTGTAGCATGTAACATGTATATGAAATTCCATCTGTATCTATAGCCATTTTACCCGTGTTTTTCAGACCATAAGACGCACCTAGGTTTTAGAGGAGGAAAATAGGGGGAAAAAATTGAAGCAAAAAATGTGGTAAAATATTTAATAACATAAGTAACATAATATTTCACCAATGTAAATGTGAACAGAACTCAACAGCAGCATTAACAACCATTATTCCTCCCAAATTTGGGGGGGTGGGTCTTATAGTCCAAAAATACTGTACTTCCTGATTCTCCGGAGGCTTTTACCTTTGTGTGATTGATGTGATTAGTGCTATTAATGAAAACGTTGGTCCTTCCTGATGGACAGTTCTCCGAAGAGGACATACAATTCCACTTTTGCATATATATCTGAAGAAACCCAAAATGCCTATTTGAAAAGTTATATGCACCCATATGCTCATTGCAGCATTATTTACAATAGCCAAGATATGGAAGCACCCAAGTGCCCACCAACAGACAAGTGGACAAAAAGGTAGTGGTACATATACACAGTGTAATATTCCTTGGTCATAAAAAGAATGAAATCTGACCATTTGCGGCAACATGGATGCCCTAGAGGATATTATGCTGAGTGAAATAAGTCAGTCAGAAAAAGAAAAATACCACCCTGGCTGGTGTGGCTCATTGGATTAAGCACCGGCCTGTGAACCAAAGGGTCACCAGTTCAATTCCCAGTAGTCTAGGGCACATGCCTGGGTTGCAGACCAGGTCCCCAGTACAGAGCACATGAGAGGCAACTACACATTAATGTTTCTCTTCCTCTCCTTCTCCCTCCCTTCCCCTCTCTCTAAAAATAAATAAATAAAATCTTTTTAAAAGGGAAAAGAAAATACCATATTATTTCACTTATATGTGGAATCTAATTAACAAAGTAAATGAGCAAACAAGACAGAGACAGACTTGTAGATATAGAGAACAAACTGATGGTTGCCAGATAGAAGGGGGTTTGGGGGACAGGGTGGAAAAGGTGAAGGGATTAAGAAGTACTAATTGGTAATTACAAAGTAGTCACTGGGATGTAAAGTACAGCATAGGAATATAGTCAATTATATTGTAATAACTATATATGGTGCCAGGTGAGTTCTAGAATTATCAAGGGAATCATTTTGTAAATTATATAATTGTTTTAACTATTCTGCTGAAGCTAATACAAAATAATATTGAATGTAAAAAGAAGTCAGTTCTTTAAAACTCAAGAATCATAATATACTTATTTCACTTAAAACATGTACTCAATTTTTAAAAACATATGCTCATGCCTAATGAAAGTACATTGTGAGACATATTTTTTGTTCCTTCCCATTTCTTATTATTTAAAATTCTGGTAAATGTGTATAACATTAAATTTGTCATTTGCACCATTTTAAGTGAATGATAAAGTAGCTTTAATTATATTCACACTGTTGTACCACCAGCTATGTCTAAGGTGAGTGAGTTTTTGTTGTGACTGAAGTTGGTTGTATTTTACAGCATTTTACTCCGGGACACCTTTGTGCTAAATCACAATGGTATCATTACTCAATGCAGATATTGTAGGAAGGGAGAGAAACTCATGGTAAGGAATGGTTAAATGATTTCTTAAGAGCCTAGTATTTCAGGTATGGATTACTAAATCTTTTGGATAGATGTTAAATTTTGATCTGATTGGTCAGAGTTGAAATCATCAGGTAACTATTGAATAGCTGCTTTTGTTAGTCATAGGTATTCTACACCTATAGTATCCATTTATAAAGATTTTTAAAAATTTATTTCCTTTTAGAGAGGGGGAAAGGGAGGGAGAAAGAGAGGAAGAAAAACATCAACGTATGAGAGAAAACATAGATGGGCTGCCTCTTGCACAACCACAACTGGGAACTGAGTCTGCAACCCAGGCATGTGCCCTGACTGGGAATTGAACTGGTGACCTTTTGGTTCTCAGGCCAGTGCTCAATCCACTGAGCCACACTAGCCAGGGCTGTAAGTATCCGTTTAATTTAATGAGTATTTCATGCAAAGGAAGCATGGAGGTGTGTCTAATATTTATTAGCAGACCCTCTCCTTCTGGACTTTGGTCTTTCTGGTGATCTCAATTTACTACTATAGGTTTTGCTCTTGCTCGTAATGTCTATTTGATAATGGGGCTAGAATGTGGTAGCTTCCTTCAGGAAAAAACCTTTCCTCCACTCCTCAAATGCTGTGTCTTATGAATATTCTCCTCACTCCTGATTGTTAATCTTCAGTCTTTAGTTAAATGAAGAGACTTGTCCCCACAAAAAGAGATTTAGGACCAGTCTAATTCCCCTACCTGAGGGAAGCACCAGAGAGTTGGAACTAATGGTGATGAATTTAGAACTAGAACACACACGTTCCAATCTTCAGTCAGAGAAGATGATTGTCCTGTGGTGGTAGATGAAACAGAGAGGGATGGTTTTTTTTTCCCCCTAAAGTCAGAGTTTAGAGCTTGGCAGAATGGAAGTATTTATCTACTTTTAACAACCTCTATTAAAAATGAGGAAACAGCAGCTTTTTATTTTGATGAAATAAAAAAACTATGGTACATTTACACAATGGAATACTACGCAGCAGAAAGTAAGAAGGAGCTCCTACCCTTTGTGACAGCATGGATAGAACTGGAAAGCATTGTGCTAAGTGAAGTAAATCAGGTGGTGAAAGAGAAATACCATACGATCTCACCTATAAGTGGAACCTAATCAACAAAACAAACAAGCGAGCACAATATAACCAGACACATTGAAATTAAGAACAAACAGAGTAACCAGAGGGGAGGTGGGAGGGGATAGTGAGGGGAAAGGGGGAGGGTTTTCAGGAACATCTGTAAAAGACACATGGACAAAACCAAAGGGGGGTAGGAACAAGGGTGGGAGGTGGGGATGGCTGGGGTGGGAGTGGTGGTGAGGGGAAAATGGAGACAACTGTACTTGAACAACAATTAAAAAAAACTCTCAGAGACACAGTTTAGAAATGTGGAATGACATTACAAAAAATGGTTAATTATGTTAAAGACTAATTTACTCAAGAAAAATAAAATTTAAAAAAATGAGGAAACAGGCACAGATTGACTGTGATTCAAAAGTGGGTAACCCATCAGTTGCAAAGCCAGAACTGGATGCCCATATTATCTTGACTTTTGCTCTAGTGTCAGATATAAGAGAGTATGACTCTGTGTTTGCCCCTACTAATTTATTTGCCTGCAATATACTTGGTAAAGTTGTCACTGCCATGTATTTATAGGATTACTCCAGAATAAATATTTTAGATGTTTTTAATGTCACTTAATAGTGTAATCATTCAGCAAAAAGAAAACTTACAGCGCTTACTTCAATATACAGTGTTAAGTTCACTTTTATAAGTTTGAAAGTTGTTTTTAAACTCAACTTTGAGAGATGCTTTCTACAATATACAGAAGTTTTCTCATATAAGTGCTTACTGTATACCTCTTAGAATGAAAATCCAAGTACTACAGTCAGTAAATAAACACATAAGGCAACTGAAGTCTACAAAATTTCCTGGTAAATACAACAGGTGAGATTTTGCTTTTATATAGGGGATAAAGATTGGGTAACTTCAACAGGGAACAGTGGGTGTTTGTCTGATACTAGTGTGAGGCAGGGATAACATAGTGATTAAGAAAGTTATGGGCTCTAGATCTGGAAGTTTTGGATTTGAATTCTGATTGAACCAGTTACTAGCTCTGGAGCTCTGTTTCCTCATCTGTAAAATGGGAATAAAGATGCTGCCTATCTTCTAGAGTAGTTATGAGAATTAGTTAATAATACCAAAAAGTCTTAGGAAAATGATTGGCACATAGTGAATGCTCATACATATAATACCAATCATTTTATTGTTGTTGATGTTGTTTATGTTGAAAGACTATGGTAAATGTGACATGTGAATGGGTAATCCTTTTTTGCTTCTATGATAACTGCAGGACCTTTGACCTGTGGAAACTTTTGGCTACTTGGATGTAAATACAAATTTTTTTTTGCATTTTATTTACTTTTATGTTTTATTTTAGTTTATTCAGTACAGTTTCTATCCTTTATTCCCATTCCAGCCCACCCACCCATTCCTCCCCTCCTCCCTCCCCTTTCCAACCCCCCTAGTTTTGTCCATGTGTCCTCTATATTTGTTCCTGTAAACCCTTCCCTTCTCTCCTGAAATTCCCTCCCCTCTCCCTTCTGGTCACTGACTACCTGTCCCCTATTTCAGTGTCTTTGGCTATATTTTACTTGTTTCTTTGTTTTGTTGTTTAGGTTCCTGTTAAAGGCGAGATCACATGGTATTTGTCTTTCATTGCCTGGCTTATTTCGCTTAGCATAATGCTTTCCAGCTCCATCCATGCTGTTGCAAAGGGTATGAGCTCCTTCTTTCTTTCAGCTGCATAGAATTCCATTGTGTAAATGTACCATAGTTTTAATAAGACTTAAACTAGTATTAATTAATTTTATGTTGAGAAAGTATTCCTCAGCCCAAATGGTTCCACTAAGTCAGCTTAATTCCTTGATCAATTTTTTGTACCATAGTTAAAACATTTGCGTTCTTACTGTTTCCAAATTTATTTTCCTGAAAATATTTTTATTGGAATTAATTATATCTGTGTAAATCCTAAAACTGGGCTCTTTTAAATATCAAATTTTATTGATTATAGCTCTACCATTGTGAATCTTCTTTTGTACTGGAATTGTAATACTTTATTTTGTCTTTAGCACTGTACTAACCAATATAGTCTTTGAAAGGAAGCATTATTATGCCTTCCTGATTATTATGCTTCATTTCACATGCATTCTTGTTTCCCTAGCATTCCTCTCCACCAACTTCTCCCCCACCCCTTCATATCACTGTTAACACTGCTTTCTTTAAAACATCTCAATAACTCTAGAATCAAAAAGCATAAGCAGAGGTAGAGTGTAGCTCATTAAGTGACTAGGAGTGAATGAAGGTGTCCCTGTAGTAATGTGTCTGATAAGGAGAGTAGCATGGCTGAGGATTGGAGTAAACTAAGATGTTCTGTATGAGGAGGAAGAGAAGGAATGATGCTAAATGGTTTTCAAATGCTCTAAAGCAGAGCTTTTCAACTAGAGTGCCACAAGAATTTTTAAAACATGCAATACCTGACTATTTAGTCAGGGGCACTGACCTCTTTTCCCCTTAGATTGTCATTTCAACAATAGCCTTCCAGTGTGAATGAATCAAAATTATACCTATTTTTTCAGATTGGCAAAGAATATATTTTTGGTGTACTACACAATTTTAATAATTAGTTTATGTGTGCCATGAGATGAAAAAGGTTGAAAATCGCTGTTCTGAAGGAACTGAGTTCTGAACAGGACAAGAAGGCCATAATGTTTTAGTTAGTACACTAAACTAGTTTACTTTTCTTTAGTAAAGAAAACTCACTGAAAAGCCAAAAAGAATTAGTATGATGGTTTTCAAATGTGCATTTTTTCTGATCAGTTCTACTCCAGACAATGATATAAGTACAGAATTTCACTTTTTAATGAACACACATTAAAACTATTCTCTTGCTTAGCAGTGACTTTCCTGACTTAGGGTAAGAATCTCTCTGAGATTTTAGATAAAGCAAAAAATAAAACAGAGTTACTCTAATAGCTTCAGCATTGTGCATGGTGGTTGATAGTTTATTTAATGTTTTATTAAGATTGGAAAACAATAAGCATTGCATATTTGAATCAAGTACTAATCTAACCCAGTAAACATCTGTTACCATTCCTGCTGTCTCTGATGTTGTGAAAAGCAACATTATGGCAAAGCTGAGAATGTCTCAAGCAGTGATTGAAATAGTAGCCTTTGCTAATTCCACTGATCACCACAACCATCTTTATTTTTTGATCTCTCATACATTTTGTGCATTAGAGTTAAGGTTTAAGCTGAGTGATGTCTTTCAAAAAGAATTATTAGTGTTGATCAATCATGTATTACCTTTAGTACATTTTTAGCCTAATGTGATTTCCTTAATTGGTATTGAGATCCATTTTATCTGTTCAAGAAATGAAAGCAGCAGCTGTATAGTACTTTGGATTGTTTGTATTACAGATCAACTAATTATTTGTGGTAAATCAGAAGTATAAATGAAGCTCAAAAATCCATTCTCTGATATGGAAGTAACAAACTACAATCTCATTAAGAACAGTAACTCTGCATTTGTATACTGTGGAAATACCAGAATTTTTCCACAGATGGAATGGTAATGTCTTTTTTTGATGTGTTCCCTAGAAAGGATTGTGGTCTATCATTTTGTCAACTGATAAACTCCGTTGTGCAGCCCTTTAAGTGTTATTTACTAATTTACAGCCAAAGTAAAAGTACGACTGAGTAGTGGCACTCACTTCTCCTCCTCTATTACAGCTGGCTCTGTGAAAGTTGTTTGAGGAAACCCTAACTGCCTACAGCCCTACATGAATTGTATACCAGATGTACTGTTTTAAAATCTTGGTTCTTAGTGTGCAATTTACACCTTTTATTTCAGTATTAGCCTTTTGTTTGGTGCACTTAATGTTAAGTGGTATAAATGTCTTTCTAGGCAACATAATTGGATTCTTATTTTTTTCCCAATGAAGAAAACAAGGTCAGCATCAACTTTGCAGTTTCTTCTCAGGCTATTTTTTGAGTGAGGTCAGAGTTGGGTCAAGGTCAAAAACATTTCTTCATTTAGGTAGTATTCGAATGGTGTTGTTTCAGTCCTTCTGTTTGTTGTTGCTTCTCACAAAAGTGCTTTTGTGTATGCTTTTCACTTCCTTTACTCTTCAACTATGAAGTATTTGCTCATATGATGATATGGAAAAAAATAAGGAATGAGCCCATGACCTCAGCCAGTGTGTTCTAGATGAGTGCCATAAAGTGGATTTGAACTTTCTTCGCTTTTGGGTAACAACATTTGTCATCATCAGCAAATCTGGCCAACCTTGAGTCCTGTGAATTCTGGCCTCCGCCCTGGTTTGGTCTGCAAATGCCCATCTTCTCTTGCAGAGGTAACTGGCCTTACAGAGTCCTTTATGAACTCCTCCTAGAGCAGCTGCCACTAAGCGTTCCTTCTGGAGTTTCTCTGTAGGCTGCTTGTGTTGTCTGTGATTACTAGCAGCCAACACAGAGGAAGAGAGGGTCACTGGCCAGTAACAGGTGAGGAGAGGGGATCTGGAATGGGAAGAGAGTCAATGCTAAAGGCCAACTTTCTTGAATCCCTCATTTTAGCCCAGGACCAGCTCTGGCTCTGGCCTGAAAAGGATTAGCAAAAACTTCTTCCAATCACTAAGTTCACTTTAGTAATGATTGTGCTTCAGCAGCTAGTTCCTGGCTGCTAGGGAGATTGGGAGCTACTGAGCTTGATGTCGTTGTGTTCTGGCCTGACTGTCATAGCCCTAAAGAAGGGTGCCAACCAGGTCCAACATAACCAAGAATTCTTAGTTGTTTTCTTCACAAAAAATGTATCTGAATTCATTCTGTTGTACAGGGGAAGGGAAGTATCTGTTGGGTTGTGAGATGGTGATAGCTCACCTACTTTGTACCAAGTGGAATAAAAGTGGTAAATAGGAAAAGTAGTCCACACTCAGTCACAATTTTTATGAGAATTAAATCCATTTCAATTGAGAGCTATTCTTCACATTTTGTTAGGTTTTTCCTTAGGAAATACTTGTGGAGATTTTTACTTATTTGATTTGGAAATTATTTCTTCACTCTGTGACATACCTTCAGGAACAATGAATTTTTGTAAAAATTGCCAAAGCACTAGGAATGGGAAAAATTAAAGATACTCATGGTATTAATTTTGTCCAAATATGTAAATGCAGTTTGTGTGGCAAGTAGAAAATTTTAGCTATTAAGTACATATTTTTATTTTTACATGAATATTGATTCAAGTAAGTCATTTATTTTAAAAAGTCACTTATTAAAGTCTAATAACTAAGAAATGGACAGTACATGTGGACTGAACATAGCAGCTTACTTCCAAAGACTACAGTATGAAAGTAAATACCTTTACATTGAAGAAACCTGATAAACACTACACCAAGGTCAACATAAGCACTGATAAGTCATGTTGACAGTATATATCTTTGACATGATGTAATGAAAATGATCCTTTACCTCTGTGGTATTCCTACCCCAAAATACATAAATCCAGCCTAATCATGGGGAAAACATCAGATAAATTCCATTCAAGAAAATTCTATAAATCACCTGAACAGTACTCTTCAAAACTGTCAAGGCCATTGCCCTGACTGGTGTGGCTCAATGGGTTGGTTGGGCATTGTCCCACAAACCAAAGTGTTGAGGGTTCAATTCCCGGTTAGGGCACATGCCTAGGTTGCGGGTCAGGTCCCTGGTTGGGGAGTGTGCAAAAGGCAACCAATTGATGTTTTTCATTTAAATCAATATTTCTCTCCCTCTCTTTCTTCCCTCCCTCCCCCTTTCTCTAAAAATAAATAAATAAAATCTTTTAAAAACTCTGTGGAGGTCATCAAAAACAAGGTAAGTCTGAGAAACTGTCACAGCCAAGAAGAGCATTAAGGAAAACTGACTAAATGTCATGTGGTATCCTGGAACAGAAAAAAGACATTTAGGTTAAAAACTAAGGAAATCTGAATAAAGAATGGATTTTAGTTAATGCTGATATGTCAGTATTTGTTCATTAATTGTAACAAATGTACCATTTTAATGCAAGATGTTAATGATAGAGGAACTAGGTACAAGATATATGGGAACTCCATGTGTTATCTTGGTAATTTTTCTGAAAATCCAAAACTTGAAAAAAATAAAGTTTTGGGGTTTTTTTTTATATTTTATTTATTTATTTTTAAAGAGGGGGGAAGGGAAGGAGAAAAAGAAGGAGAGAAACATCAATGTGCAAGAGAAACACCAATTGATTGTCTCTCGCATGCCCCCAACTGGGAACCCAGCCGCAACCCAGGCATGTGCCTGCCCTGACTGGGAATTGAACCAGCGATCCTTCAGTTCACAGGCTAGCATTCAATCTACTGATCCATACCACCCAGGGCTAAAAATAAAGCTTTTTTTTTTAAGACCAGTACCATAAGAGGTATCCTGGCTTTCTATTTAGAATTATCTCTTGGTGATGAGGTGAATAAAATATTTAAGAAAAACTGGAGGAGCGTAGATAGTGGTGTTTCTTGAGATCTAGACTCTGATAATCCTGGTAATGCAGTATCATTTCATTGACAAGTACAATTCCTTATTTTAAGTAAAATCAACATGCTGAATTTACCTATAACAGACTTGAAGAGGTAAGACACCCAGTCATTGAGCATAATGAAACCTCCACTCTGAACATGTTATGTGATAGAGATCAACACTTGGGAATATCTAAATGAAGTTTGCACAACCTACTTCTGTGAAGTGCCAGAGAGTAAATCTTTTAGTCTTTGCAGTCCATACAGTGTCCATCACAGCCACTTAGTTCTACTATTGTAGAAAAAAAATCCTCATAGACAATATGTAAATGAATGCATGTGGTTGTATTCTAATAAAGCTATATTTGCTGAAATAGGTGGCAGTCTGGATTTTCCCTGTGCCCTGTGGTTTGCTGAACCCTGATCTAAGTGATCTTCTTGTCCAGTTCTATTAGGTACACAATAATTTCTCCTTTAAGAATTCATAAAGGAATGCAGTCTGAGCAAGATAGAGTACTGTTGCTTTCAAGAAGAATAGAAATGGCAGTAACATAAAGATAGATGTATGTGGGTTATTCTGCCTTTGGTAGATCCAAGGGTGAGTGTGTGTGTGTGTGTGTGTGTGTGTGAGAGAGAGAGAGAGAGAGAGAGAGAGAGCGAGAGAGAGAGAGAGGGGGAAGAGGGGTAAATATCTGAATCTGAATTCAAGGCAGTTCATTAACCACATTCTTTTTATTTTTAGTCTGATTATGGTCTTTTTTCTTTTTGTTGGTTTGT
>CM052552.1:46972499-46991432 GCA_028533065.1 Trachops cirrhosus
GAAACCTTTACCACTTCTATTTCAGGTCAAATTTCTAACACTGGCTTAAAGTAATATTTACAAAAGTGTGTGACAGGTGTTTTGATAGGCTGTATAATTTTAGGTGGTACCCAAACAAATCA
This sequence comes from Trachops cirrhosus, assembly GCA_028533065.1. NCBI lineage: Eukaryota > Metazoa > Chordata > Mammalia > Chiroptera > Phyllostomidae > Trachops > Trachops cirrhosus. The sequence continues at coordinate 46,972,622 of CM052552.1, forward strand.
TTATGTAAAAGCAATGAACAGAAAGAATTCTCTATAGTCTTCTTTCAGGCTTTTTCATTATTCTAATAACTTTGAAAGTCAAAGCTTGATTTTAGAGTTCCAGCCAAGACGGAGGCATAGGAAGAAATGCTTCACTTTCTCACACAACCAGAAGAAGGATAACAACCAATTTGAAAACAATAAACAACCAGAAGTGCCAGAAAATTAAACTGCATGGAACTCTGACAACCAAGGTGTTAAAAAATCATTCATCCAGACTGGTAGGAGGGGCAGAGATGGGCAGCCAAGTGGAGAGGATAGATGGCAAGGCGGTGGACCTTGAGGACAAGGTGGGGCTGGCTGAACTGGAAACTAATGACTCAAAATCTCTAGTGTAAAATACTGTGGGGATTGTGATGGGAGAAACTCCCAGTCTCACAGGAGAGTTCATTGGAAAGTGAAGCTAGAGTGGACCAAGTAAGAGGCATTGTTCCCTCTCTGACCCCTCCCCCACATACAGCACCACAGTGCAGCAAAGAGGGTTGCCACACCCTTGGCAAATACCTAAAGCTCTTCCCCCTTAAAACATAACAAACATGTGCACTGAGACAAAGAAATATGGCCCAAAGGAAAGAATAGATCAAAACTCCAGAAAAAGAGCTAAGTGCCAAGGAGATAGACAACCTATCTGATGCAGAGTTCAAAACACTGGTAATCAAGATGCTCACAGAATTGATTGAGCTCACTTGCAAAATGAAGGAAGAAATGAAGGCTACCCAAAGTGAAATAAGGCAAAATATATAGAAAACCAACAGTGAAGGGAAGGAAACCGGGACTCAAATCAATGATTTAGAACAACATGAAGAAATGAACATCCAACCAGAACAGAATGAAGAAACAAGAATTCAAAAAAATGAGGAGAGGCTTAGGAATCTGTGGGACAACTTTAAGTGCTCCAACATATGAATCATCAGGATGCCAGAAGGAGAAGAGGAAGAGCAAGAAATTGAAAACTTACTTGACCAAATCATGAAGGAAAATTTTCCCAATCTGGCAAAAGAAATAGACTTCTGGGAAGTCCAGGAAGTCTAGAGAGTCCCAAAGAAATTGGACCCAAGGAGGAACACACCAAGGCACATCAGAATTAAATTATCCAAGATTAAAAATAAGGAGAGAATCTTAAAAGCAGCAAGAGGAAAGGAGACAGTTACCTACAAAGGAGTTCCCATAAGGCTATCAGCTGATTTCTCAAAAGAAACCTTGAAGGCAAGAAGGGCCTGGAAAGAAGTATTTGAAGTCAGGAGAGGCAAGGACCTACATCCAAGATTGCTCTATCCAGCAAAGCTATCATTTAGAATGGAAGGGCAGATAAAGTGCTTCTCAGATAAGGTCAAGTTAAAGGAGTTCATCATTATCAAGCCCTTATTATATGAAATGTTAAAGGATGTTATCTAAGAAATAGAAGATAAAAAACTATGAACATAAAATGACCACAAACTCATAACTATCAACAACTGAACCCAAAAAGCAAAAACTAAGCAAACAACTAGAACAAGAAGAGAATTGCAGAAATGGAGATCACATGGAGGGTTATCAGTGGGGAGGGGGTGACAAAGAATTGGATAGGGGGAAGGTACAGGGAACAAGAAGCATCATTGGTAGGCATAAAATATACAGGGCAAGAGGTTAGGAATAGTATAGGAAACAGAGAAGCCAAAGAATTTATATGTACAACCCATGGACATGAAGTAAGGAGGAAGGGGGGAGTACTGGAGGGTGGGAGGTGGTACAGGGTAGAGGTAGGATAAAGGGGGGGAAAAGGTTAGGAAAACTGTAATAACATTTTCAATACAATGTACAAAAAAAGCTTGGTTTTATTATAACATTAACAACTAACATAACCTCCTTTTTCCTCCCAGCAAGAGTAGCCTTTAAGCTCACGGCATTGGAAGGAAAGCAACAATACATACCTAGAATTTTATAGTGCTTTTGTTTTAGTTCTGTTTATTTCTAAGGTCACCATCTATTTATGACAAGTGTACTGTGACACCGTTTTCTGTTAGTGGAAGTGGTATTATAAATAAATGTATTTAAGTAAAGAGGGCTGATTTAAAGGAGATTTCCTAAAGAAAGAGATTCTGATTGTGAGAGAGATTTGATGCAGGAGAGACTCTCTTTCTCCATTGGTGGCTTGAAAATGGAAGGGGCTTCCTGGCAAGGAATTCAGGTGGGCTCTGGAAGCTATGAGCCTAGCTAATGGCTAGGAAGGTAGTGGACCTTTAGTTATACAATCACAAGGAACCGAAGTCTGCCAAAAACCTGAATGAGCTTGGAAGTGGATTCTTCCTCAGAGCCTCTAGATAAGAGCCCAGCCCTGCTGACACCTTGATTTCAGCCTGTTAAACCCTAGGCAGAGAATTAGGCTGAGCCACTTGGATTCCTGACCTACAGAAACTGATATAACATGTGGGTATTGTTTTAAGCTGCTAAATGTGTGATAATTTGTTATGCAGCAATAAGTAATATAGCCAATTGCCTTTATTCTTATTTTATTCAATTAGAGAACATGCTTCTTCCCCTAATACCACTTCTCCCCCTAAAACAAAAAAGACTCAATTCAGTAGTAGCCTGATTGTAGGTTTGCAGGGTACTCCATGTATAGTGACAGGTAGATCTCTTTTCTCTGGGTGTAGCATGGCTGGATTGACAGAATTAGGCATTGCATAAGAATTTCTCAGAACCACCATGCCTGGAGAAGTTAGTTCAACTTTTCTCTTTCCTATATGTGAAAATTTTGTTTGGAGCAAATCACCCAGCATACAATACAAGAAGCAAAATCAAGACATTTCAATTTAGAGAAAGGAGATGAGACAGGAAAACACAGTATTGCCTACAGATTAAGAAAAACTATTAACTTCTTGGACATGGTCAGGATAACAAGAAGAAAGAAAAGAACCATTAAAAACTAAAGGAAGGTGAGAGGAAGACCACAACAATGACAGGTGTACCTGTTGAAAGTTACTAGGCTGGCTTCTCACTCTAGTCTGTAAACCACGTTCTCTGAGCGTTATTTGTAGCGTTCATAAAATTTCCTCTGTGAATCTTCAGTCAGTCAAGTGCTCATTGACTGTCTTTAATGTGTCTAATTGCACCTATTGACCATTTGCTAAGTCTTTACCTTCTAAATTTTCCTTATTCTTGGTAATAATGGTTGGCACAAGATACAGCATGGAGAGTGGAAAGCTCATAGACCTTACAGATAGGCAGATTTTATGTTAGAATTCCAGCTTAGCAGTGTATTAACTGTGTGGACCACTGGGTAAGATTTTAAAGTTAATGCTTTTATTTGTAAAGTGGGAATAGCAGTGTCTTTCTTCTGGAGCTATTGAGAAAATAGCATGAGACCTTTTGCAAAGCACCTAGTAGAATGTTTGGCAAAGAGTAGATATCCAGTAAATAGTAGCAGTGCTACTCTTGTAATCATCAGGGCAAGTCCAGGATGAAAGATCTCTTTCAGAAGCACTCATGGTATTTGTCTTTCACTGCCTGGCTTATTTCACTTAGCATAATGCTTTCCAGCTCCATCCGTGGAACCTAATCAACAAAACAAACAAGCAAGCAAAATATAACCAGAGACATTGAAATAAAGAACAAACTGACAGTAACCAGAGAGGATGGTGGAGGGAAGCATAATGAGGGAAAGAATGGGAATGGTCGTCAAGGAACATTTATAAAGGACCCATGGACAAAGACAAAGGGGGAAAGGATTGCAGGTGGGAGGTGGGGGGTGGGGGGGTCAGGAGAAAGTGGTGGTGGGAAAATGGAGACAACTGTACTTGAACAACAATAAAAAAAAGAACATAAAATTTTTTTTAAAAAAGAAGCCCTCAAAGAAATGGATGGGTGACAATTGTGGGAAAAACATAATGCATTGACAATAATGGTCCCCACAGTGGTAGCTCCAGAGCTGTGGCTAGAGGTATGTGCTTTTAGGTCACCTATGAAGAGGGAAGGATTCTTTGCTCAGAGAATACCTTCCTAATGAGGCCCACCCTAACTACCCTGTTTAATAATAAAATGTGTCCCAAACCCATCTTAGTAGTTCCAAATCCTTAAAATTATTCTTTTTTTCTATAGACTTATCCCCTTTTAATATACTTTGTAATTTACTTACTGATTATTTGTTGTTTATATATTTTTACTGCTCCTAGCTTGCAATAATAATATATTTGAATTTAAATCTCTTATTTTGTATTTTGCTTGTCCTGCCTATTCTATTTAATTTTTCATTTTCTTTCTTGGTTATGTAATTATTTTTTTCAAATATTTTTTTATTTTTATTTTAGTCATTATTCAGTACAGTTTCTATCCTTTATTCCCATTCCAGTCCACCCACCCATCCCTCCCCTCCTCCCTCCCATTTCCAACCGCCCTAGTTTTTGTCCATGTGTCCTTTATATTTGTTCCTGTAAACCCTTCCCTTCTCCCAGTTATGTAATTATTTTTTATCACTCCATTTCCTCCTCCACTTAGTTTAGAATTTGGGCACTGTGTCTCAATTTTTTTAATGGTTACCCTTAAAACAACAACATATGTTATGCACTTAAAAGCAGGCAATGCAAGGATCTTAGGGCATTTCAACTTTATCCCTTCTTTATTTATATGTTAATGTTTGTCATACATTTTAATTCTCTTTATATTTGTAATCCCAGAGGATTTTATTATTGTTGTTTTACATGATCAGTATTTATATAGATTTACCTACATATTTGTATCTTACTTTGCTCTCCATTCTTTGCTGCCTCTCACACCTATCTGGACTATTTTTCTCCTGCTTGTAGTATCCCTTAGAAATTCATTTAGTGTGAATCTCCTTTGACACATTCTCTGTTTGTGTTTGTCTTTAGTTTGCCTTTATTACTGAAGTCCCTGGGTATAGAATTGTTTGAATGGTGCTTTATTTCATCTCACTGAATACATCATTATTGCATTGACTTCTGGTTTCTATTGTCATATGTCAAACTGTCTCTTCTTTGAAGATAATCTTTTTTTTTTTTTACCTCTGGTTATTTGAAGATTTTTCTTTTTGTCTTTGCTGTTCTATGATTTATCTAGGTATAATTTCTTTTTATTTATCCTGCTGTGATTCACTGGAAATCTTGAATTCATGGACAGATATATGTGATGAAAATTCTATGAAAGCATTCCATGAAAACTTCTCAGCCATTTCCTCAAATATTGTTTCTAGTTCATCCTCTCTCTTCTCTCCTTCTGGGACCCTAGTTAACATACATCACATCTTTTCATCATTTCATCTAAGCCTCTTACCTTGTCTTCTGTGTTTTATTTTTGTTTTTCTCCATCCTATATGCTGGATAATTTCTTCTGACCTGTATTCCTCTTTACATATTTCTTCAGTTCTCAGTTGCTCTGAAACCTATCCATTTAGTTTTGAATTTTGACTATTGTATTTTTTTGTTTCAATATATCATGCCTTGGTCTTTTTCTTTTGTCTCTTACTCACTTTCTTCCTCATACTAAAATGACTATCTTTTTGAAGACAGGATTTGCCTGCTAGATTTGTGGGGAAGAGCTTGTAGCCAGGACAGCACCTAATTCAACTGTAAGAGTTGAGATTCCATGGACGACCAGATGCGAGGTAGCCAGGTTCCAAGTCCACGCAAGGCTAGGTTTGCTTTTGGTTCACCTCCACTCTAAGCACATAACCTTTCAGAAGAAACCAGAACAAAGTGTGGATTGTTTTTTTAGGTAGATTGCAAACCTTCTCTTAACTCATCTATTTCCTATGAGACCCTTTCCATCCTATTAGGCAGCTGTTTCCCAAGGGTGGAGAATTGCCCTATAGGCAGAAGTAGCTGTGGATGGCTGAACATCCTACTCTGGCTCCCTTTGTTATCCTAGTCTTTAGCTGGCAAAATTTAACTACTTTATAAGACATTTATACTTTGAAGAGGATGAGGTATGTGTGTGTCCACATTTTATTTTGTTTTTCAGTAGGAAGGTTGGTCCAGGGTACCTATTTCACTATTATTGGAAACAGAATTCTCCCTGGTCCTTTCCTGTTTCTTAGTTTTTACAGTGAAATAGTACCCTAATAGTATGGGAGATAGTTTATATTTTTTAGGGGAGAAGTAGTAAAGAGGTACTTGTCCAAAACAGATCACCCTCTGAAGAAGTCTCCTCTTGTGCATCTGTGCCAGGCTCAGCCCCTTTGTGTCTTCTGTTTTCTCCTCCCAAGCCTTTGAAGTAACTGTTATCTCCATTTCACAGTTTAAATGAAGTGGTCCCAGAGAGATCGAATAACTGGCCAAATGTTGTCATAATTAGTAATGGGCAGATCCAGGACTCAGCCCCACGTCTTTTGAACTCTCAAGCCTGTGCTCTGTTTATGCTTTGATGGCTTTGATTCAAAGAGGAAAAGTTAAAATCTGTCAAGGGTTAATGTGCCTTCTCCTAAAGGGACTTTTTCATATGTAAGGAATATTTACAGCTGGGGGTGTTGGTACTTTAGGTTGCTTGGCCATGCCAAAAGGAAGTTGTAAGTTCAATATGAAATATTAATGTGCAAGTATTTTTGGTTACTAGAATAATATTTTTCCTTTAAAAATTTTAGTGGTCACTCACTGGAGCTGCCTAAAACATTCATGTGTTAAAAACATCTTTGTTCTCATATATGATCTCAACCCATCTCTTTTGTATGCATGCTAGATATTCTTCATGCTTCATTCTTTAGTTCTTTTTCCTATGGGATGCTAAAAAGTGAAGGATTTAGGGACAAAATCGAGACAACTGTACTTGAACAACAATAAAAAAGTAAAGGATTTGGTTAAAGGATACATGTTTATTTTTTTATGAATTGATGAATAGTTATTGACTAAAATGTTTGTAATTTTATCTCATCCTATGTCTGTTTACTGATTTGTTTGTGCTTAAAATTGTTAGTCTTCAATCCAGCATTAATTAGGAACTGTGAAGTTTCTTTGTCTTCTGAGTCTTGCGTTTATTTACTTGTAATTTCACGGAAAAAAGTGATCATATGGATAAAGTAGTTTATTTCCATGTAGTTATATCTTGTAGTGGTAAACTATTATAATGATTGAAGCTTATATTCAATCTTGCCAAATTATACAAACTGAAATTTGTTTTAGTAAACTGTTTAAACATTCAAATAAAGATTGAATTAATTTTGAGCCAGCCATTATTACATCTGATTTTATGAACTTTTAGATTGAAAACCCTTCTGAATTTTAGCAGCTATGTTTGGTTCTCTGCCATTGCAAAATACTATTTTTGTAAAATGTCTCCAGTTATAAGGCCTGCTTTAAATCATTAAAACCAAGTATTTCAGAACAGATGTTAGTACATGTTAAAAGTAGAAAAGTCTGCTATTTAAAAAAAAGTTAAAAAGTCTGCTTTTTGAGTTTTAATTATGGTAGCATTAGAAAGGTTTTAATTGGCAATCGGCATCTCTCATAAAACAAAAGAATTTATTTTTGGAGAAGTATTCAAAAAATAATTACATGTTACAATTTTTACCACTTTTGTCTACCTTTTTTAGTAATTGACATTGACAAATTAAATCTTGGGGGTGAGGTGGAGGAAAGTAGTGGCAGGAAAATGGAGACAACTGTACTTGAACAGCAATAAAAAAATGACTAAAAAACAAATTAAAATTTTTATTTCTGTTAGATACGTGAAAATCTCCCCCAAGAGATTAAAGGGATATACAAAGATAAAACTCATGTTTGGGCATCCAAAAATAGACTCTGGTTTCTCTTTAGATCATATAAATCTTTCGCCTTTTACTAAAAATGGATTGATATGTCCATTGTCCATCCAGAAAGCATTTACTGAGGCTTTACTAGCATAATGTCAGGCATAGTTCTACATATTAGACATAGAGGATGGATAGAGAAAATCCCTGCCTTCAAAAACTTAGTAGACCAGTAGCTCATTTGTTAAAAGCTGAGCTTCAGTTATACATAACCTTATTTATGTAGATTACTATTCCCCTAACTTTCTTCACTTTCTGTAACATGTAAGACCAAATAATGAGATTGTTATTTAAACACCATTTACCAACCAATGTGCCATGACTGAAATATGCTAAATAGACTGTGGTATTTTAGATCTTCTTTTAGACTCAGGAAGGCTATAAAAGTTGGTGAGTGTGTGGTGTGTATGTACATGCATGTGTGCACGCATGTGTGTGGGACAACAGAAAGGTGCCCCTATTCTAGTACACTTTGACTAGTTTGGTATTCTTCAGATCCCAAAAGGTTGAGAAACATCAATTGTTTGAGACCCTAAAATTCTTAGCTAGGAATTACGGAAAACTATTTATGGGCCTAATGAGTTTAATGGCTACATGTTTAATTGGATATATCGGACATAAAAGAACTGTAGATTGTCCCCTAATTTTGAATAGAATGAACTCCTAACATTGGCCAGAATAAGACAAGTTGAAAATGCACAGGCTTCCATTTCTACAACTCACTTTTCCCTGCCTTTCCCCTATAAGTACAACTAAATGCCCTGGAGATTATTCAACTGACAATGATAAAAGGGCTCTGAAAATTGGAAAGAAGGCTAGGAACCTCAGCACTTGAGGAACTGTGGTGTGTTCACTGGGTTTTCTTTCCCTTCCATTTACTCCTGGCCTTAGGTGCCAGAGACACCTACTACTACAACCACCAAAGGGCCTACAAAACAAAACAAAAAACAAAAAAACACCTGCTTTCTCTTTCCAAAGGACCAGGAAAGGGGAGGCCAACAGAGATCTAGCTGAGCTCCACACTTGGGGCCTGGTGTGCAATCTGGACTGCCCACAATCCCAACAGGAGCAGCAAAGCCCCTGGCCATCCCAGCCCCAGCTCCACAACTGGGGCAATGGCAGACAGTCTGATCTGCCAGCAGCGTAAAGCCCTGACCATTTCAGCTTCCATGCCACAATCCAGGACTCAGTTGTTTGGTCTGCCAGCAGCAGCAACAAGAGCAAAGGTCAGGCTATACCAGCCTCGGCTCCACAACCGACCCTGGTGGGTGGTCTCATCTGTAAGCAGTGGTGGTGATGACATCTGTGGTGCAGCAGCAGTGTGTCTCCATGCGCTCCACCCCATGGCAGAAGGAGACCCAGGCCCAGTAGCTTCTGATCCCCTCTCCCTCCCGGTTGCCCAGGGATAGCAAGTGACCCTAGGAAGTACCTTTTGTCCTTGCAGATGGCATGAGCAGGGATTTACTGGGAGTCCCCAGCCAGACCAGAAGAATGAAGCAGGCTAAACTGTCACTGTAACGAAAGCTTACTAAAGTAGTCTAGAACTTATAACCTGAACCAGGCAATTACCTTCTAAAATAGAAGATCCTATAATCAGGCTTCTCTTAATAATAACCAGGATATCCAGGATACAATTGAAAATCACTCATCATACAAAGCACCAGGAAAACCAAAATTTGAATGAGAAGGTATTCAGCTGAGGCCAATACCATGTTGAATCCGATATTGGAATTAATCTCATGAGGATTTTAATTCACCTGTCATAAAATTGTCCCAACAATCAGTTACAAATTTTCTTGAAACAAATGAAAAGATAGATGATCTCGACAAAGTAAAGCCAAGAGCATTTCCTAATGAATTGGAATTGGAATGTGAAAGAAAGGGATCTAGAATGGTGCCAAAGTTACTGGCTAATCAACTGAAGGAAATATGGAGTTAACCTTCAACTGAGATAGGAAGAGGGGAGATCAGGAGTTCAGTTTCAGACATGTTGAGGAATATGATGGTCCTTTCTCTTCTTGTTTTCCATGTTCTGTTGTGTGTCCTTACATGAGCACTAAAAGGTTGATCCTTCATTGGGAACCTGGTTAAAAGTGAGCATTACTAACTTGCATACATTCTATAACATACAGGGACTTTGGTTTTTTCCTAATGTGAAAAATTCCCCATGTTTGAATGCCCAATTTTACTATCTCACCTAAACAGTTATACCCACTTATTTTATACTCTTGTTTTCGAGATCATCTACTTTATATCTTTAGACCTAGAAACTGCTTACTGCAGTTATGATTCAAAACCTATTTTCTGCTGCCCTGCACTGAGCTGAGTAATTGGGTGTAAATATTTATTTCCTTTGTATGCTTTTTATTAAACTGAGTTTTTATTAACTGAGTTTTTTTTTGTTGTTGTTGTTAAAAGACCAGAGGTTGCATTATTGCCTGCTGAATATGCTTATGTTAACAATTGCAAAAAAAGTAAATTACTTTTGGGAGTATTAATGAATAGACATTTAAATTGCATAGTTAAATCTTTTCCATCCTTCACTAAGCAAAAAATTGAATCACCTCCCCCATCTCTGTAAAAAGTTAAACAACAATTTATGTGCCATATCTGGGGGGAGAATATTTGTTTCAGAAAAAAAGTTGTTTGAAATCTGAATGATTCATAGCCATTACAACCTCATAATTTCTATTTGTATTGTTTGTTATTATAAGTATTAAAATTTAGATTATCATGTTCAAAGTGTTTTTCAAGGAACACTACATATTAGTAGGTGCTTCATGGGTGATGGGGGTGGAGTGTGGTGAAGGAGAGAGATACTTGTTTCCAAAATGCAAGACTTGGCTGCTAATATGCAATGTGAATATTGGGTAGAGGTGGGGGGATAGGTATTTTATATATTGTTTCTCAAATTTACTTGATAGAGAATCTTCTACTCTTTAGTAACTTGTACAAGGTATCAATTTGGGAAATCTTGATTTAGAGTGTTAGCTAATTACATTTTTGTTTCTGTGCTACTGTATAAATTTTGCATAATCCTGATGCAACTAAAATTAATAATAGAGAAAGGAGTATTGCTGGCTTTGAAATTTCTTTCATTAACTTGTTTAACTTAAACCAGATAATTTAATTTTATTTAATTCAGAAGTAGGTCTAACTTGTTAGGGAGATCCATAAAACATGGTTCTGAATGGGAAGAAATTAATAGTATTCTACCGAAGTATTATTGAAAAAAATCTGTTAATGAACATAGGAAGCTCTGAGCTCAAATATTAATTTCCTCTCCTAGATGCAGAGTTGTAATTAATGGCAGGCAACAATGCTATTATAAGATACTGTGGCATTTGGAAAACAATCTATGTTATTGACATGAACAGAGGACATTCATATTATAAATATGATTTACAATGTAAATTCATTCTGCCAGACTTCATAATTATTAGTTTCAATTTCTAAAGACTAGATTATGCACAACAGAATTTGACAATTGTGATAATGTTAGTACTAGTTATGAATAATTAAGTTCATGAAAACTACTAGAAAAGGTCAGGAGCGAGTTTCTAAAAAATTGTTTCTGTACTGAATATTTTCATTGGGCCAATTTCTGTTATATAGTCCCACATTTAGAAAATGACATAATGTGAATGTGAAGCTCTTTATTTAAAAATGAAAATCATGCTTCTCTTTTGCAGGCCTTTTGAGGAATGGGGGGTACCTCTGTGTTCATGTCTAGGGCAGACCTTGCTAAGCCCTTGATTTGTGTCTACATTGGGTATATGTTCATGTTTTGGGGGTCTCTGTCTTCTCTCCTGTCATTCATATCAGTAGCTTCAGTTACCTCCTGTTCAGTCATGCTTCCTAGGGAGTATAGAAACTGAGAACTTAGATTTTAGAGTTAAGTATGTCTAAGCTCTAATCCTGACTCTACCTGTACTGTTCAGTACTGTTTGGCTATAGGCAACCTGCTTGGCCTGAGTTTCCTAATCCATAAAATGAGGGCTAATAGTATATTAGTTATTATGATAAATTATGACAAATAATGAGAGAGAATATATATGAAGTTCTTAGTAGAGTGCTTGGCACATACTTTGTAATTGGTAGTTTATATTGTCTTTATCGTTTACATATTGACCCCTTTCCTTGAACTTTATACTTTTATCTAATCTCGCTGTATATCGTAAATCTGTAAGTCATTCTTTTGACTCACCTTCAACCTCCCCCTAGCTAATCATTCACTCTGCTGTCTTGACAATTTTTTTTACTTAAGTACCTCTTAGTTGCCTCAACTGTATTAGTTTAGGTCTTTATCATCCCTTGTTTGGGCTAATGTAATAATTTTCTATTTGGCCCCCACCAACTTCTCAACCCATCCTCCACTCTTCTGTCACAGTGATCTCTGGTCCCCTTTTCCTCCAGCCACTTTTCCTACTTCTCACTCTGCAGTGTTTCGTGCCAGTAATACCAAACAGCTTGTAGTATCCAGCACACACCTTGCTTTGACTTAGCCCTGTGTTGCACATACTACCACTTATTTCTGGAATCCTCCCCTTTCCCTTATTATTCTGAAAAGGTCTTATTCATCTTTCTAAGCCCTCCTAGGTACCTCTGTTTCATAGAGGCCTTCTCTAACCACCTTCTTTTCAACAGATGATAAACTCTTAGTGTTATACTATTTCAATACTTTGTTCTATAATATTATATTAAAATTATATATATCAACAGCAATCTATTAGATTGAGAATTTCCTGAGGGTGCTAATGCTTCATTAATCTTTTTTAGTTTGTTCTTTGTATTTTTTATCTTTTCCCATTGGGCAAAATGAGGTAAATTAATAGGGTAAATATCAGTAGAATTTTTAATGTCAGTGTTTTAATATTTGTGGAAGTTCTTTATATATTTAGCTAAAAAGGTCTAAATGTGTACAACCAAGTCAGAGTTCTTAATTTGGAATGTGTTTATGTTACAATTCTTCATATTTTTTCACTTCTTTCCTCCTATATCTACTCTTCTTCCTTTTCTTATCTGTTAAAAAAATCTTTTCTCTCCTTTTTTCTACTTGATAGGTGCTTCATTGTATATGAGCTAACAAAGACCTAGAATCTGTACTTTGGCTCTAATTAACCCCAGCCCTTAAAACACACCCACGCATACTCACATACATTCAATCAATCAAATCTTCTAGAACTTTTGGATAAGTAAAGACTGTTACATATGCTCTGCAGTTTTTCATAAAAGTAGTGAATGGTGAATATGTAGATTCAAACCAGAGGATGATGTGCTACATAAAATCTAAAACAGGGTCTACTAAACTTTTCATTGAACTATCAAGATTTGACAAAGGTACTAATTATACCAATACAAGTGCTGAATTAGTAAATGCTAGTCTTGAAACTCTATGAAGTACTCAGCTTTGAAAGTTGAGCCAGATTTGTTCTGTTACCTTATTGAAGGTCCATGCCAACTTTTTCAAATTAGCTTCCCCTTTCTATTTTCTAGGAACCATCTGAATTGTATTGAGCTTAATTCCTTTGTCAGGTTTTCTTTTCTTTTTTTAAAACTTCTTTTTTATTTTATTTATTTATTTTTAGAGAGGGGGAAGGGAAGGAAAAAGAGAGGGAGAGAAAGATCAGTGTGTGGTTGCCTCTCATGTGCCCCCTACTGGGGACCTAGCCTACAACCCAGGCATGTGCCCTGGCTGGGAATCGAACCAGCAACCCTTTGGTTTGCAGGCCCGCTCCTTTGTCAGGTTTTTAATTGTTAACATTTAGGCAACAGTGTCTAAGACTTTGATTTTAATTAATAATTCTCTACTTGTTTATTTCTTTAGCAGTAGCTATGATTAGGTAAACTCTTTTTCTTTGGTTTCATCTCTGTACCTAAAGTACGCAGCTTGCGTGTGTGTGTGTGTGTGTGTGTGTGTGAGGTGGAGTGAGTACCAGAAGTATTAAAAAGAAAAAAAGTGTCAGAACAACATCTCTGTCTTCCTATCATTGCCACAAAGCAACAGGAACAAAAGGAAAGCATTTATTGATTTATTGATTGAATGTCTTGCATAAACTCTCCTTTAGAGGCAATGGCTAACCTAAGTGTTGATGAAATAAGAGGAAAAGACCATCGTATCTTCCGCACTATTTTTATATATTTTATATATCATTTTTATATATATTTATGTGTCCAGAGTATAGTTTTCAAGATTTTATTCTTTCACAGCTAATGTTGTCATTATCACCATTATATTTTTGTTTCCTTTCCACCTACTCACCATCTATTTCCCTTGTTTCCTAACATCAGAACTATACAGAAAGTAGTAGGAAGATACAGATTTAGTAAATAGGTAGAAAACTCTCTGTAAGTGCCATAATTTCTCAAAATTTTATATGCTTATGTAGAGTGATGGAATATAACAAATTTATCAGTCCCTTGTTCATTGCTAGTTTATTGTTTTTGATACATCATTCACCACATATTTATTGAGGGCCTAGTACATACTAAGCATTCATTGAGTTTTCTGTATTCTAATATAAATACATGTAATGTTACATATAAATATATATTATATAAGTACACCTATAGGTGTATATATGTGTGTGTTTATATACAGCACAGTCAGTGTTCATGTGTGTTAGTTTCTATAAAGTTGCCACAAACACTGAATGAATGAATACTGAACCATTGTTCCTGAGAGAAATACAGGATTAGGTTCCTGTGAGCCTCTGTTCACTTTTCTTCAACTGATCAATATATAACCTGTTTTATGTGTGTTTCTGTTTAAAGACATCTTGTTTTATATATGATGATTCATTGACATTGAACTTACGGACAGTGACCCCTTAACTCATGCCTGAATGACGCTTATCTAACATGTATTTTCTCCCTGAGGCACATCACACCCTTCTTGCACTTAGGAACACTAGACAGCCTTCAGCACTACATTTTTCAGACATTTTAAACAGTGAAATCATGAACAAAAAGCACAAAATGTGAAAAACGCACTAAATAGATGGCAAAAAAGGACACTTGTTTATACTTGGAGAGCTGAAACAAAGAGGCAGTTTCACCTTGTTCAACTTTAGCTGGTAATGGCATGTCAGGTGACTCAGATTTTTCACTGCTATGCACATATCTGCCAATGACTAGGAAAATGCCATGAGTATGGATTTGGGGTTACAAATAAATTTTAGTAAGTGAATTCACAAATACTTAATACTTAATACAAATAATGAAGAGTGGCTATATTATCAACTCTGTGTGTCTCTGTGTGTGAGAATTTGTTTTTGGTCTTCAGTACCCTGCCCTTTTCTTTCCTTTCATTAATTGCTTGTTCTTGCTCACAGTTTTCCTACATCTCTTGTGGTGCATTGCACAATTTGTAAGTATAATGACGTTTCTAGGACTGTAATGTGGACAGGAAGTTCACTCCATTTATCAAAGGTTTCCTGAGACATAATGTGTTTTGTTTATAAACCTCTTCTAGAGTGATAACTTTACATTATAGATGTCACTCCAAAGTTTATGTAAAGCATCTCAAAGTGTTATTTTAAATTTAGTTCAGTGAAGTGTAAAATTACAATTAGCATAATTCATATTGACTTTATTATGTTACAGATGCAAGCATTTTTTTCATTTATATTTATCAAGTCATTTAAAATATTTTATGCAGTATTATACAGCTATGTAAAAAATTAAGATCTCCTTTGCTTAACATCAGCTTAGGGATGTACCACTCAGTCATTAAAAACATTATTTTTAACTGGGAAATATATGTATTGGAGGGGTGTATAAAGTGTGTTGTATTTATTCTGAAGAACAATAATAAAATGAGAACTCATAAATCCATCATCCACATTAAGAACAGAATATTACTAGTACCTTTTAAAGCCCCTTGTGTACCGCTTCCCAATCATGCCCCCCTCAACCACTGCCCTGGCTATTGTATTACATTTCTTTTGTTCTTGGTTTTGGTTTTTTTTACAGCTTTACCACCTGTGTATGTACTACTAAACAGTACATTGTTTAGTCTTTAAAAACTAAGTAGCAAGCACAAACTTAGCTGTTGTAAGGAAAGGGCAATATTACCACTATTGTATAAAGATTCAGAAGAGAAGCTGACTAGAAATTCTTGTTAACAGTCTGGCTCCAGATCTCCTGACAGCATATAGGAAACCCTGCTGAGAAGTCAGTTGGCAAGGTCCCAAGTAAATCCCAGGACACTGGGTTTTTCACAGGCAAGACGTTGATGCTGTAGTACAGAGCTGGGTATTGAATGTCCAGCAGGAATGCAGTCAGGAGATGGGCTGTTCTGCATTTTCTGCTTTTCCACTCACTGAGACTTGACTCCTGCTCTCAGAAATAGGAGAACACTTCTATGGAATGAAATGAGAGTCCTCTGCTGATCCAGACTGCAGAGAAGAGCAGAATCTGATCAGCCCCTGGTCAGCAAAAGCAAAACAGAAGAACCTGGCCCTGGCTCACCTGGTCCTATTTTTAAGTTAAAAGGGTATCCAGTGGCGATGGGAACCTGTGAACTGTCAGCTGGAGGTCTCCTTCCCTTGTACTCCTGGACTTCTCTTTATGTGTCTTCTGTGTTGGATCTCCTATTTTACTACACCTTGGCATCCTATTTACTGGTGTACTCTCTTGCCTTGGCAAACACATCCTACAATAATTTCTTCAGTAACTATGTACTGCAAATAATTTGAGCCCTTTAATATCTAAAAATATCTTTATGATTATGGATTTTTCTCCTGGATGTAGAATTAAAGGTTAGACATAATTTTCCTTCACAATTTTGAAGGTATTGCTCTATTGTCTTCTTACTTCTAGCATTGCCATTGAGAGATCAGATGCCATTCTGGTCCCTGATCTACTGTGTGTGAACTAAATTATCTTCCCCTCCCAGAGCACCTTTACCTCCACTTCTGGAAATTTAAAACTCTTGTGGCCCACAGTGTTCTTAAATTTCACAGTGGCATGTATGAAGATGGGTCTGTAACCTATTTTGCTGAGTGCTTGGCGGGACCTTTTAATTCAGGCAACTCATGATTTAAGTTCTGGAAAATTTTGTTGGATTATTCCTTTGAGTTTGTTTCCTTCATTTATTTTGTTCTTTTTGCTCTACTTTCTGGGAAATTTTCTCAACTTTATTTGTCAGCCCTTTTATTGAGGTTTTTTAAAATTTTAAATCCTCACTCGGGGACATTTTTTTATTGTTTTTAGAGGGAGAAGGGGGGGGAGAGAGAGAGAGGAGGAGAGAGAGACATCAATGTGAGACAGAAACGTCGATTGGTTGCCTCTCATACTTGCCCCAACCGGGGATTGAACCTGCAGCCTAGGTATGTGCCCTGACCAGGAATCGAACCTGGAACATTTCAGTCTATGGGATGTCATTCCAACCAACTGAGCCACACTGGCCAGGGCTCTATTGAGTTTTAAATTTCTTCATGAGTTTAATTTTCTTTATTTTTTGACATTCATTTCCTGTCTGTCTATCTATTTTTAATTATATTTTATTTTATTTTTTACAGATTTTATTTATTTATTCTTAGAGAAAGAGGAAGGGAGGGAGAAGGAGAGGGAGAGGGAGAGAAACATCAGTGTGTGGTTGCCTCTCATGTATCCCTATCCAAGGATCTGGCCTGCACCCAGGCATGTGCCCCTAACTGGGAATCGAATCAGCAGCCCTTTGGTTCACAGACTGGCACTCAGTCCACTGAACCACACCAGCCTGGGCCTAATTATATTTTATTGATTATGCTATTACAATAATCCCAATATTCCCTATTTTCCCCCTCAACCCAGCAGCCCCCACTCCCTGAGGCAATCCCCACACCACTGTTCATGTTCATGGATCATGCTTAGCTTCTCTGGCTATAAGGGTGTCCACTCATGTGGCCAAGGATGGTTATGAAGGTGGCCCAACACAAAGTCATAAGTTTACTTAAAAACTTTTTTTATGCTCATCAGTTTTCATTTGTGTATTTAGTGTGTGACCCAAGACAACACCTCTTCTTCTACTGTGGCCCAGAGACACCAAAGGATTGGATACCCCTGGTACTCCATTTCCTATATCGTACTTTACATCTACATGGCTATTCTGTGACTACTTATTTGTACTTCTTAATGTCCTCACCTCTTCACCCATTCCCCCATACCTCTCTCCCATCTGGCAACCATCAAAACGTTCTCCGTATCCATGATTCTATCTATGTTCTTCTTGTTTGTTTAGTTTGTTTTTTTTAGATTCAGTTGTTGATAGATATGTATTTACTGTCATTTGTTCTTCATAATTTTGATCTTTTTCTTAGACAAGTCCCTCTAACATTTCATATAATAATGATTTGGTGATGATGAACTTCTTTAGTTTTTTTTTTTTTTTTTCTTATCTGGGAAGTTCTTTATCTGCCCTTCAATTCTAAAGGATAGCTTTGCTGGGTAGAGAAATCTTGGCTGTAGGTCCTTGCTTTTGATGACTTTGAATATTTCTTGCCACACTCCCTTCTAGCCTGCAAAATTTCTTTTGAGACGTCAGCTGACAGTCTAATGAGAATTCCCCTGTAGGTAACTAACTCCTTTTCTTTTGCTGCTTTTCTTTAGCATTTTAATTATGGTGCATCTTGGTGTGGGCCTGTTTGCACCCATCTTGTTTGGGGACTCTGTGCTTCCTGCACTTGCATGTCTATTTCCTTCACCAAATTAGGGAAGTCTTCTTTCATTGTTTTTCAAATAGATTTCCAATTTCTTGCTCTTCCTCTTCTCCTTCCAGCCCCCCTATAATGTGAATGTTGGAACACTTGAAGTTGAGGCTGCTTATACTATCCTCATTTTTCTGGGTTGTTCTTTCTTCTTTTTGTTCTGATTGGTTGTTTTTTCCTTCCTTATATTCCAAGTCATTGATTTGATTCTTGGTTTCATGTACTCTACTATTGTTTCCCTGTAAATTGTTCCTTATTTGAATTAGTGTATTCTTTGTTTCTGCTTGGATCTTTTGCATGCTGTTGAGGTCCTAAGTTCCTTGAGCATTTTTACAACCAGTGTTTT
>CM052552.1:46991932-47012430 GCA_028533065.1 Trachops cirrhosus
ATAGCCAAGTGCTGGAAGCAACCTAGGTGCCCATCAGTAAATGAATGGATCAAAAAACTATGGTACATTTACACAATGGAATTCTGTGCAGCAGAAAGAAAGAAGGAGCTCCTACCCTTTGCAACAGCATGGATGGAGCTGGAAAGCATTATGCTAAGCAAAATAAGCCAGGCATTGAAAGACAAATACCATATGATCTCACCTTTATCAGGAACCTAAACAACAAAACAAAGAAACAAGCAAAATATAGCCAAAGACACTGAAATAGAGGACAGGCTGACAGTGACTAGTGGGGAGAGGGGAGAGAATTTCAGGGGAACTTCAAGGAAGAATGGGAAGGGTTTACAGGAACAAATATAAAGGACATATGGACAAAAACTAGGGAGGTTGAAAATGGGAGGGGGAGAGGGATGGGTGGATTGGCTGGAATGGGAGTAAAGGATAGAAAACTGTACTTGAACAATGATTAAAATAAAATTTAATAAAAAATACTACAAAGAAGGAAATTACAGGCCAATCAATATCCAGAATGAACATAGATGCCAAAATCCTCAGTAAAATATTACCTAACTGTATCCACCAATACACTAAAAAGATCATATACCATGATCAAGTGGGATTTATTCCAGAGATGCAACATATACAATATGTGCAAATCAATTATCATGATACACCAAATAAGCAAAATAAAGGATGAAAACTACATGAACATATCCATAGATGCTGAAAGAGCATTTGATAAAATCCTGCACCCATTTATGATAAAAACTCAGCAAAGTGAGAATAGAGGGAACATACTCAAACATAATAAAGGCTATATATAACAGACCCACAGCCAACATCATATGCAATGTAAAAGTATTTTACTTAAGATCAGGAACAATACAGAATGACTGCTTGCACCAGTCTCATTCAACATAGTACTGGAAGTCCAAGCCACAGCAGTCAGACTAGAAGAAGAAATAAAAGGCAGCTAAATTGGAAAGGAGCAGTAAAACTCATTTGCAGATGACATGATACTGTATATGGAGTACCCTAAAGATGACAACAAAAAGCTACTAGAACTCATAAATGAATTTAGTAAACTAGCATGAAAGAAAATAAATATCCAGAAATAGTTGCAATTTTATACACCAATAATGGACTATCAGAAAGGGAAACTAAGAAAATAATTCCATTCACAATTGCTTCAAAAACAATGCCTAGGAATAAATTTAACCAAGAATGTAAATGACCTGTAGTCAGAAAATTAAGACATTGAAGAAAGAAATAGCTGAAGATACAGATAAGTGGAAGCATATATCATGTTCATGGATAGGAAGAATGATCTTTATAATGCCCATAATACCTAAATCAGTATATAGATTCAATACAATTCCCATCAAGATACCAATGGCATATCTCACAGACTTAGAACAAATATTCCAAAAATGTATATGTAATCACAAAAGACTCGAAAGAATAACAGTTATCTTGAGAAAGAAGAACAAGGTTGGAGGAATCACACTACCTGATACTAAGCTGTGCTAGAGTAATCAAAACAGCATGGTAGTGACATAAAAACAGACATACACATCAGTGAAACTGAATGGAGTGCCCAGAAATAAACCCATGTTTTTATACTCAATTAATATTTGATAAACAAGGAAAAAAACATACAATGGGCTAAAGGTAGTCTAGTCAGTAAATGGTGTCGGGAATAATGGACATTTATGTACAAAACAGGAAAGTAGACCACCTTGTTACACCATACACAACAATAAACTCAAAATGGATTAAAGACTTAAATATTAGACTCAAAACCATATAAATCCTAGAAGAAAACATAGGCAGTAAAATCTCAGATATTTCTCAGGACGATATTTTTTCCGACATATTTTCTCAGGCTAGGGAAAGAAAAGAAAAGATAAATGGGACTACATCAAACTGAAAGGTTTTTGAAAAACAAAGGAAATCATCAACAAAATGAAAAGACAACCCACTGAATGGATGAACATATTTGCCAATATGTCTGATAAGGGGTTAATATCCATAACTTATAAAGAACTTTTAAAACTCAACACCAGAAAAAAATAAATAAACCAAACAATCCAATGTGATATGATTGGCAAAAGACCTGAATAAACATTTCTCTAAAGAGAACATATAGATGGCCAATAGCCATATGAAAAGATGCTCAGCATCACTAATCATCAGAGAAATTCCAGTTAAGCACAATGAAATATCACCTCGCCCCTATCAGAATGGCTACCATCAATAAATCAGCCATCAACAAGTGTCGGTGAGGATGTGGAAAAAAGGACACTCATGCACTGTTGGTGGGAATGCATATAGGTTCAGCCACTTTGTAAAGCAGTATGGAGGGTTCTCAAAAAATTAAAAATGGAACTGCCTTATGGCCCAGTGATTCCACTTCTGAAAATTTATCCAAAGAAACCTGAAACACTAATTCGAAAGAATATATGCACCTCGTGTTCATTGCAGCATTATTTACAATAGCCAAGATTTGGAAGCAGTGCAAATGTCCATCAGCAGATGAGTGAATTCAAAAGCAGTGGTACATTTACAAAATGGAATACTACTTGGCCATAAAGAAGAAGGGAATCTTATCATTTCCGACAGCATGGATCGACCTGGAGAGCATTATGCTATGGAAAATAAGCCAGAGAAAGACAAGTACCATATAATTTCACGCTTATGTTGAATCTAAGGAACAAAACAAACTAAAATGCAAAATAATGACAGACTCATAGATAGGGAGCAAGCCTATAGCCATCGAGGGTGGGGTGTTGGAGGGATTGAGAAAAAAAAAAAAACTCATGGACACAGATGACAGTGTGGTGACTCCTGGAGGAAAGTGGAGGAGGGTGTAGGGAGACAAATGGTGACGGACGGAGAATTGGGATAGTGAACACACAATAATGCTGTACAGATGATGTGTTGCAGAAAAGAAAAAAAAAAACCATAGCCACATTGCTCAGGAAAAATGAAAAAGGAATGAAACTCTATTGTAAATGATATGAAAGTCTATGTACAAAATCCCAAGGATCTTAAAAACTTCTAGATCTAATGAATGAATTCATCAATGATATGAGAGGAACATAAGAGAATTAATTGTATTTCTCTATATACTAGCAAAGAACCCCTGGAAGCCACAATTAAAAATACAACATGATTTGCAATTGCCCAAAATAAAGTCACTTCTTAGGTTTAAGTCACATGAAACCCGTAAGAGCATTATGGTAAAATGTTCAAAACGCTGATGAAAAGCTCAAAGTTATAAATAAATAGATATACTTTGTTCATGAATTGGAAATCTCAACATAGTAAAGATGTCATTTCTCCCCAAATTTTTGTGTAAGTTTGTGTCATTTCCATTTAAAATCCTAGGATGATTTGTTGTGGATATAGAAGTCTTATCCTAAAATGTTTATGGAAACATGGTAGAACAAAAATAGCTAAAATAATTTTGAAAAACTGTAATAAAGTGGGAGGAATCATTCTACCCCATTTAAGACTTATTTACTTATAATAAATAAGTAAATAAGTATATACAGTGTGGTACTGGCAGAGGGTTAGACACACAGATCAATGAAACAGATTTGATTGCCCAGAAATAACACCACATAAGTACAACCAACTGATTTTTGACAAAGCTTCAAAGCCAATTAAGTGAAGAAATGCTCATGTTTTTATAAGAAATGGTGTTAGAGCAATTGGACATCCATAAGCCAAAAATTGAACCTCAACTTAAACCTCATGTCTTATATACATATTAACTCAAAGTGGATTGTAGAATTAAATGTAAAATAATAAGCTACATAACTTTTAAAAGAAAACATACCAGAAAGTCATCAAGACCTAGGAGATGGAGTTCTTAGACATGATGCCAAATGTACAATCTATAGATGAAAAAAATTCAACAGTAAAAAGAAGAAAAAGAAACCATACAATTAAACAGTGGGAAAAAGACATGGACATTTTTCTTAAAAGGATTATATGAGTTCTTACCAAGCACATGAAAATGTTCAACATCATTATGTATTTAGGGAAATAGAAATTTATCCTCCAAAGAATTTGTTGAAAACAAACAAACAAACAAAAAAAAAACCCAGAAGCAGAATTGGCAGATTTATAGTATCAAGAAGAATGCAATGTCAATGGCATTTTTAAAGACAAATATGTGTGTCTTGACCTAAATTTAGGTCAAGTTTTCCCAACTTATAGGAATGAAATAGTTAGTTCTATATTCAATCCATACAATTGATATCAGAATGCTGCTTATTCTTAGTAAGAGTGTATTGGATTCCGAAGGGAATGAGAGATTTTTTCTTAAGTGATATTACAGGACAGTAACACAACTGGAATCAAAATTTGACTTATCCAGATGTTCAATTTTATGCTCAGCTGAATGAAGTCCATATGACCTTCTTTGTGCTTCTAACATCGTCCCAAGTTTGCATCTGTTTAATATACTGCTCCATTGAGAAACATTCCTGAACAGATGCAATATGTAAAGTACGTGAGAAGAAGAAAGATTTGAAGATACAGTATTATAATCAGTCAAGCTAAACTTAGTTTCCTTCTGTTTCCAATGTTCTGCCTGACCCAAAATGTTCCTAACTCAGACAGCAACCAGGTGTGAGAAATCCATTTCTGTTATTTTAAGTACACTTTAAACAACTTAAGTTCAAATAAAGTTTAAAGTTCTGCCAAGACAATCAAGGTTTTCCAAACTCAGGTACAGACTAATTTTCTGTCCAGGTACAGTACAGATGTTCTGCTTCGATGTTAGAGATAATAAATATCAAAGCTATTCTCAGACAAAAAAAAAAAAAAGAAATTTAAACCACAGTGAGATATTGTTACACAACTTTGGAATGGCTACAATTAAAAATGATAATATATTCTGGTAGGGATATGAGAAAAACTGGATCTTTCACATACTGTTGGTGGGAATATAAATTGGTGCAGACATTCTGGAAAATAATCTGGCAGTTTCTTTAAAAAACTAAGCATATACTTGCCATTCAATCCAGAAGTTGTACTTTAGGGAAATGTGCATCCCAGAGAAAGGAAAACCTATATTCACACTAAGAATTGTAATCAGGTTTTCATAGAATTTCTACTTTTTAATTTTATTTTTGTGTTTTTTAACTAAATTTATTGGGGTGACATTGGTTAACAAGATCCTATAGGTTTCAAGTGAACATTTCTATGATACATGATCTGTATATTGCAATGTGTGCCCACCACCCAAAGTCAAATAATCTTCCATCACCATATATTTGGCCCCCTTTAGCATTTACTACCCTTCCTCCCCTCTTCCCTCTTGTGTCTGTGAATCTCAGTTTTATATCCCACCTATGAGTGAAATCATATGGGTCATATGGGCCTTAGCTTTTCTGACTGATGTATTTTGGTTAACATAATATTCTTAAGATCCATCTATATTGTCACAAATGGCAGTATTTCATCTTTTCTTATGGCTGAGTATAGTATTGCATAGTATATATGTACCACATCTTCTTTATCCACTCTTCTATGGAAGGACACTCTGGCTCTCTCCACTGGTACAGCCCTGTGGAAAACAGTATTGTGATTCCTCAAAACTTAAGAATAGAGTTACCATATGACCCAGCAATCCCTCTTCTAGGTATCTACCTGAAAAACTTGAAAACATTTATTTGCAAAGATATACACACCCTTGTGTTCATTGCAGCATTACTCATGGTGGCCAAGACATAGAGTTTCCATTTGAAATAGGTAAAATATAGGAAGAACTACAATGTCTTATAATGAGTTACTAGTTAAACAAATTGTGGCACATCCATACCATGGAATACTACTCAGGGAAAAAAAACACAAAAAAACTATTGATACATGCAGCTCCTTGGGTGAATATCAAGGGAATTATGCCGTGTTTTAAAAAAGTATTTCTAAAGGTCATATACTGTGTGATTTTTTAAAAATACATCTCTATAGCTCTACTGTGGTGGTGACTACATGAATTTACACATGGTGATAAAATTGAATAGCTGTACATATACACAAGTAGATGTAAAATTGGTGAAATCTGAATAAGTTCTTTCAACTGTACCAATGTCAAGTTCCTGGTTTTGATAATGTACTATAGTTAGTTATGTAAGATGTTACCACTGGGGGAAACTGAATTAAGCATACAGAGAACCTCTCTGTGCTATTTTTGTACTTTCTGTTAAGGTACAATTATTTTTAAATAAAACTATTTTTTAGATTCCTCATGATCTATACACTCATCCACAGAATGGACAAATAGCCCACAAAAATTTGGGCATATAGGCAAAACCAGTTTAGCTTCAGGTTTTGGTTTTCAAATAATCCAAATTGTTCTGTATAGGCAGAACTTTGATTAATGTAACTGATAGCATAATCAAAAACTGTCAGTTGTTTTCCTCAGGAAACATGAATATTTAATAGACTTCATTTACACAGGGAATTTATGTTCATTTTGTGGAATAATTACTGGTCTAGCTAATAAATCTATATCTCCTCCTTTTGCATGCTAAAAGCATTGCCAAAACCTATTATTTGCAGTTACATTTTCTTATTGTCACCCCTTCTTCCACTATGGCTTACAGTTGAAATGGTTAGAAATAATCCAAGAAATTACAAGATGTTAAGGCTTATACTTCTGTTTCATTTTCCTGAACAGGTTGATCATGTGTTGTTAAGCCCTGATCATAGATTTAATATATCATATTATATTCTAAAAATTAAATATTTGAAATGATAAGACCCATTGTTTCAAACACTAAGGGATTATCCTTTATGAGCCATGTCATATATACATGCAATATTGACTTAATGTAGTTTTTAGGTTATTAGATAATCATTCTGATTATAGGTATTATTCATGGATGCTTATGGCTGATGGACTCCCTAAACTTACCTAGTATTCAAAAAATGATATTTGTTAATAGTGGTCCTTTGGTGAAAACAAAAAGGATTTTGTATTTCATGGAGTAGTTTGAAAAAAAACTACTAGAAATGAACTTCCACGTAGTGGAATAATTTTCAGCAAAACACCCCCTGATGAATCTCTAAAGCTGAGGCAATTTACAGTAACTAAACTCTCATAAGATCAACTATGTGGAGCAGGGGGGACATGATTTCTTTCTGCTTAATTTTTTTGCCTTTAAAAAATCCAGAGAAGACTTAAATCCACATTACCTACTTCAGAAAGTATATGGGCTATTTGTTGATCTAAAAAATCAACAAATTGATTTTGACCATAGTAGTCATTTAATTACAAAATGGCTCACTGGATAGTATATGTTCCTACAGGGGGTTTTCCCCTTAGGTTTTTAATTTTTATAGCAAATATTTTTTATAGAAAATCATAGATCATAGTATTTCCATAGATCTTAGGCAATAAATTAGGAGTGCTGTTTTAGCAAATTGCCTTGATGGTACATCTGCCTGTTTTCCCCTGGTGGCTCTTTTTGTGACTATATTGAAGCTTTGAAGCTGAAAAGCCAACTTGAAAAACAAATGTGTTTGTTTTTAATGATTAGATCATTTTGCTGTGTTGTGCCAAGTATTTCTGGACAACTATATTTAAAATAAGATACCAGTTTTATTTTTGTGAAGTTTATAATTGTATTACTAACCAAATCCTGTTGACAGTTACTTTCTGTGAGTACCTGCTGATGAATCTCCAAAGCTGAGGCAATTTATAGTAACTATTATAAGAGCAACTGTGTAGAAAAAGAAAACCCTAATTTTTTATCTTAATTGTTTTGCCTTTAAAAAAATGCCAAGAAGACTTAAGTCCACATTACCTACTCCTAAAGGTATATGACTATTTGTTAAACTAAAATGATTCATAATTATTTAATTCTAGGTATAAATGTGGCTTGATATTACATATAGTATATTGGTCATAATCTATAATATCAACATTTTACTCATAAACATCTCTTAATCTGATGTCCCATCTTATATGGTTTAGATATGGCTCTCATGTTTATATACTAAAGCTATCAAAGCTCTTTAGCTTACATATTCAATTTCATCTTAATATCATATTCAGGAAATGTAACAGTTTGGAAAATGTGAAATGAGAGGCTGCTCATATTTTACTCGGCAACAAACAGCTTGGATTTTTTTTTAAGTGTTCCCCTCCTCCACTATATGGACTAATTCGTGCTTCATTTTTCATTTTTTTTTCTGTTCTCTTTTCCTATATAAAAACCTATATACTTTCTTTCAAGTCCACATTTTGCTAGTTTTAAAATTGTGATTTAGAAAATTCCTCCAGAAGTGTAGAAATGGAAAATAGATGATGGCAGAGATTTTGGTAGTTTGGTTGAATCGTAAGCCCTTGGTATATGAGTGATAATAGGTGGGAAACTCATTCTGTACACTAGATCACAAGAATTTGGAGTATAGTTACTAATTAAAATTTAAGTCTGAAAAAGTAAATGAGAGGCAGTTCTTGGGTTATTTGAATGATGAAGTTACCATTAAACCATCTATATGAATAGTTTGGGAAATAGCCTAAGAAATAAATCTTCAGTGAATAATATTATTCTGAAAGAAATTTGCATTACACAAATAATGCAAATAAACAAATTCTGACTTTGTAAGGAAAGACTGTTTGAAAGAATTATTTCAAGGAGTCAAAAGAGAATATTGCAATAGGGAGTAGGGTCTATTTTAATGGAGAGAATACTCTCACAATAAGATCTACAAGTATCTCAAGGGTTAGGCACGAGGGAGTTTTTAAACCAGGAGGAATAAGCAAGGCTAGAAAGAACCGAGTACAGGCATACCTCAGAGATATTGCTGGTTTGGTTCCAGGCCACTACAGTAAAGCAAGTATCACAATAATGTGAATCACAGATTTTTTGGTTTCCTGGTACATGAACAAGTTATGTTCACACTATACTGTAGTCTGTTAAGTGTGCAATAGCATTATGTCTAAAATAAGCAATGTACATACTGTAATTAAAATAATGTCAGTGCCCTGGCTGGTGTGGCTCAGGTGTTTGGAGTGTTTGCATTCACGGTCAAGGCACATACCAGTCAGTGGTTATCTCTCACAGTGATGTTTCTCTCTCTCTCTCCCTTTCTCTTTCCCTTCCTCTCTCTCTAAAAACAATGAAAAAATGTCATTGGGTGAGGATAAAAAAATTTTTTTAATACATTAGTGCTAAAAAATGCTACCTATCACCTGAGCCTTCAGAGAGTCGTAATCTTTCTGATGGTAGACTCTTGCCTAGATGTTGATGGCTGCTGACTGATCAGGGTTGTGGTTGCTGAAGGTTGGGGTGGCTGTGGCAATTTCTTAAAATGACAACAAAGTTTGCTGCATCAATTTACTCTTCCCTTCAATTTCTCTGTAGCATGCAGTGCTATCTGATAGCATTTTACTCACAGTAGGACGTCTTTCAGAATTGGAGTCTATCTTCTCAAACCCTACTACTGCTTTATCAACTGAGTTTATATAATGCTCTCGGTCCTTTGTTGTCATTTCAATGGTCTCCACAGCATCTTCACCAGGAGTAGATTCCATCTCAGGAAACCACTTCCTTTGCTCATCCATATGAAGCAACTCCTTATCTATTCAAGTTTCATCATGAGATCACAGAAATTCAGTCACATCTTCAGCCTCCACTTGTAATTCAAGTTCTCTTGCTACGTCTACCACATCTGCAATTATTTCCTCCACTGAAATCTTGAACCCCTCAGTGTCATTCACGAGGGTTGAAATTAACTTCCAATCTTCAATCACTGTTGATATTTTAACTTCCCCTGAATCACAAATGTTCTTTATTTAAAGTACATTTTATTCATTATTCTATTACAGTTGTCCCATTTTTTTCCCTCCCCTTTATCACCCTCTGCACTGCAGCGCCCCTCCCTCCATCATTCCCCCACCCTTAGTTCATGTCCATGGGTCATACATGCAAGTTATTTGGCTTCTCCATTTCCTATACTATTTTTAACCACCCTCTGTCTGTTTTATAACAATTATGCTTCTTAATCCCTGTACCTTCCCCCCCACTCTCCCCTCCCCCTCCCCACTGATAACTCTCCATGTGATCTCCATTTCTGTGATTCTATTCTGATCTAGTTGTTTGCTTAGTATGTTTTTGTTGTTTAGGTTCAGTTGTTGATAGTTGTGAGTTTGTTGTCATTTTACTGTTCATAGTTTTGATCTTTTTTTTTCTTAGATAAGTCCCTTTAACATTTCATATAATGAGGGCTTGGTGATGATGAACTCCTTTACCTTGACCTTATCTGGGAAGCACTTTATCTGCCCTTCCATTCTCAGTGATTGCTTTGCTAGATAAAATAATCTTGAATGTAGGTCCTTGCCTTTCATGACTTTGAACACTTCTTTGCAGCCCCCTCTTGCCTGCAAGGTTTCTTTTGAGAGATCAGCTGATAGTCTTGTGGACACTCCTTTGTAGGTCTCCATTTCTCTTGCTGCCTTTAAGATTCTCTCCTTATCTTTAATCTTGGGTAATGTAATTATGATGTACCTTGGTGTGTTCCTGCTTGGGTCCAACTTCTTTGGGACTCTCTGAGCTTCCTGGACTTCCTGGAAGTCTATTTCCTTTGCTAGATTGGGGAAGTTCTCCTTCATTGTTTTCAAATAAGTTTTCAATTTCTTGCTCTTCCTCTTCTCCTTCTGGCACCCCTATGATTTGGATGTTGGAATGTTTAAAGTTGTCCTGGGGATTCCTAAGCCTCTCGCCATTTTTTTGAATTCTTGTTTCTTCATTCTGTTCCAGTTGGATATTTATTTCTTCCTTTTGTTCCAAATCATTGATTTGAGTACCAGCTTCCTTTCCTGCACTGTTGATTCCCTATATATTTTTTATTTCACTTTGTATAACCTTCAGTTCTTTATTTTGTGACCATACTCAACCATTTCTGTGAGCATCCTGATTACCATTGTTTTGAACTCTGCATCTGATAGGTTGGCTATCTCCTCAACACTTAGTTGTTTGTCTGGGGTTTTGATCTTTAATTTGGGCCATATTTCTTTGTCTCACTGCATCTGTTATGTTGTAAGGGGCAGAGCCTTAGATATTTGCCAGGGCAGAGAAACCCACTTCATGGCACTGTGGCACTGTATGTTGGGGAGGAGTCAAAGAGGAAACAATGCCACTTTTTTGACTTTCGCCCCATTTTCAGTTACTTCCCTCACTTCCCACAAGTGGATTATGCACCTTTAGGTGCTGATTGCCAGGTGGGTGGGCTTGTGTACATTCTAGAATCTCATAGGCCCCTCCACCAGACTCTCCTGTGAGACTGGAAGTTTTTCCTGCCACCACAACGTCCACAGGTTTTTACAACCAGAGTTTTTGACGCTTTATTTCCCCATGCTGGAATACTGGGTTGCATGGTCTGTCTTACTTCCCAGTTGTTCCTCCTAGTTTATGTGCATGTTAATGTGGGATATCCTGGCCCTGCAGCCGCCACCTTGCTATGAGTTCTCGCTGCTCCAGCTTCCCATCTCCACCCCTTCTACCAGTCCGGATGAATGTTTCTTCTTTAACTCCTTGGTTGTCACACTTCTATTCTGTTTGATTTTCTGGCAGTTCTGGTTGTTTTTTGCTTTTAAATTGGTTGTTATTCTTCTTTTGGTTGTGTGAGGAAGCGAAGCATATCCACCTATGCCTTTATCTTGGCCGGAAGCCCAGAATCACAAATTTTCTTAATCGCATCTAGAATGGTGAATCCTTTCTAGAAGGTCTTCAATTTACTCTGCACAGATCCGTCAGAGGAATCACTATGGCAGCTATAGCTTTACAAAATATATTTCTTAAATAATATGACTTATGGGCTTCAAAATGAATGGTATATTATCAGGCATAAAAACGTTAACCTTGGCATGCATCTCCATCAGGGCTCTTGGGTGACCCGGTGCATTGTCAATGAACAGTAATATTTTGAAAGGAAATCTTTTTTTCTGAGCAGTAGTTCTCAACAGTGAGTATAATATATTCAGGAAACCATATTGTAAAGAGATGTGTTGTCATCCAGGCTTTGTTGTTCCATTTACAGAGAACAGACAGAGTTGATTTCTTATCATTCTTAAGCGTCCTAGGATTTTCAGATGGTAAATGAGTATTGCCTTTAAGTAAAAGTCACTACCTGCATTATCCCTTAGCTAGAGAGTCAGCTTATCCTTTGAAACTGTGAAGCCAGGCATTTACTTCTCCTCCTAGCTATGAAAGTCTTAAATGGCATCTTCTAACATAAGGCTATTTCACCTACATTGAAATTCTGTTGTTATTGCAGCTACTTTCATTAATTACCTTAGCTACATCTTCTGGACAACCTGCTTCAGCTTCTCCATCAGCACTTGCTACCTCACCTTGCACTTTTATGTTATAGAGACAGCTTCTTTCCTTAAACCTCATCAACCAACCTCTGCTAGTTTCCAACTTTTCTTCTGCCACTTCCTTACCTCTCTCAGCCTTCATAGAATTAAAGAGAGTTAGGACCTTGCTCTGGGTTAGGCTTTGGTTTAAGAGAATGTTATGGCAATAAGGCTCTTTCACTTTCTTGCTTATTATTAATGTGTTCACTGGAGTAGCACGTTGAATTTCCCTCAAGAACTTTTCCTTTGCATGAAAACATGGCTAACTGTTTGGTGCCAAAGCCCTATCATTCTGCCTGTATCAGCTTTTGACATGCCTTTCTCACTAAGCTTAAGCATTTCTGGCTTTAGATTTAAAGTGAGAGACTTGTGACTTTCTATTGAACAAGTACAGGACATTGTAGGGTTATTAATTGGCCTAATTTCAATATTGTTGTGTCTCAGGGAATAAGGAGGCCTGACGAGAGGGAGAGAGATGGGTGAATGGATAGTTCATATAGCAGTCAGAATTAAGTTCACTGTCTTATGTGAATGTGGTTCATGGTGCACTGAAACGATTACAATAGTAATGTCAAAGATCACTGATCACAGATCACCATAACAAATATAATTATGAGAAAGTTTGAAATATTATGAGAATTACCAAAATGTAACACAGAGACATGAAGTAAGCAAATGCTGTTGGAAGAAAATAACTCAGTGCGAGGTTGTCACAAACCTTCAATTTGTAAAATAACACAATAGCTGAGAAGTGCAACAAAGCAAAGCACAGTATAATGAGGTATGCCTGTATAAGGAAGTGAGAAGATCTAGAAGTAGAGAAATTTAACCAAAGTCTGGTAAACAAGCATCTTGTTCTGATTCATCAGTGGGAACAGCAGTTTAATCACTTAAGAGACAAAGAATGGGAATGTGGAGGGTCTATCTGGCTTTTCATAGGCGCACATGGTGGGTGGGGGTGGACATGTGTGAGTCTCTTACGTTATCTGGGGAAGGTGTTTCCTTGCTGTCAGCTCTTTTCTGGACCATAAAAGGTGTGGGGATTTCTTAACTTTCATTGTTTCTGGAATCATAGGGCTCTGCTAAAATTCAATATTTTCCTATGTGAGGGCTTTAAAGAGTCATTTATATGCAGTATCTGATTCCTGTATCCCTAATTTACACATGAATATTACTGTACCTGGTTTTCTTTGGCAAGGAATAGTTCTTAATGTTAACAAAAGTTTTGCATACTGAATACCTGTTAACAAAGTTCATGCTTAGTAATAAGAAGGGGATACAGAGAGACATAAGAGGAAGTCTGCCTCCATGAAATTTAAAATATCTTTGGGATAGTATGAAAGTTGTAGGCTTAAAATGGTATATTATATTACCTACAAGTGAATAGAAGTCTAAATCAAGTTGAAGGTAACAAAGGAAAGGGGTGGGAACAGAACTAACTTTTGAGTTTTCAGTCTAGACATGCTTCATGCTGGGAACAGGTGCTCGTAGGTGTTCACAAAGACTTCTAAGCAATATTAGACATGGCTGGTTTTAAGGGAACCAATTTCCAAATTCTTAACTTCTATATATATTCTTTCTAAAGTTGATATACCCAAGAAAATGCCTATAGTGGACACAGACGTCCTCCTTTCTCATATTCCCTTTCACAATTTTCTCTTCTCTCACTACACAATTGGCTTTCCTCTCACCCATCCAGAATCTTACTGTGATGTGTTGTAAGATGTGTTGCAATATGTGCAAAACCCTCCAAGATGGCAAACAGAGAGACAGTTTGAAAATTGGCATTGTGTTGAGAAAATAAGTGATTCTCAAAGACCAGATAACACATACTTTTTCAAACCAGATTGATTCTTGCTTTCCTTTCAGCAAAATTAATGGAATTTATCAACCTGTTAGCAAATGGATCATTAAAAGTAATTTTTAAGACATTATGCAGTTTGTGGCATATACAGAAGAAATTTGCTCTCACAAACCTGATCATGATGAGTCAAAGAAGCCGGGCATAAAACACTGTTTAACCTATGATTCCATCTATTTAAAGTACTAAAACAATGTAACTAATCGATAATGTTTGAAATCAAAGTAGTATTTACCTCTGGGAGAGGAGGCAGTGACTGGGAGGAAGCACCATAGGGGCTTCTGACATGCTGATAGTGTTCTATTTCTTGGTCTGAGTCCTAAATAGAAGTCTAATGTCAGTGAATTCACTGAAAATTCATCAAGCTGCACATTTAGGATTTATATACAAGGAATAGGTATATGTTGTCCCAAGGGAAAGAAAGTGGACCAGTTTTATATCATCAGCTCATGTGGTCAGAGGAAATATTTATCTAGACTATTTAGATATTTATATTTTGCCTAGTAGGGTCTAATTTGTTCATAGAAGTCATTTACGCATTCATTTGGAGGGAAAAGGCTTATTAGATACCTATTCTATGTAGAATATTCTATTCTATTCTATTCTAGAAAATAGAAAATAGAATGCTAAGTATTAGGGTGGGTATAGATAGGAATAAAACATATATACCTTTAAATCTACTAATCCAGGCAGAAGATCCTCATCCTTAATAATAAATAGTGTAGAGGGAGAGCAACTCAGAACATGGATGAAACTTGTTTTGTTATCTTTACTGAATACTGAGGAATAATGACAAAAGTCATTTGGTTCAAAATGCATCTAAAGGTACAACATAAGAAGTGTATTTCTGAAATGCTTTGGGAAGAATACTACTAATCTATTTGAACTGGCCTTGCATTGTCTCTGGTATTTGCCTTTATCTTGGCTTGTTTTTATTTCCTCCCCATCAATAGGTAGATTTTATCTATTTTGTTTACTCTTAAGAAACAATTACCAGGAAATTTTAAGACTACTGTTTGAGAAATGGTTTCCAAATTATTCATTTACAGGCTTTCTGAAAAGATTTGCCAGTTTGTCTCTATAATGTATATGCATTTTTAACACTTCTAATATTTGAATAAAATGTTACCAAGTTTTTCCTGTATTCTTACCTTAATAATTTATTCATCCAATGATTTCTTTTCTACTGAGCTTTGGAAACTTAACCTTTTATCTTTTTAATATGATTAGTTTCTCTCTTCCTGCCATTTGAAAACATTGGTCTCTTGCAGGAGACTAAGTGAGGAACAATACTATCCTATTGTATTCTTATTCTATCCCAGGGGAGTTTGAGATTGTTAAATACTAAGTGGATTATAGCTAAAGGTTGTACAATAATTTTACAGATCCATTGTAGTAGGAAAAGCATGGAAAGAGTTCCAAATCTGTCCTGTGTGATGTGCCCTTAGGTTGTATAAACATCAGCTTTCCTAAGTGTCAAAAGAAGGTAATGATACTGTCTTCACAGAGCTGGTACAAAGATTAAGAATGATAATATCTATGAAGCACCTGAGCTCATACTTAGCACATCATAGGTAGGCTGTAATTTCCCTGTCTCCATTAAGACTCATCTTAGCTGGTGTAGCTCAGTGGATTGAGCACAGGCCTGTGAACCAAAGGGTCACCGGTTTGATTCCCAGTCAGGGCACATGCCTGGGTTGCAGGCCAAGTCCTCAGTTGGGGGCATATGAGTGGCAACCACACATTGATGTTTCTCTCCCTCTCTTTCTCTTTCCCTTCCCCTCTCTCTAAAAAAATAAATAAAATCTTTAGAAAAAAGACTCAGATTCATTCTGGAGTTATCTTCATCTTACCCACATTACTCACATCTCTACAAGTTCCATTTGTTTATTTCAGCTTCCTTGTACTTTTTAAAAATACTTTTTAAAGCTACAGTAGTTTTTCTATGTTCTGGAAAAATGTGATTTTTTTCTTCTTTTTCTAATGATGTTGGACAAAACAAATTTCCAAAAATTTTTCCATATTTTTAAAGATTTTATTTATTCTTAGAGAGGGGAAGTGAGGGAGAGAAACGTTAATGTGTGGTTGCCTCTCACACGCCCCCTACTGGGAACCTGACCTGCAACCCAGGCATGTGCCCTGACTGGGTATCAAACCAGAGACCCTTTGGTTCTCAGGCCAGCACTCAATCCACTGAGCCACACCAACCAGTGCAAATTTCCAAAAAAATTTTAAAATGAAAAACGTTGAACAGGCGCATGGAACTTGCTGTCTTTTTTTAAACTCTGTGCCCCCAGGGTGGCTGATAAAATAAATTTTTCGCTCAAAAAGCTGAGATGTTTATTAAGGACTACTGATTTGGATGACAGATATTGAGCTTAATAGCATTTACAAATTTTTTCTTAAAATTTCAGGATTATTAACTGGGATCAAGTGAACTTCCCCCTCTCATTTAGATTTTACAGGTGGCTACTTTCAGTTGGACTTTTTGTTTAAGATAAAGTAAATGCATTACTAGTACCTGCTAAAACTTTTATTTTGCTTTAATATACTGTTAATGCTTCTGTAAAAAGGAATTAATAAGTTTTACCAGTGTATATTAAAAACAATGGAAATTTATCAGGAGATCTTATGAATAATTAATAATTATTAAAACTAAGCCAAGGAAAGCGGGATGGTTTCATTTCCACTATGTCTTACTGGTCAGAGAAGTGACAGAGCCCACCCGAATTGAAAGGGAGGGGACATAGATCCTACCTCTGAATGGGGGAGATGACAAAAATTTCTGGCCATCTTTAATGTGCCACACCAAGTAATTTTTAAACTTGAACTTTGTTGCCTTAATGTTTGAATGAGGTTGTAGTAGCTGGTGCTGCTCCATTCCAAAGCAATACTAAAATTCTACCATTAGATTAAGTGTCCACATTAAGTACCAATTCAGGATACAGTTGACAGCAGTGAATAATTTGTCACTGTTAATGGGAGACTAAAATAAGGACATATTGTGTTCTACAATTAGAAAGGGACTATTTAAAATCTAGTCTGTCACTGTTTATTAAAACTAAATTTTAATATTTTTGTACCCAAAAGATAGGAAAATTATTTTAGGCAGGCTATTTTTTTATCTGATTTTAATAGCCTTTTTAGAAGACTAATATAAGGAAACAGGTAGTGATTACCTTTCGAACTATAAAGAGTTTTTAATTCTTATGAGAGTTTTAAGTCTGTAAAATAGTTTGAAAGAACATATCATCTGTCAGCCAGTGGTGGAGTGGTCACCAAAAGGCTCAAGAGTCCTGGAACATGTCATAAAATTCTCATGCAGGGAAATCCTTAGAGCTGAGTATAGAGCTAGTTTGATTACATCAGAAAAGGCAGGTACAGATTAGTTAACTAAAAAGTTCATGCAATAAAGCATACTTGCTGTTGTTGGTTTTAGAATACATTTTTTAATGTTTGATTCTAAAACAAAGATTTTCTTAAACTAATGCCTTTTTCCTTTGATTCTATATGTAATCAGTTTAATTTCTGTAATTCCAGACAATCAGAGAATTTGCTGCATATCCAGAGTGAATACTTTATCACTGTAGGTAATCTGGTCACATCAAAGACATCGTAGAGCATAGTCAGAACAGTTTGAGGTATTTTTCTGGTTGGAGGTGGTATATCAGTCAGGGTCCAGTGAGGAGACAGTAATCAAACAGTAATTGGAACAGGCAAAGTTTTTAAAAAAGATTTTATTTATTTATATTTTTAGAGAAAAGGGAAGGGAGGGAGAAGGAAGGATAGAAACACCAAACCTGCAACCCAGGCATGTGCCCTGACCAGGAATTGAACTGGCTAGCTGCCTTTCACTTTGTGGAAACATGTCCAAACAACTGAGCCACACTGGTCAGGGTGGAACAGACAAAGTTTTAATATAAAGAATTATTAAAGGGGAGGGAGGAGGGGAGGAATGGGTGGGTGGGCTGGAATGGGAATAAAGGATAGAAACTGTACTGAATAAACTAAAATAAAAATTTAAAAAAATAAAAAAAAACATTACTGTATAAAAAATATTTGGAAACTTAAATGTCAATTTACAAAGGAAAAAATAACCCACTATAGTTATAGAATACAATAGTAAAAATCAATAAATAAGATATACATATATTACTGTTGATAATCTCAATAACAATGTTGACTGTTAATTGAGAGTGGCAAAAAGATATGCATAACAAGATTAGTTATGTACATTAAAATACAAAATATTACTCTATATGTATATGTATTGTTTATGATACATGCAGAGTTAATAAAAGCATAAAAAGATCCACAGGGGGAATAATCACCAACATCCTTTTAGTAGTTACTTCTGGGGAGTGAGGGGAAAAGAGTATGGGAACAACATTAGCTGCATCTGTATTCTCTTCTTTTTTAAAAAAAATCAATAAAAGGATCTGAACCAAAAAAAAAAAAAAAGAATTATTACTAGGAGATTGGAGAACTCTTGAAAAATACGGGAATAGGAGATAGAACAATCCAGGAAGATAGCTGGCCTCCCTCTCAAAAGGGCAGAAATCCGAACCACGTTGGAGAAGGTGTAGTGAGGGCTCATTGAACCACAGAGAAGTTCACTGAGACACCGCTCTTGCAATACTTAGAAATCTGCCCTCTAGTGTCCAGGGGAGGCCATCTTTAGGGAGATGCCTCACATTTGAACTTGCAGCAAGCTGACCAAGATGGTGCTGGGGGAACTGTTTACAGGAGGCAGCTCACCAGTTATTTGCCCTCTTCTATAAAGCTACCTGGGGGTTCCAGGAGAAGTTGGTCACAGAAAGAGTGCCCTACCAGCAACACACTGCTGCAAAGCCACCTGCCTATGGAATGGTACCACATGCTGCTGGCCACTGGGTACTACACATATACTGTGCATATTGCAGGAGCCTGAGAGAGAAAAATAGACTAGAATCAGAACAACAAACCTTTCTTCTCCAGTGCCCTCTACTGACGAAGTTTGCTTTTGTGCCAGCTGGAAAAATATTTAGAGTTCAGCTCCAGTAGTACAGGGCAGACAATGAAGGGTGGATTTGGAGCTGAGAGACAATAGATTGATAACTCGCATGGGGATGGTGTGTGTGACAGTGAATATAGTTTTGATGAGCCATTGTATCAAGCAACTCCGTCTGTAATACTTGGCAATGCTTTTATTTTGTTTTTTTTTTCCCACCTATTCCTCATTCCTTCAAGTGATTAGTAACTAAATATTCAAGGTTATTTCAAAGTAACATTTTTAGTATTGATTTTCATCACTTCAGCAAAATTAAATTTTTTAAAGCATATTCTACCTAAAAAATCATTCACTTAAATAGAATAGGCCCATGGTTTGGTTTAGAATATCGGATTGGTCCATGTTACATATTTGTTCTCATTGATATTTGGATTTCACACATTTCCTAAATAGATTGTATAGAATAATATTGAATGTCCAAATGAGTTTTGGTGAAAGCATTATTACTCTGTATGTCAAAGTCAAAGCCAGAATGTTTCTCTGGTAATAAATGAGTTTAAAGTACACTATGAGGAATATGGTGTGATCAGATGGATCTCTTCTATGTATGTCATATAAATGCTAATAGACACATTGTGGAATAGTGCTACTAATTTATCTTATTTTTAATAATAAAAGATTTTTAAGAATCTTTTATTTTTCTCTTTCCCATTCCTACTTACCAATGCTTCAATCAGGCCCTAATCTTCCTATTGCCCAGGTACTGCAAGAATTTTCTCTTTTTTTATAATATATTTTATTGATTATGCTATTACAGTTGTCCCATTACCCCCCTTCATTCCCCTCCACCCTGCATACCCTCTCCCACCCACATTACCCCCGTTAGTTCATGTCCATGGGTCATAAGTTCTTTAGCTTCTACATTTCCCATACTATTCTTGCTCTCCCCCTGTCTATTTTCTATCTACCATCTATGCTACTTATTCTCCATACCTTTTCCCCCCTCTCTCCTCCTCCCACTCCCCTGTTGCTAACCCTCCATGTGATCTCCATTTCTGTGGTTCTGTTCCTGTTCTAGTTGTTTGCTTAGTTTGCTTTTGTTTTTGTTTCAGGTGTGGTTGTTAATAATTGTGAGTTTGCTGTCATTTTACTGTACATGTTTTTTTATCTTCTTTTGCTTAGATAATTCCCTTTAACATTTCATAAAATAAGGGCTTGGTGATGATGAACTCCTTCAACGTGACCTTATCTGAGAAGCACTTGAT
>CM052552.1:47012930-47027570 GCA_028533065.1 Trachops cirrhosus
TCTCTTTTGAGAAATCAGCTGACAGTCTGATGGGAACTCCTTTGTAGGTGACTGTCTCCTTATCTCTTGCTGCTTCTAGGATTCTCTCCTTCATTTTTACCTTGGCTAATGTAATTCTGATGTGCCTTGGTGTGTTCCTCCTTGGGTCCAACTTCTTTGGGACTCTCTGAGCTTCCTGGACTTCCTGGAAGTCTATTTCCTTTGCCAGATTGGGGAAGTTCTCCGTTATTATTTTTACAAATAACTTTTGCACTAGTTGCTCTTACTCTTCCCCTATAATTTGGATGTTGGAACATTTGAAGATGTCCTGGAGGTTTCTAAGCGTCTCCTCATTTTTTTGAATTCTTGTTTCTTCATCCTTTTCTGATTGTATGTTTTTTTTCTCTTCTGGTCCACTCCATTGATGTAAGACCCAGCTTTCTTTCCATCACTATTGGTTCCCTGTGCATTTTTCTTCATTTCACTTATTGTAGCCTTCATTTTTTCACCTAGTTTGCGACCAAAATCAACTAATTCTGTGAGCATCCTGATCACCAGTGTTTTGAACTGTGCATCTGATAGGTTGGCTATCTCTTGGTCACTTAAATGTATTGGCTGTGGGGCTTTGATTTGTTCTGTATGAGCCATTTTTTTGAGGGGGGGGGTCTGGTCGCACCTGTTACGTATTGAGGGGTGGAGCCTTAGGTGTTCACCAGGGCGGGGCAACCCAGTTGCTGGGTTGTGACGCTGTATGTGGGGGCGGGGCCTGAGAGGGAACAATGGGGCTTGCTCCACTCGCTCTCGGAGTTCAGTCCCCTGTGCCACTTCTCACAAGCAGATTAGGCCCTTCTGGTGCTGGCTGCCGGGCAGGTGGGCTTGTGTACATTCTAGGAGCCTTTGGGTCTCCCCAAGGAACTCTCCTGTGAGGCTAGGAGATTCTTCCGGCACTTCAGCCCCCACAGGTGTTTTCAGTCGGTGCTTTTAGGCTTTATTTCCTGGCGCTGGGTCCCTGGGTTGTGCAGTCTGTGTTGCTGCTCATTTTCGCTTGGTTTATCTGCATGTGAATGTGTGACTGTGGACAGCCAGCTGCCTTGTGTGATTTACTGGGTCTGCTCGTTGCCTCCCGCGCCAGGGGTCTGCCACCGGTCTGTCAGCTGCCCCTGCACATCTGGGGTCAGCCAACTGCCGCCTGTGCCCTGGGCACCTGCATCTGCCAGCCACCGCTTTTTCCTACTGGGACCCCTCGACCCCTCTCTGTCAGCCTCCAACTCTGCCCCTCTTACCCATCTGGATGAATGGGTGTCAGACTTCCATACAGTTCATTTCTCTCTGTTCTAGTTGGGGTTTTTTTTTGTTTCTAAATTTTTGTTGTCCTTAGTTTTGGTTGTGCGAGGAGGCACAGTGTGTCTACCTATGCCTCCATCTTGGCCGGAAGTTCCCAAGAATTTTCTTATTAGTTAATCTCTAGACCCTCCCGGCCTCTAATTTATTATGCTTACTATTGCCATTTTATCTTCCTTAATTATTACTTCAATCATTTTTACAAATCTTGGGAACATGTAATTTAAAATGGTTCCTCCTGTTGCATTAGGATTGAATTGAAATTCTGATGTTTGATTTTCTGGTGTTTGGTATCTAGGCCCAGATTACCAGCAACCTT
Source organism: Trachops cirrhosus (assembly GCA_028533065.1). Taxonomy (NCBI): domain Eukaryota; kingdom Metazoa; phylum Chordata; class Mammalia; order Chiroptera; family Phyllostomidae; genus Trachops; species Trachops cirrhosus. The sequence goes on from CM052552.1 coordinate 47,014,570, forward strand.
ATTTCTTCTTCCACAAATGAACTCTTGTTAGATTTATTTAACAGACCTTTAATAATTTCTTGCCATGTCTCACATGCTGAGAAGACACAACTGAACCTACCCTAAAGGAGATCACAATGTAGTTAGGAAGGTATGCATGTAAAAGTGATTATTGTTACAGTGTGTGGAATGCTGAATAATGCTCCCCCACCCCCAAAAGATGTTCCTATCCTAAGCCCGGAACCTGTGAATATCTGTTACCTCAAAAGGTACTTTTCATATGTGATTAAATTAAAGATCTTGAGGTGTGGAGATTATTGTGGAAGAGGCTAGATAAGGAGGGAGAACCTCCTAGGAAGTTTCAGTGGTCCAGTAAGAGAGGTGTGTGAATTAACACTTTGGCAGTAGTCCTGGATAGAAAAGAGGGTCTAAATAGAAGAAATAATAAGAAGGTTCAATCAATAGGACTTGGTGGTATAAGGCTTCAGGGAGAAGAAAATTCTAGGAAATACCCACATTTTTGGCTCATGTGAGTAGTTGGACACGAGTGTTATTTATTTTATTCAAGTAGACACCATCAGATAATAGGTTAGTCAGGGAAAATAAATGAGTTTTGAACATGTTGAGTCTGAGGAACCTTTGCAAGGTAAATGTTGATGATCAGTAGGCAGTTAGATATTTTAGTCTAAAACTTAGGATCAAGGTTAGAGCAAAAGAGAAAAGATTTGAGAATCATCATGTAGGTAACAGATGAAATCCCAGAAATACATACAGTTGCTTAAAGACAAGATATTAAAGGACCACAATGAAAATAAAACATGGTCAAGGTTGGGATCTTGAGGAACACTTTCCTTTAAAGAAAATGTGGGCTGAGAAAGAGGAACTAGGAGAGGGAGTGAGAAGTAGGAAAATTATTATTAGATAATGCTGTCAAAAAAGCTGAGGGAGAAGATTTTCTGTCCTTTCAAATGCTATAGAGGCTACATGAGGAAATAACTGATATCCATGGGATTTGGCAACATGGAAATTAGTGGGAATCTTGGCCAGAGCAGGTTCAGTGTTGCAGTGGGGATAGAAGCCAGATTGTAGTAGGCTGGGGAAGGCATGGGTAGTGAGGAAATGAAACAATAATTTACAAAAGGCCAGACTGGGAAGAGGGGAGAGAGTGGTAGGTGGAGAGGCCTGTGGAATAGAAGCAGGGTTTAACATGGGAGGGATTTCAACATCTTTTTATGCTGGAGGGAAAGAGCTTGTAGAAAGGAAAAGAATGTACTGATGAAGTGAAGTCTTTGATAGACAGCAGGTGGGGGATGGGTCTAACTCATAGATGGGAGGTGGGCTTCTCTCCCACTGACACACTGTATTCCAGGGTACAGATAGAGTTGGGTCTTGCAGGCAGAAGAGGAAGTAAGGGATGTCCCTCTGCTGATGGCCTGATTTTCTTGGTGAAGTAGGAAGCAGAGTCACCCCTGAGAGTAGTGTGGTGGTACAGAGTAGAGATGAGAGTTTGTAATAGTACTTTAGAGGAATGAAAACTAGATGTGAGGAGGAAGTGTTAGACTGCTTCAAGTACCAGCTGAGGCTGGATGCAAGTTTATAGCAGTACTAATTAACATACTGATACAATTTCCCTCAATAATACTAATTAGCATACATTTTAGGAGATGAGAATTGTATGGGTAGATTGTACCAGAGTGGGAGGTATTTCACACAGTAGATGTGATGGATGAAGGAATCAAGAGCTCTAAAAGTAATGGCAAGAAAAAAGACCATGGAGCTGGACAGGGAAGAAGGATTTCAAAGGTACAACAAAAATGGTCTAGCTGATCAGTCTAGTCATCAGTCACAATAGCAATAGCTATAATGACACTACTCTAAAAGGAACTATAGTGCCATGTGTAAGAACAAGTGACCTAATTTCAGGAAGACTTGGATTCATATTTGATCTTGTGAAAGATACTTGACTTTTAAGCAAACTTGAACTTTTATACATGGTAAATGTTTAAAAATAAAGTAAAATGTCAAGATATCAGAAGGTACAATATGACAAGAGATGCCATTATAGCACAAAGAAACAAAATCAAGAATGCTTTTTTATTTGGGGCTAATAACCCATTTTGATCAGAACATTTTGCTTTACTACATGGTGTTCTAGGTACTGTGTTGCATAACAAATTACTCCAAAACTTAGTGGCATAAAACAACTATTTAACAACTACTTAATATGCTCAGAGATTCCTGGGGCTCATCAGTTTGGATGTGGCACAGCAGGAATAGAGTTTCTTTGTTCTATGACATCTGGGGCAGGAGCTGAAAGACTCAAGGGCTAGGGGCTGGAATCATCTGCAGGCTCACTCACTTGAATGTCTGGCAGTTGATGCTGGCTGTTGACTAAGAGACCTTACCTGGGACTCTTGGCCACACTTCACCTGGCCTCTCTATGTTGAGAGGCACCCTCAGAGTATGGCAGGTGAGTTCCAAGGGTGAGTGTTAGAGAGGTGGAGAGAGAGAACCAAGTTGAAGTCATATCATCCTCAATGATCAGGACTCAAGAGAACAGGAAATACACCATGTCTTGATGGAGAATACCATGGTCCTAAAAGAGCATGTGGTATCATAAATATTGCTATGGCTAATTTTGGAAAATACAGTCTGAAACATTTTTTTCAAAATTTGATACATACACTTTAAAATTAAATTGAGATATAATTTACTAACATAGAATATAATGCACCTGTCTTAAGTTTACAGTTTAATGAGCTTTATTCAATATATACATCCATGTAATCAGCACCACAAATAAAATAAAGAACATTTTCATTATCCAAAAAAATTCCATTGTGCTCCTTTGTGGTTATTCTGCCCTCTCCCTGCCTCAAACTAATCTGCTTTCTGTTGCTACTCATTAGTTTCATGTTCTAGAATTTCATATAAGTGAAATTACATATTCTGTACTTTTATGTATGGCTTCTTTTGTTTGCCATAAAGGTTTTGAGATTCATCCCCATGTCCATTGTGTTTAGCAGGAGTTCTTTTTTATTAGTTCTATTAATAGTGTTAATACTATTTTAGCATTAGTTCTTTTTTATTGCTAACATTCCATTGCATGGAAATACCATGGTTTGTTAAATCTACTTTTCTGTTAATAGAAATATGGTTTGTTTTCAATTTGGGGCTATACAATTTGTTCATTTCTTCATGCACTTCTATCATTTCTGTCTTTCATATGTTTTGTAACTCTGTTATTAGGTGCATATACATTTAGCACTGTTAACGCCATCTTGAGTAAGAACAGGTACTCAAGTTGACCACATTATTATTACGCACTGACATTTTATCTTTGTTTTTCCTTAATGCAGTGTTTTCTTTCTCGGCCTCCTTTTAAAACTTTATCACCAATTTCATACAGTTTATTGATGATGTGCTTTCGTTACATTTTTTGTATTTTAACCTGCTTAAGATTCTTTGAGTTTGTATCTGTGGGCTTATAGTTTATATAACATTTGGGGAAATTTTGGACATTATTTCTTCAGGCTCTTTTTCTATCTCCACCTGCCTCTCCTCTTCTTTGGGAGTTCCAATTGCATGCATGTTACACCCCTTAAGATTGTCCCAAATGTCGTGGAACTTCTGTATTTTAAGTTTAATCTTTATTCTCTCTTGAAAAATGTGCTTTACATTTGGGAAATTTCTGTTTCTATGTCTTCAGATTCATTGATTTTTTTTCATGCATTGGCTAATCTTCTGTTCATTCAGTGAACTTTTCATTTAAGATAAAGTATTTTTCAACTCTAAAAGCCCCTTTTTGTTCTTTTTTATTTCTTCCATTTCTTCTCTCATTGTGTCCTTGCTTTCTTTTAAATCCTTGAGCATATCTAAGCTATTTTGAAGTTCCTGCTTTGTAATGGCTTTACATCTGTAATTTATAGGTCTGTTTGTATTGATTAGCTTTCCTTTTGGTTATGTTTTACAATTTGCTCCTTCTTTTATTGGCCCGGATCTACAGTAGCCTTTATTCTGGGGCTTTTTTTAGCTCTAGTACTTAGACGTGACCTTTCTAATTTCTTTAGTATTCAGCTAGGTATCTATCTCTACTCTGACTGGTTAGAACTTTACTGTCTCCCTGCTGTCTTTGTCCAGCATCATGGAGTTTCAGCCTATACATGAAGAAATTATTACTTTTTTGAAGATCTCACTCATATTCATTTCTTTATTTTTATTTTTTATTGTATTTTTCCCATTACCATTTAACTCCCTTATACCCTTCTTCCCTCTGTGATCACCACATTGTTTTCCATGTCCATGAGTCCTTTCTCCTTTTTGTTTGATCCCTCCACCCCTTAATCTGCCTCCAAGGAATTATTATTAAGATAAAGACCAATAGTGTTCTTTGTGCAGATTTTGGAGTTTTTATATACCTAGTTCCCTTTTCTCTAGTATTCTGCCCTGAGTATTCCATCTTCTCATCCTCCCTAAACTGTGATCTGTCTCCTCAAATCAGTGACACTGCCATGCTCTGCTTTGTTTCCCTTCCTTGTGCTGGAAATTGGAAAATTCTTCCAGGAAAAGCCAGGCCTAGCATCAGGCATTTACTTTATTCATTTCCATTTCCATAGGAATTATAGTCCTTTACTGCTTTTTGGCCCAATGACTGAAAATATTTTTTCAGTTTTCTAGTTTAGTTTCAATTAAACTTTCATGATTTGGAACAGAATTCGTTATCTTTGTTTTTATGTGACTTTAAAGAATTCTAATGACTTCATTTTCAGTAAGGGACAGAATGTTACAAAATTTTATTAAATATAATGATAGAACTTAGCTTGCTTTCACTGATGCCCTGGTTGAAAGACTATTGCTGCATTTCCAGTGTGGTTAAGAATAGAACCAATAATCGCTAACATTTATTTAGCAGTTTAGTGGTGTGAGATACCTTGCTAACAGGTGTATTGGTTCTCATTCCAATCTTATTATTCAGGTATCATATTATGCCCATTTTATAGATAAAGGAATTGAAGTTTGCAAGTGGTTAAGTAATTTGTTTATGCTCACATATCAGTCAAGTAAATGGCAGAGTCAAGATTCAAACTCAAGTTCTGTCAAACTCCCAAGGCTCTCTTGCTCTGCATCACCATGCTATGCTGCCTTCAAAAGAAGTGGATGGGCAGCTGTGACTATTATGTCATCAACTTCAGAAGTGGGAGTCTAGGATGTAATACTTTGGAGGCCCACTTCCAGGTTTTGTATGGCAGTCTTTCTTGGGTCGCATTTTCACAGCTTTTTACTTTAATAGGTCAAGTCAGGCATCTTTTAAGCAAAACTTATGGGGAGGTTGTGATAGCATCTTTTTGTTTGCACCTGATTGGAAATCTATAGAGACGTTGGGTGGTTGGAAACCTTGTCATTAGCCATCACTTTTATTGCAACTCTGCTTTGAAACAGTTGTTTAAAGAATGACAAGGTACTATGAGAACAGAATTACATGACTGGAAGAGTGGTGGCTAGTTTTGTAAAAGCAAAACAGTCAATAGTTTTCTAAGCCCAAAATTATTTCAAAATAAAAAGGTTTTAAAATTAAAAAAATACTCAAAATTCTTTCCTTTGTGGTTTAGCCACCAACTTGCTATATTGTTAGGTTACTTGTTTCATTTTGTTTTTATTTTTTGGTACTGGGGTTTTTTTTAATTTGATTTAATTTTGCTTTATGTAAAACATTTACATGGTTCCAAAGGCAAACTATAAAAAAATAAACATGTATTTTTTTGTTCCTGTTACCATCCTCCATAAGTAATCATTTCATTAGCTTTTGATTTATCCTTCACTGTCTTTTCCTAAAAATTATAAATGTATATGTGTGTATAAACATACACACACATGCTTTCTTGCATAAAAAGTGGCATATTCAACACACTATTCTCATATATATATTCTATATATATTCTATATATTCTATATATATTCTTTTGTTTGTACCCATCTACTTTTAGAAAACACTGAGTAGAAGGTTTTTTGGCACTTATATTTTTATCATTTAATGTCATTTTAGTATTTGTAAGCAGCCTAGTGAATACATCCCAACATATAAAACGTTTATATATCTGATCATAAATTGTATGGCAGAGAAGTACATAATATGAATGTATGCTCTTTCTAGATATTCCCTATTAATTTCAGTATCTAAAGTCATAATGTACCACTAAGTCTGGATTACTGTAATTATACTGTCCTTTCAAAAGCTCAGCCCTCCCTTTCTTCCTTGTATTTCTCTAACCATTTTTCTTGTACCAGGTTTCTGTTCTGCCCTTCACCTCTCTGCTCTCTTTTCCAATATTCCTTATTTCCTTATTTCTTTTTTAAGTATATTTTATTGATTATGCTATTACAGTTTTCCCAATTTTCCCCTCTTTCCCCCCCTCCACCTGGGACCCCCTTACCTCCAGCAATCTCCCACATTAGTTCATGTTCATGGGTCGTATTTCCTTATCTCTTTAACAGCCCCACCTCATAAGGTGCTGAACTTTCCCTTGAAGACTTTTGCCATGGCCTTGGGGGAGTACGAGACCAGATTTTGAAAGCAGCTCATATATGGTACTTTGTCTTTGGTCAACAGCAGTGGCCTTCTCTGTCTTCCTATCTCTCCTGACTGTCATCACTCTATCTCAGGGTCCTGCATTCAACCTTTTTTTTTTTTTTTGCCTATCTTCCAGTAGCGCCTGAAGCTAATTCATGGTATTGTTTGGCTCCTCACAGCTCTTCTGGTATGGACCTATTAACCTAGTTGCTCCTAAACTCTGCATTTGACACTTTTTCCCTTCTCCCTCCCTTTTCCCCACCTGCCCTCTCAGTCTCCTAATCTTTTTTCACTCACTATATGTTCATTCACTTCAGAGTGTGTTTTTATGCTTCCTCATGCATTGGAGGTTACAGCAAGGTTAAATGGCTGAAAGCAGTGAAGGAACATGTTTCAAGTAGTTTCATTTGATTTCATTACATAAATGTAGATTTAGTAATCTGGCACCTACCACAGTGATTAAAAGATTTCCTGCAGTGAAGGTTTCTGAGAAAATAAATACTATGCAAGAAGTAACCTCACAAAAACCTTTTTTAGTTGAGAAAATTGATTCCATGCTCACAAAGTCAGCATTTTCTCTCAGCAGGCATCACAACTAAGACATTAATGAGACCCATGCCATATTTTTAAAAAGGAGAAGAAAATAAAAATGAGCAAAAATGAGAATTTTAAAAGGGAGTTATTTCCAGTGGTCTGTTTGAACATTGTAATTACCAAGAAATAAAACAAGAGAAAACAGTTTTAATTGTGGATTTTAGTACTCCATTACCAGTGGATCGAACAATATGTAAGTTGGGATAGTCTAAAATGAGTGCTTATGTTAAAGTGGGAAAGCCATCAGTATATAGGACAAAGCCTCATATTTAGTTCACAGTACCCAAGACCTTATTATAGAATGTCTTACCACAGATTAGATACTTCTAAATTTTTTCTTATTTTAATAAAAGGTTTTTTCTTTTAATATTATAGGGAGAAGAGATGCCAAGTTACCTAGTAAAGTTTAAACAATAAATGGAATGGAAAAAAATGAAATGGCCCAAAATTGCTTCTTTTTGTTGGTGGTAATATGCTTTTGCAGCCCCAGCACATCACATCAGTTTTGTTATGCTTGTAGGGAGCTTTATAATTTGTAATATATAAAATAATAGTTCTTGAAAAAATAGGAGAGCCATGACTGGTGTTGAACTTCTTACAAAGCTAGCTTATCAGTGATTCCTGCCTGGTGTTGCCTTAGTAATTATAGTTAGAAAGATGGACTTTCTAAAATTACTAGTTCACAGCTGTCCTCCCTCTCTTTTGTCTTCTGTATCATAAGGTATTTTTGTTCTGTTGCTTTTTACATGTATGTGTCTCCATGTACATAGATAAAATATTCAGCAAATGGTGGGTTGACACTTGTGTAAGAAAATGTTTGCACCTAGCTTCAACAGTTCGAAGGTCCAATATGTCGTAGGGAATTGGTGTAAGAATGTGACCAGTTGAATATTTTTCCCAAATCACTTGAAAATCATTGTTATAATTTTTTAAATATATGAATCATTTATACCCTGTAAATTGAAGTATACCTTGGAGCCCCAGAAATGGGTTAGGACACAATGAAAAAAGTATGCCATATACTTTATAAATGAAAATTCTAAAACCAGGTAACTATATGTTTACTTCCTATCTTTAACATATTTGTATATTTTTTTTCTAGTGGCTATTATAACAAGCAGCACTTTTTCCTTGCAGTAAAGTTTTTGTTTTGTTTAGTTTTTCAATTTGTAAATGTTCAAAGCCTCACCTACCTTGACTTAGTTATGTCTTCCCTTTTTTCAGTAATGATAAATGTATGATTTTTGGTAGATTAAGTATAAAGCTTTATTCTTGCTTATATATTTGAGTTTTACTTTTATCTAAGTAATATAAGCACATAGGTTTTAAAAGTTAAATCGTACAACTTCTAATAACAACAAAAGGCAGTTTCTGTCCTAATTCATTCCAACCCCAACAGTCTATTATCTGAGGCAACTGCTTCAAGCATTTTTTTCTTGCTGTTCCTTTTTTAACTTACAATATTTGCTTATATTTGCTTACTATTTCTTGATTTTATGGCTTTATATATTATCAGTTATTGTCATACTGCTATGGATGATGTGGTGGCTCTGTTATGTTGCTACCTGTTCCTCTTCACTTTCCCTCCCCTATTTTTATAACATTATTTATATTTGAGTCATTAGTGTAATGTGACTATATCTGTATAATTATATTGTGTAATTTATTGTTATACCTGGTGTAAATAGTTGATTTATTTTTAGATTGCTTCATTTTCTATGTATTATAGCTAATTCATCCCCAGACTGTTTCACTGAACTATATTACTACTCTCAGTACATTCAACCCCATTGGATAATTTATCATATGTCTTTTTTATCTTGACAACAGAGCCCTTCATCTATCTGTTTCATTCTAAATTGGTTGCTATCTTCTTCTTTTGGACTACCATTATGAGAATTCTCTTTGCTTTTCATCTGTGCTGGATTCCCTGTTTCCTAGATTTCCTAGACTTGGCTTCATGTTATACTTATCAGCTCTGTGGCTTGGGCAAGTCACATAACCTGTGTGTTCCTAAACTACTTCATCTAAAAATAGGGCATAATAATCTTACCTACCTCTAGAGTTATTAAGAAGATTGAGTAACATAAATAAAGCACTTAGAATAGTGCCTGCCCCTTTTTCTCTTTATCCAAAAACCTTAATGATATTCTTTTTACCCCAATACCCTGAAATTGCACAATGCTATTCTTTAGTGTGAGCCTTTTTAAAAAGTCATTATGCTGGGTTCCTGAAAATCTTTTTAAATCTGGAAATTCATTGTTCTTTAGTTCAGAGAAAAATGTTTCTATTATTTCTTAGACAAGTTCCTTCCCTCCAGTTTCTCTGTTCTTCCTTGCTAGAGTTGTTGTTAGTCAGAAAATATCAGGGTTCACAGGATTGATCTTTATCTCTAACCTTTTCTTCCCTGTTTCCATTTCTGTCTTTTTGTTCTACTTTAACATATTTCCTTAGCTTGCTCTCCTAACCCTTCTATTTGAATATTCCATTTTGGCTCTCATTTTTCATTTTCAAGAGTTGTATTCTCCCCTGAATGTTTCTCTTTTAAATGATTAGTATTATATAGTTTCCTGTTCTTGTTTCCTGGGGTTCATACCATTCTTATCTATCTCAAAATAGTATATTTTTGAAAATTTTCTTTGCCTTGTTTATGCAAGAAATGGTTTCCTCAGAATTATTTTTTCTATTTACTTATTTATGTTTTTAGAGAGAGGGGAAGGGAGGAAGAAAGAGGAGAGAAACATCAATGTGTAGTTGCCTCTCGTGTGCCCCCTACTGGGTACCTGGCCCACAACCCAGGTATGTGCCCCAATTGGGAATGAACCAGTGACCGACCCTTTGGTTTGCAGGCTGGCGCTCAATCCAGAGCCACACCCACAAGGGCTATTTTTTTCCTATTTCTTTGTTTTAGTCTCTTTTCTTTTAAGAGGCTTTCCTCAAATATCTGGTGATCCTTGGTTGTTCTTTTATTTTTCAGAGGGAAATATTAAGTAGTTGCCTGGAAACTTTGTACATAGGTAACTTAATTATATATGACCTGACAAAGACTGGCCCATTTTTCAAGAGCCCCATGGGTGTTAGTATCTTTAGGTTTTTCGTTCTCAAACAGGTCAATTTGACCGAAAACAGTCTTCCAATCTTATACCTTGGGCTATGGGTGTGTGTATTTGGACGGAGGGGATGGTGATACACAGGTCTAAGCCTGATTACAATGGTTCCAGGCACCTACCTCTGGGAAGGATGCTAAGGGTCTTTTTTAGCATTTGTATTTAACATGTGAACTTGATAGTTAATCAGTCTAGGTACAGTGCCTTCATTTTGACCTGAGCTATGAATCTGGTGTCCAAAGTCTCTAAACAGTGTGGGGAGGGATAATTTGCTTGGGCAAGGATATCTAGGGTCAGATCGTTTCTGTAAAGGTTTGGCCAATCTTCCTATTGTCTACTCCACCATGCACCCCTGCTTTCAAAGTTACCTGGTGCTCCCTTTTCCTAAACCTTTCTTGGGAATATTTTGGTGAGGCATATCAGCTTGTTTCTTACTGGCTTGCCTTGTTGCAAGCCTGGTGTGAGTTAGTTAAGGTTCTACAGAAAGCAGATGCCAAGAAAAGATTAGATGTGTGAGAAATTTATTGGGAAACTATCTGTGAGTGAAAATGAAAAGACAAGGAGCCTAAGGAGGCTGGGAGAGCCATCACAAGTTATGCAAGTCTAACTCCTTTTGAGGAGAAAGGGCAGGGAGAATCTGAGACTAAGGTGCGGATCCAAGAAGGTGTTGTTGAGGACTGCTGGAAGTCCTTGAGCCAGTGCTGGCCATCACAGTCCCACATCTCATAGAAATGAGCCTGCCTTAGTATTCTTGCTGCTGTTAGTCACTGGCCCAGAGTAGCCTGTAGGAAGTTTGGTGCTGGCAGGAACACAGTGAGGAATTATAGTACTACACCTGGGGTTGTCAGTCAGTCGTAGTCCCTGCAGTTACAGATTCAGAGTTGCATCTTCTTGGTGGCTGCCACATTTGTATTTTAACTTTCTCTGATCTGCTGTTTTCATTTACTTTCTACCATCCAGGCAAAATTTTGTTTACCTATCCACTGTGCTGCTGCCTCTTCCCTCATTCTCTTTATATTTGTGAATCCACGCCTTTACGGAAATATTAGTTGGGCTTTAAGGGGTGGCAGGGGAAAATGCATGCATTTAGACAACCATGTTTAAGTGGAAGTACTGGTTTACTTTTTCATACAGTTAAATTACAATTCCCTAACTCATTATATGCATTATATATTTATTATAGCATATGAACCTCTAATTACCCTCTTCTACAGTATAGCCTTCTCTGGTCACATAGCGATTACCATTTGGAGCTTCATGGGAGCAGCAAGAGTTAAGGATAAAGGCATCAGCAGGGGCCAGTTCACTGTGGTTCTGATTGTTCATTATGGAGAATAATTGTTGGGGAGGAGAGTGATGGTGTTGCTTATTTAGAGTACCGATTGATCTTTGAGCCCTTTCCTAAGTGAGTTCAATCCAGTAGGTATGAGGTCTGGGTCAGAGACCTGTTTTTAAAAAAAAAGGTACTGTAGTGATTCTGAAAAGCCCCAGATGGACCAATAAGCCATGTCTAAAGGGAATAGGGTTTGAGGTTGGGGTAGGGAGAATTCTAGTCAGACATGGTTGAATTTTCATTTTAGAAAGAATTCTTTGTAGTAGGAGGATGAGATAATGCTTTTGCAGTAATATAAACAAGATAAATGATGGCCTCAACTAATTCCCAAGTGGCAATTGGGATGGACAAAGGAAAACAGATTGATGAAGTCTGAAAGAATAAACTCACATAAGCTGGTTAGTACAATATTTGAATGTCTTCTACATGGGAGGTATGCATATTTCCCCTCATTTATTTATTTGTGTAATTTTTTTATTGGTATATTTCCCAGCTCTTTTTTCTCTCTCCTCTTCTTATGGTATTCTCATTATGCATATGTTAATGTGTCAGTGGTGACCCACATTACTCCAAGGATCTGTTCGTGGTTTCTTTATTCTTTTTTCCACTGTGTCCTTCAGATTGCATAATCTCAGTACATGTTAAGGTTTACTGATTCTGCCAGCCCAAATCTACTTTTGAGCCTTCTAGTAAATTTCTCATTTTGATTAGTATACTTTAAACTACAGAATATACATTTAGTTCTTTTTTATCTCTATCTCTTTACTGATATTCTCTATTTGATGAGACATTGTATCACACCTTCCTAATTTAATACTTTAAACAGGAATTTCCTTTGTCCTGTTGAGATACTTATAATAATTGCTTTGAAGTGTTTTCTGCTAAATTCAACATCTAGGCCCCTTCAAAAGCAGTTTCCATTTTCTGCTTTTTTTTCTTAAACCTATATAAGGGTCATACTTCCTGGTTTTATCTCCTAGGTTTTGTTTGTTTGTTTGTTTTTTGTTTTTGTTTTTGTTATAGCAGCTCTGGATACTGATACTCTTCCCACACTCCAGGGTTTGTTGTTCTTTGCTTATTTATTTGTTTAGTGATTTTATGGATTAGTTCAGTGCAACCTCTAATGTCCCTCTTCAGAGGTAGCAGCCTTGGGCATGAGCACAACCTTCTCGACCATCAGGAATGACTGTGCCTTTAACTGGCCTCTCTTTGTCTCTTTCCTTGATCTCCCATTAAGATGATCTAGGAGCTCCTACCCTTTGCAACAGCATGGATGGAACTGAAAAGCATTATACTAAGTGAAATAAGCCAGGCAGTGAAGGACAAATACCATATGATCTCACCTTTTACTTAGACCTAATCAACAAAAGAAAAAAGCAAGAAAAATATAACCAGAGACATTGAAATTAAGAACAATCTG
>CM052552.1:47027670-47049717 GCA_028533065.1 Trachops cirrhosus
TGCTTGCTATACCTTCCCCTGAGCAGAATCTCTTCACTATGAAACAAGAGCTGGGGAGAATGGGGAACTTACTCCTCACTGGCTATTTCACCCAGATCCTCCCTATGGAGCAGGACTTTGTATTTAGGAGGGGGCAGGAGGTATGAACTAGTGTACCATCCTGGGTGCTACTAACACTCAATAAGGATTTTTCACACCCAAAGTCAGGGAGAATGACATCTACCAGTGTATACCAGGTGCTAAATATGCTTGGGCTAATTTTACTGCCTAGGAAGTTGAAGGAGTTGGGAGCTGCCACTCAGCTGCCAAGCCCACTTCTGTAGCTTTCTTGCAGCAACAGAGCCATGCAGGAAAGGGGGACCACACTCTTTACTAGCTGCCCCACCAGAATAACCTGTGTTTAGCTGGAGTTGTGGCAGTGGAATGGGTGCTGCTCATGTTCCCAGCTGCAAAATTGACCCTAGATAGCTCTTCCACTTCAAGGAGCTGATATGTCACTCAGCTGCTGGGCCTCTTAGAACAGTCCCTCTTCAAGATAGAGAGCTATGGGGACACAGATGCAGTCCCTATGTGTACAGCCTCCCATTGTTCTTACTGTAGGTTTTATTGAATAAGTGCTTCTTAATTTATTGTAAGCCATTTGATCAGTCTTCAGAGACTTTGAATGATTGTTAATTTTGACCAGCTAAATATATGTTTGGGCTGGGTATGGAGGTTTCCCTGAGCTCACACAGTCATTTCAGAAGCCCTGCCTAGTCATTGTATTTTTGTTAGTTCTGTATCTTATAGTAAACTAGTTTTTCAAAAATAAAATCAGGTGACTTGAAAGGATTAACCTAAGATTTTTAAAAAGATATTATGATTTTATTACTGAAATTTGCTTTGATTGAATTTTAATCACAACTTTATATTTCAGTTTTTAGAAATAATACAAAGAAATAGCTTACCTGTAAATTTCATCTTCAGAACCAAGTAGCTGAAGACCTAAGAAGCCATATAGCAGAGTGTTAAGAGCATAGGTACTTGGGCCAGACTACCTGAGTTCAAATCCTTCTTCTGCAGTTTATTAGTTCTGTGGGTGAGATCCTTAACTGCTCTCTGCCTCAGCTTCCTCATATGTAAAATGAGTATCATCCCACTGTGAGTGTTGTAATGAGGGTTGAATTGAGTGGATGCATTTAAAATAGAGCCTTACTCATAGTAAGTACTCAGAAAATGTTAACTTGTGGTTATTGCTAGACATGTCAAAGGCAAATAATCTTCTCATCTGTGTATTATATTATCGAAACCAATAATACTATTGTCTGTGGTCAGATATCTTGGTGATATGATTTGTCTAACTAGCTATATGATCTTTAGTGTCCTCTAGTGGAAGTAGATTAGATATGCTCTTTTCATAAACCTGCTTCTTTTGGCATTGTGGTGATTTAACCTTATAAAACTATTTGTGAATAATTAACCAAAGACAAGATCCGCATATATAAAAGGATTTAAGAAATAGTTTAAATGGATATGAAACTTTAAATCATAATTATGTAATTTATGATATTAAATAATAGAGTGCATGTACTATGCAGTAACAGAAATGTTAGGCATATATTGCTTTTGTTTAAAAGTAGTGCATTCAGTAATGGGAGCACCTTGAAGTTTTCTATTTTAAGTCATGGCAATATACAACAGTATAATGTTAACACCCAAATATCTGCAAGTAGGTGGCATTTTTGTCATTCTCTGAAAAGTTTTCAGTCAGTGTAGATGTAGATTGCCTCAAATATTGGACATTTTTAGAGTCCTCTTCCAGTATGGTGTGGGTTAACAGAAAGGTTGCTAGATGGGAATCAGAGACCTGGGTTTATTTTCTAGTTGTGCTATGAACTAGCTGTATGGCTTTGCACATGTCTCTTGCCTTCCTACAGCCTCATTTCCCTTATGAGTGAAATGTGACGATAGACAGGAGTGTGTGGTAATGGTTCTATTAGTGTCCCTGCCATTTCTAGTACTCTCTGATTAGTGACATATGTATTTTGATGTGAGAAAGAAAATATAATAGACGTTGGTCAAATGAGTTCTGGGTGTTTGATGATGCCTTCAACAAAGTTGACAGAAACGTAAATCACCAGCAGTCTTACAGTTTGGTAATTGCTGAGATATTGAGGCCTGTATGCGGTGTTGTTAAATCGCAGCAGGGCAGGCCTACCTCACCTGGGGGAGAATGTTAAGTAGAACTTTGAGGCAAAGTGTGAGTGTGATTTTGATGAATGAATTGGGATTTAGCAGCAGAGAAGAAAGGACACAGAATCAAATAGGGAGCAGCATAAAGGGGCATAGAGAGCATGGGGGTGGAGCAGAAACTTCAGGTAGTTCAGGATGAGGGTCAGGGAGGATGATGGAAGAAGCTAGGAAAGAATGTAATATATGTGGCATCCAAATAAAATAAAAATAAAATCTAAACTACTTGAGTAAGAAGCAGGAAAACTAGGTTCTGTTTTCATTTATGTTGCCAAATAGCCATGTGGACACCAGTTATTTGACTTAAAATGACAATTTTGGAAGGCTTTCAAAGCCAAGCTGAGGGATTATACATTGTGGTGTATGAATTGGAGAGCACAAAGGTTTTTGGAGTAATATGGTAATATCTATTTTAGAGAAAACACTATGATGACAATTTAATGAATAGAATGAAAAGAAGGAGGTGGAAGCAAAGATTCCCATCAAAAGATCTTCGCTGTGGTCAGACAAGTAGTCATGAGGGCTGAATCTAGGGTAAGAGCAGTAAGGGGCAGATTGTTTTGACAGGTGTTGCAGAAATAGACTTTGACAGGTTTTGGCAGCTGCATATAGGAAGTGGAAGAGAAGTAGTAGTTGGTCTGAGGATGATTACAAGGGCTGTCCAGAAGAATGATGATGCTGGTAGTCAGTAGGCCACATCCATGCAGCTATGTGGAGTCTGTTTTACCTTTTTTAACTAGTGTCCTTATTATTAGTGCTGCACCTAATTTTTACCTTTTTTTTTCCAAATAATTCCATGGCCAGCTCCAGATTCTGTTCTTTTTGAACTATGTTGCATGATTTCTCCAAGAATTGTAGATGAAAAACTGCAAGGTAAAAGTAGGTTTAGAACTGTATAGCAGTGTGGCTTAATAATTGAATGTTCACATTGACAATTTGTTGTCATCAACCTTGGTTGGATTGACATTTGGTAAAGGTAGGAAAAATTTATTTCCACCAAAAATGGTCAGAGGGAAAGGAAGCAAAACTTGTGCTCATGCTCTGTGTCATGTGCCATGACAGGTACTTTCATCAACTTTATTAATCATCCAGGGTGAACTACATCCTGGTGTGGGACATGTTCTCTTCCCCTAGATTTTGTAGATGAGGGAATTGGTATCCTAAGGTTATACAGCTACTAAGTAAAGGAGACGAGATTTAAAGGTGGTCCTTTTGACTCCAAGTCTGTTGTTCTAGCTGTTACATCCTAAGTGCATCCCCGAAGAAGAGTGTTAGCATTTGAAAGGATAAGTGCAAAGTCTGTGGAAATAATGTGCCTAGGACCCAGGACAGGTTTACAGGACTCAGAACTTTCAACTGGTACAACTGGGAGGAACCCTGAGTTGGTACCCTTTCTAGAAAAGTCACTTATATTTAAAAAAATCATTATCTAGAATTAGTTAAATAAGTTATTGATTGTCTTTGTTTCCCATAATATTGAGACATGAATTAGACTTTTTGTTCTACTAAATGATAAAGGATTCTTAAGTGAAGAGGGGTTAAGGCCCTGTCTGACTTCCTTCTGCTGCTTTTCACTGACTCTGAACATCCTGCCTTGCTGGGATTCCACTCAGTTCTGTGTGAATCAGATGCTAGAAGTGTCTGCTTCTATATCAAATGGAAAATTAGTTTACCCACTCTAAGTTTGATGAAATGGCAAAAGAGCTACTGAAAAAAAAATTAAGAAGAAAGAAAGTTGATTAGAAATGTAAAGTCTTTAAACAGTAAGGAAATAGATTTTCTGGCATTCACCCTACAACAAATAGGGAAAACCCTTAGCATAAATGTAAAATATATTTACTTTATGTGTATAAACATTATGCTCTAATAAGTAATCAATTTATATTGTTTTGCTATGGAAATGGGAAACAGGATATTTGGGCACATGAAATGACACCAAGGGAACTTGCTGTAATTTTACAAAAAAAAAAGAAGAAAAACACACTTGATGGTGGTTGCATTCATTTCATACAGGGAACAGAGATTAAATGATATGGGGATATACTTATTGAGTGTGGGTTTTTTTTGTCTAACTAGTAGTTATCCTCAAAATATGCCCATTATTAGGATATATAAGGAGGCACTAATTTTTCTGGCTTTCTAGTCTCAACCATACTCTTGTGGCCTCAAGGAGATGGGTGGGATGATTATCTGTCGTGAGCTTAATCCTTGGACATCATTATCTACATCAGTCTCTGGGGTTTTTGTGCTACCCTTAAATTTTACTGTAAAATCTTTTGGGGCAGAGCATCTGTCACTTTTACAGATTTATAAAAATGGTTTCTGGCCCCAAATAAATTAAAAATTGCTGATCTAGATAATTGCCACATTTTCAGATACTTAAATATGCTGCCTCTTGGTTTTATAAAAAAAAAGATTAAAGGAAAATAGTTTATTCTAAGGGTAAAACAGTATATTATTTACTTAAAATTGTATTGAAGCAAGGAGAAATACAGCCTTTTCAGAATTCCCTATGTTTCTCTTTTTTTCTAGAGTTTCACTGTGTAAAAAAAAGTATCCTCCCTGCCACTGTCAACTACCATCAGTGATTCCACATTGGAATAAGAAAAAATTCTATTACTACTCCTTGAGGCTTCTTGATCAGTTTTTTTAAAAATTAAGATTAAAAGGCAAGCTATTTAAATTCATATTGCTGTTAGCCATTTGCAGTTCTCCGTATAAATTGGAATTTTGGCAGTACACCACCAAAATAAAATATAGAGATAATTTGGTGGTTGAGGTATGTATGAATCTGCAGAGTTAACCATAATCCCTGATTCCAAGTTGTTATTTATCAAAACAGTTAGCTTATTATTTTTATTGATTCTTTTCAAAACGTGTCACACATTGGTACTTACCTTTTACTATAAATTTGTTTTTTACTATTTTTGTGAGATTTGTTAACAAAAAGATCCAACTGCTGGATTGTGAAACCCATATTACTTTTTTTAAACTTTGATCATTATTTCACTACGTCATAGAGAATCTTGACCTTAGTCTTCCATTTATTTGTATATTAAAACAGACTACAAATTGATTTCTGGGGAGACTTTTGATCCTATTGGTAGTATTTCCTGGGCTGGCCCCATTCTGGAGGAAAGAGGTGTGGAACTGAAGTGGGTAGTAAGGAAGTTTATCCTGCCAGGTATCCTTGTTGAACTCCTCGGCTATCAATAAATAAATAAAAATAAAATTAGTATAGTACCATAATTAGGAAAGTGTAAAATACTGGTATGTGAATAATATTTTTGACTTAGATGTATTAGGTGAATGCCTGTCTTATTGTAGTAACTCTTTTCTTTGTAAACTTTAGTGCATAAAAATTTAAACAGGCCAATGAATTTTAACATACATATATTCTCTATCATGCCACAAAGTTCCTTCATGCTTCTAACATGTATGTTTTTAAGACTTTAATATTGAAAAGTAATTGAGGTATAAACTAGTATTTCTGTAATTTTCTTTCACAAAGTTAGGGATACCATTTTGAAATAGATATCTGGTTTTAATAATAGTGACATAACCCATCCTTTTCCTTTTTTTTGTAAAGATTTTTTTCTCAAATAAGTTTTTATTGCATTTTTCCCATTCTGATTTAGTCTCCTTATACTCCCCTCCCCCCACAATCACCACACTGTTGTCCATGTCCATGAGTTCTTTTTCCATTTTGCTCAATCCCTCCACCCCCTACCCTTCCCCACACCCTTAGCTTTCATCCTACTCTCTATCTGTGAGTCTGTATTGAGCTTATTAGTTCAGTTTGTTCATTGGATTCCACATATGAGTGAAATCATATGGTATTTGTCTTCCTCTGACTGGCTTATTTCACTTACCATAATGTTTTCCAGGTCCATCCATGCTGTCCCAAAGAGTAAAACTTTCTTCCTTTTCATGGCTGGGTAGTATTCCATTGTGTAAATGTCCCATAGTTGTTTTCTTCCTTCATCTACTGATGGGCACGTGGGCTGCTTCCATATCTTGGTGATTGTAAATAACACTACAATGAACATAGGAGTGCTTATTTTCTTTCAAATTAGTGTTTTGCATTTCTTTGGATATATTCCCAGAAGTAGGATTGCTGGGTCAAAAGAACAAAGTTGGAGGAATCACACTACTTAATATCAAACTATACTATAAGGCCATGGTAATCAGAACAGCATGGTACTGGCATAAAAACAGACACATAAATCAATGGAACAGAATAGAAAACCCACAAATAAATCCACACCTTTATAGTCAATTAATATTCAACAGAGAAAGCAAACACATACAATGGGTTAAAAATAGTTTATTCAATAAATGGTGTTAGGAAAATTGGACACATAGGTACAGAATAATGAAACTAGACCACCTTCTTACAGTGAATGAAAGAATACATTCAAAATGGATTAAAGGCTTAAACATTAGACCTAAAATGAAAAAAAACTGTAGAAGAAAACATAGGCAGCAATATCTCGGACATTGCTCATAGCAGTATTTGATCAGATATATCTCCCCAGGCAAGGGAAACAAAAGAAAAAATAAAATGGGACTATATCAAACTAAAAAGTTTTTGCACAGCAAAGGAGACCATCAATAAAATAAAAAGATAACCCATGGAATGGGAGAACATATTTGCCAATACATCTGATAAGGGGCTAATATCCAAAATTTATAAAGAACTTATAAAACTCAACACCAAACAAAAACAACCCAATTAAAAAATGGGCAAAAGGGCCAAATAGACACTTCTCCAAAGAGGACATATGGATGGCCAATAGACATAAGAAAAGATATTCAACGCCACTAATCATCAGAGAAATGTAAATTAAAACCACAATGAGATATCACCTCACACCTGTCAGAATGGCTGTCATCAATAAATCAATAAACAAGTTCTGGCGAGGTAGGGGAGGGGAAAAGGGGAACCTTTTTGCACTGTTGGGGGGAATGCAAATTGGTGATGCCAATGTGGAAAGCAGTATGGAGATACCTCAAAAAAATTGTAAAGCTTTTTTGGTTTACATTTCCCAAAATGAAAAGCAACAGAGGATTTGTACCTTCTAGATGTTTATAACATTGTATTTCTATTTTTATCATGTTCAAAATACCTTAATGATCATTCATATATCTGAGAAAAACTCTAATGCTGGAACTTTACTTGGTGCAAATGTCAGTCACCTCTGCCTTTTCCTTTTATCTATATAATTAACATCTTTCTATGTTACTAGTTGAATCCAAAACAGATTTTCACCGAATTCATGGCTGAGTAACAGCTTGAATGGAAGACTCAGAGTTATATCTTCTAAAAGACAATTGATTTGATTTCTTTTTAACTTAATGTTGGCCTTTATACACAAGTGCCTTTTAAGCAAATGTTCTTCTTTGAAGATATTTTAATACCTCAGAAGATAAATAGTAGTAAAGATTATTGTATTGGTCTCCTGTAATTTATAGTACTTCAATATCGATTAAGAATGTCTTGGAGTTTTTAAAATGGTACTTCAGATAATTATTTACCGAATCCATCTTAATGAGGAGTGAGAGGGAAGACAAGTAGTTCTCACAGTAATTGGCTTTATTATATTTTCCAGGTAATACTTGTTTATAAATATAATGTTGCATTTAGTTTGAATTTGGTATCCAATTTGATGGGCTGCTTTAATACATTCGTTACACTTAAGCACAACTGAAAATTTGGGGGGCAATATATTTCTAAAACCCCAGGCCCTGGCTGGTGTAGCTCAGCGGATTGAGTGTGGGCTTCAAAGCAAAGGGTCGCTAGTTTGATTCCCAATCAGGGCACATGCCTGGGTTGCGGGTCAGGTCGCCAGTAGGGGGCGTGCAAGAGACAACCACACATTGATATTTCTCTCCTTCCCTTCACCTCTCTCTAAAAATAAATAAATAAAATCTTTTTAAAAAAAACCATTAATCTGTAAATGCTTAATACAGTTAAGATTGATTTCAAACTAATACTTTTGCCTATTTAAGAAAAATTTTACATCAAACATTCTCAATTAGTAATATGATGCTTCCTTCCTTTTTTTTGATGATAAGAATTATTTATTGCTGGGAGAGGGGTCCTGGGAAAAAAGCAGTGGCTGGCGGACCCAGGCACGCAAGGCAGCCGCTGGTGGACCCCAGACACGCTGGGTGGCAGTGGGCGGACCCAGCAAGGCCACAGATTGTGGAGGGGCATGGCGCACAAGGCAGCTGGCTGACTGGGCAGTCCCACATTCACCCGCAGAGAAACCAGGCAAAACTGGGGATCAAGACAGACCACACAAACCAGGGTCCCAACACAGGGAAATAAAGCCTCAAAACACCGATTGAAAACACCTGTGGGGGTTGAAGTACCAGGAGAGACTCCCAGCCTCACAGGAGAGTTCATTGGAGAGACCCACAGGATCCTAAAATGTACACAAGCCCACCCACACAGGAATCAGCCCCAGAAGGGCCCAGTTTGCTTGGGGGAAGTGGTGGAAGGGACTGAAATTCAGCAGACAGCGGAGCAAGCGCCGTTGTTCCCGTTCTGACCCCTGCCCCACTTACAACATCACAACCCTGCAACATGTGTTACCCTGCCCTGGTGAACACTTAAGGCTCCACCCCTCAATACGGAACACGCACATCAAGACAAAAAAAAATGACCCAAACGAAAGAACAGATCACAGCTCCAGAACAAATACAACTAAGTGACGAAGAGATAGCCGACGTATCACATGCACAGTTCAAAGCACTGGTGATCAAGATGCTCACAGAATTGGTTGAATTTGGTCACAAATTAGATGAAAAAATGAAGGCTACGCTCTGTGAAATAAAGGAAAATATACAGGGAACCAATAGTGATGGGAAGGAAACTGGGACTCAAATCAATGGAGTGGACCAGAAGGAAGAAAGAAACAACCAAACAGAAAAGAATGAAGAAACAATAATTCAAAAAAATGAGGAGACACTTAGAAACCTCCAGGACATCTTTAAATGTTCCAACATCCGAATTATAGGGGTACCAGAGGGGGAGAGGAAGAGCAACAAGTGCAAAAGTTATTTGTACAAATAATAAAGGGGAACTTCCCCAATCTGGCAAAGGAAATAGACTTCCAAGAAGTCCAGGAAGCTCAGAGAGTCCCAAAGAAGTTGGGCCCAAGCAGGAACACACCAGGGCACATCATAATTACATTAACCAAGATTAAAATTAAGGAGAGAATCCTAGAAACAGCAAGAGATAGGGAGACAGTTACCTACAAAGGAGTTCCCATCAGACTGTCAGCTGATTTCTCAAAAGAGTCCTTACAGGCAAGAAGGGGCTGGAAAGAAGTATTCCAAGTCATGAAAGGCAAGGACCTACATCCAAGATTATTCTATCCAGCAAAGCTTTCATTTAGAATGGAAGGGCAGATCAAGTGCTTCTCAGATAAGGTCAAGTTGAAGGAGTTCATCATCACCAAGCCTTTATTATATGAAATGTTAAAGGAACTTATCTAAGAAAAAGAAGATAAAAAACTATGAACAGTAAAATGACAACAAACTCACAACTGTCAACAACCAAACCTAAAAACAAAAATTAACTACGCAAACAACTAGAACAGGAACAGATTCACAGAAATAGAGATCATATGGAGGGTTATCAGTGGGGAGTCGGAGTGGGGTAATGGGGGAAAAGGCACAGGGAATAAGAAGCATAAATAGTAGGTAGAAAATAGACAGGGAGAGATTAACAAGAGTATGGGAAATGGAGAAGCCAAAGAATTTATATGTATGACCCACGGACATGAACTATGGTGGGGGAATGATGGTGGGGGGTACAGGGCAAAGGAGAATAAAAGGGAGAAAAAAATGGGATAACCATAACAGCATAATCAGTAAACTATATTTTAAAAATAAAAATAAAATAAACCCTTACCTGAATGGTTCTGGGAAAGCTCACTTTAATTTTGGACTTTTATACACATATACTGAGGTCGAGATTGCTAATCCAGTGCCAAGAATGTCAGAGGTCAGAAGTCATTCCTTGTCATATTTGTAAATACCCAAATTATTTTTAACCCATGGTCAAATTAACTTGTTGCAGAATTGTGGCATTATGAAGGTGACATCCAAATTTTAAAAGATAGTATGCAGAATTCTATCACAAGAACAACTAGTTAATGAAATGAATAAGTAAGTACTTTCCAGGAAAATTCTTTTTAAAAAGTTTTAGGCCCCAGTGTTTTAAGAAACTAGTAGTAGTGGTAATAGGAAAAGGAGTAAGTGTGGTAGTCCTTATGCCATCCTTGCCATGGTAGAAAGTTGATTTAATTGTTGTGTTTCTCCAGTTTTGGTTAGAAAATTAAATATTACTTTCTATACTAGTAGTGCTCCTTTTAAAGGGAAATAAATTGGTAAAATATAGACATGTACTTAAATATTATATAAGGTTATTACACATAGAAATAGATTATTTTCAAATCTTTTAAAATTTCCCTTAGAAATTAGAAAATAGAAAGGTACAAGTTAAAAAATGGAGTGTTACCAGTTAAATGTAGACAAAGCAGCACTTCCAAACAGCCATTATAACTCTAGGTCAGGTCACTCACAAGAACATTCTGTGCTAGTATCTCTAAGCAGTCAGATAATCTCTATTTCAAATCAGCACCTACTTTCTGATTTCTTTCTACTCTGCCTTATAAGCTGATTTGTAGGCAAGTACAGGCATACCTCAGAGATACTGTGGGTTTAGTTCCAGACTACCATAATAAAACAAGCATTGCAATAAAGTGAGTCATAATCTAAAACAAATATTGTGAGTTTAATATCCTTGGAATGTATAGTTAGAATGCATATGTGATACATTTGTATGTTTTAACCTATGATTTTTCTATTTTGGATTTTTAATATACCCATTAAATATTTCCATAATATTTAAATTGTGGAAAATGGTGCCACAGTTATCCTAGATGTAAGCCAATTTTTGCATTATTACACTTACAATTTCAAGCATATTTTATATTGTTAATTCTATGCTGTTTAATTAGTGTTCTGATTTTTGTTGCTGAAATGTCAGATTTGATGACATTTAAATGTTTTTAGTCTTTGAAGGCAGGGTCCCCAGCAATTCTTTCTTCATTTTGAAGGTGGGTAGGTGAAAGTGACTAGACCAGGAGCATGTTCAACCACATATCAAGCAGTAATGTGCAAGTTCTAATGGAGGGTTCTTTAGTGCATTCATGTCTACTTTCAGCCTTTTAGTATAATAAATGTGGCATATGACAAATGGTGAATGTGGAGGCTGAAACACAGTGTAATTACATGAATGGGGCAAAATAAAAAGACAAACTGATAACAGGAGAAAAGACCAGTTTTCAGTGGCAAACACTAAATCTCCATTACTTCTTGACTCCAGTATCAGAGCATTGAGTTAAAATCAGCTTTTCTATCGAAATGGAAAGAGAGAAAGTGTAGTGAAAATAGAAGGCATTAAAAGGGTGGCTTCTAATAAAATGAGAAGCTAGAGACAAACATAAAAATAAGTAAGAAATCTCCTAAGCTTTTCATTGCATCAGGAGATAGCACATTTTTGAAGGGAGAGAAAAACTGCAGGCATCTGGTTTATGTTGTCTGGCATCAGCCTGGCCCTCCAGGACACTTGTCAGAAGCCTTCCTTATAGTTATGACTTTCCAGCACAAAAGCCACACCTGATTGACACCTCTACTCCTCTGCAGGACCTTTCCAACCACTTTAGGAGATAGAGACCATCTTTCAAGTACCTCCACTCTCTTCCTTTACAGTGAACACTGAGCCACCTTACCCCTCAGCCGCATAGTGCTGCACTCCACACAAGTCCTTTCACATCCATTTTCTCATTTGAATCTTATCACTGCCCTCTGAAGTTGATGTAGTACACTCTGCAGGTCCTACATCACCTACTGCCTTCCCCATTTCATTTGCAGTAAGAAAGGCATTTGTAGAGGTTAGCCATTGGTTGTCATGTAGCAGTGACAGAGGCAGGGCCAGTACCAAGTTTCCCAACTCTATATCCTGTGGGCTTTTCATCACTGCCACTTACAAATGCAGAGTATTCCCTTTAAAACAACTGCAAAAACAGACAATCAAAACTTTTTTGACTTTATTCCTTTCCTACTGCTAGATTCTTCTGATCTGATCTGATCATGTCTAAACCCAGCATCATGGAGTTGGAGAGGCCAGGGCTCAAACCTACCCCTTGTGATACTATGTGATCTTGAACACATTTCTGAGCCCATTTCCTGATCTGTAAAAATACCTGCTTCACAGGCTGTTGGGACAGTATATGACAATGACTATATTAAGTACTTAGCCCAGTGAGAGACACGATAAGTTTTAATTTATTATTACATAATTGTCTCCTGCATACTGACCTCAAACCTGACATCTCCACAGAAGTTCATCTTGGCCAGAATTCTAATGGTCTTTCTTGGCTGAATCTTACAGCCTTTTCTCTGCCTTCTCCAATTATGCATGCCTCAATTCCTTCTATTCCCTTTCTTAATATTGTGTTATTGATTCTTCCTTTGCTGGTGGCTTCTCTTTTGGCTAATTTACTGATTTGCTTTCTTCATTCTGTCTACCCTTATGTAAATCGTTCCCTCAGCAGCCTTTGCTCTGTTGGCGAGACTAAGTTGAATTAATATTAAATCAGAGAGGAGATAATGTTCTCTTTTGCTTTGGTCAATGCATCCTTAGCCTTTGTTCTCTCTACCTGTCTCCCTCTATTTCCAAGTGTAAAAGTGTCATATTGGATTTTATTCATCCAAACAGGTAAAACCCCAACACTTTTTTAAAAGATTTTATTTATTTATTTTTAGACAGAGGGGCAGGGGGGAAGAAAGAGAGGGAGAGAAACATTAATGTGTGGTTGCCTCTCATGCACCCCCAAATGGGGACCTGGCCTGCAACCCAGGCATGTGACCTGACTGGGAATTGAACTAGCAGCCTTTTGTGTCACAGGCCAGCACTCAATCCACTGAGCCACACCAGCCAGGGCAAAAACTCCAGCACTGTTAACACAGGAGGGCTTTAATTATCTTATTCCATGTAGACATAGCAAACTGTCTTCATATGATGGTGATGACAGTGGCGATATTAACAGTTTTCTTTTCCAAATAGTATTATAGAACTTACACACTCGTCTTACCTACATTATCTGAATTTGCTCTTCAAAGTAAGATGTTAGATAGTGTCCTAAATTATCCAACATATTTTATGAATGATGTAAAAAAACTTCTGACTTTGATGCTGGGAGTAGTATCTTTTCTATTTAAACCATACTCTTTTTTTGCCTCCTATTCCACGTAATTTCCCTGATGCGTGTCTATAAATGCTAGATTTTAGACTAAGACAATATATTATTATCCAGTTTAGGGAAAACTAAGAAAAAGGGGTAAACTTCAAAACAGCAAGTTGAGTTACTTATTAGCAGATTAAGAAAGAATTATATATTTCAAAACTTGATTGTAAAAGTTTGAGGAAAGTGTGCTATTTACATTTTTTATTAATAAGAGATCACTCTATAATGTATATAGATTTAAGGTGGCAAAAGACATGGAAAAGTTATAGTGTCAAAGATTTTACAGATTAAAAGGTAGGCTTAGCTTAAATGGGGGATTTCATCTCTTTAGTTAGAGAAATCTTCATGTTACCATAGATCATATCCATTCATTCATCATTCACTCTGATTGTCTTTTGTTCCTACCTAACAAAGTGTGTTATGTGTTTGTTTTGCAGATCTAAAGCGGGAAGCCAGTATCTGTCATATGCTGAAACATCCCCACATTGTAGAGTTATTGGAAACATATAGCTCAGATGGAATGCTTTACATGGTTTTTGAATTGTGAGTGTACATTTTATTTTCTTAAGGGTTAAAGTTTTAAGTAACATTGGCTTTGAATAACAGTAATGTTTTCTTTTAAAGTTTAACAATAGTTGTGAACTCATCTATTACAAGAACCTAAAATAAGAATAAAAGAATTATCTCATCTTTAAAGTTCACAGTGGCTGAAGAAGCAAAAGTTAGTCATATTTAGTTACCCTCACTTTTTTAGCATACTTCAGCAAATAGGCTCTAAAAAGAAAGAGCTTGGAGAGATGGGAGACCCCAAAATAGAAAATTTTGATCATAGGAGTCTATATGAAGAGTAGTGGGATGGCAGTAGAGGCCTCCATGTAGCAAGCCTCTCTAGCAACTAAAAAAAAAGTAATAATAGACTTACATTCCTCTTTTGAGATAATCACCATATTGGCTTATAAAGGAAATTCTATAGATAATAGTCTATCTTGATTTCAATAAGCCACTTGATATATTTCTCACAGAATTATTGTCAGTACAATGGAGAAATGTGAGCTAAGGATAGGGCAACTGGGTAATTTTATAGCTGGTTAGATGATTGTGTCCAGAGATTGTATCCTTTATGGGATACCATCCTATTCTGTTCAAATTTTAATCAGTGGCTTTGATTAGAGTCTCTCACAAGGTAGTCAAGTATTTGGCCAGGGCCGAAGTCATTTGAAGGCTCCAGTGGGGATGTATCTGCTTCTAAGTTCACTCATGTTATTGATGGCAGCAGGCTATTGGGCTGAAGGTCTTAGTTCCTCATGAGCTATTGGCCTGAGGCCACCATAGGTTCCTTGGACCTGCGTCCCTCCTTTGAGTAGCTCACAACATGGCAGCTGGCTTCATCAGAGCGAACAAGAGGGCAAGAGTACGAACAAGACTGAAGGCAATCTTGTAACCTAATCTCAGCACTTCTGCCATATTCTATTAGTTAGAAATAAGTCATTAAATCCAGCCCACACACAAGAGGGAATTACACAAGGGGGTGAATACCAGGAGGTGATGATCACTGGGAACTATGTCAAAAGCTACTCCCACAGAAGGCTAGCTAATACACAGAATATCCAGATGAAAATTTTAAAATATTTTACAAGCTTTCAGCAAAGAAGCTGAAACTAAAATGAAATTTAAGAGCGATTGATATAAACATATTCATTCAAATATGTAAGTGCAAGTACACTGTGAATTTAGTTTTAGCTTCTTGGGTGAAAAAGATGTAAATGTTGTAGTTAGTTGTTGCAACAAAGTTTTAAAAGCCCTAAATAGAACCTTTGGCTACACTAATTATAAGTACATAGTATTCAGAACCAAGCCACATTCACACTGTATTGTTTACTACTCATTCTCCTGGCATGTCCATAGTAAACAGGACACTGTCATGCTTCCAGAAAGGGATAACCAAAGTAGAAAAGAGCCTAGAAATTTTGTGATAGAGTCATAGCCTTCAAAATCTTTGTTGGCAAACTTACTAAAAAAAAATTTGAAACTATGTACCTCCTCACATATTGTTAAGTTGACATATAAAAACCTTTATTATGAGCTTGTAATTTTCAGTATCTCATATTTTTAATATATTTTCTTCAACACTGTAGAGCTGTACCTTTATCTCATTCACTTTATGTCTGCTATGTGACCTGAATGGCAAAATTAGTCATCATTGTCAAATCAGTGAGCCAAATCAGACTCACTTTCTGTCAGAAAAAAAAATATGACTTTATTTTTCAAATAAAATTACAGTGTTAATAGACATCCCTGTGACACTCATGTTACTATTCATTTCTTTCTTACTGTATTTTTTGCATTACCATTTAACCCCTTATTACCCACTTCCCCCCCTGCAATCACCACACTGTTGCCCATGTCCATGAGTGCTTTTCCCTTTTTGCTCTATCCCTCCTTCTAATTCTAAAGTAGATCAGGCTTTCCCATGAATATATTGTCTGGATGAAATAAGATGGTTCTTCCTTTCTTTCCCAAGTTTTCTGTTTTACTGTTAAGGTTTTCTCCTTCCCTTGAGAGTTTTGCATTCTCCAGTTGTCCCTTTGAAGCTAGGGAACTTCTCAGGATAGGTGAGTGGTTTGTCATTTGCAATGGTTTCCTGTGAGTGGAGTTGTAAAAGGAAAATCAGCAGACCACGGACTTGTTTTCAGATAGATCAAATTGTGGCAAATG
This sequence comes from Trachops cirrhosus, assembly GCA_028533065.1. Lineage (NCBI taxonomy): Eukaryota > Metazoa > Chordata > Mammalia > Chiroptera > Phyllostomidae > Trachops > Trachops cirrhosus. The sequence continues at coordinate 47,043,942 of CM052552.1, forward strand.
AAAATATGGAAATTGATTGCCTTAAAATTATCATAATCCCTTGGAAGGACTTTGGGTACACTCAGAGATACTCTAGTCCCAGTTTGAAGAGCAGTGGCATGGAAGAGCCATTGAAAATGTTGGGAGGCTTTAGTTATCCAAGAATCTATTGGTTTTCTTTTTCTGGCAAAAGAGTCCTCATAGCAGAAGCCCATGGTAGAACATAATGGATCTCTTCAGTTAGTTAAAAGATTTTTTATCTGTAAGAGGAGTATATGTTTGTTCAGTGTAGGGTCAGGGTTGTAACTACAGTCAACAAATGGCAGATAGATTTCACCTCTAAGCGAAGAAGGCCTCTAATGGTTAGACTAACTGCATATATGAAATGGGCTGTCTCACAGAGGACGTAATCCTCATTAGATATACTCAAGCTGAAGCTGGTTTGAACTAGAAAGGGTCTCTAACATCTCTTCCAATTTTAAGGTATTATAATTTTAATTACTTCTTCTGATTAAGTATTATTCTTCATTCAAGAAATATATTTCTGTCCAAGTTTTTATTCACTGAGAAAACTAAAAAAAAATAGCTTTTATCACATACTATAAAGTAGTGAGCATAGAAAGCAAAATTTAAAATTTTGCTTAAATTGTACCCTGTTTCTGTGTTTCAAAAGGATCTAAGTTCAGTAGAAAGAAAATGGTTTTTGATTTCATAAAGCTTGGTTTAGTATCCCAATCATGTCACTTTTACTAATTATGACTTTGGCCAAGTCTTTTTAGCTTCCCTGAGCCTCAGTGTTCTTTTTTAAAATATATTTTATTGATTATGCTATGACAGTTGTCCTGATTTTCCCCCTTTACCCCCTCTACCCAGTACCCACCCATTCCCTCAGGCAATCCTCCCCTCATTATTCATGTCCATGGGTCATTCATATAAGTTACTTGGCTATTCCATTTCCTATACTGTACTTTACCCCCATGACTATTCTGTAACCTCTTAATCCCCTATTTGTACTTCTTAATCCCCTCACCTCTTCACCCATTCCCCCACACCCTCCTCCCTTCTGGTAACCATCATAACCCTCTCTATATCCATGATTCTGTCTCTGTTCTTCTTGTTTCCTTAGTCTGTTTTTTAGATTCAATTGTTGATAGATACATATTTTTGCCATTTTATTGTTCATAGTTTTGATCTTCTTTTTCTTAGATAAGTCCCTCTAACATTTAATATAATAATGGTTTGGTGATGATGAACTCCTTTAGTTTTTTTTTTTCCCTCTGGGAAGCTCTTTATCTGCCCTTTCATTCTAAATGACAGCTTTGTTGAGCAGAGCAATCTTGGCTGTAGCTGGCTTTTCATGACGTTGAATATTTCTTGCCAATCCCTTCTAGCCTATAAAGTTTCTTTTGAGAATTCAGCTGACAGTCTTATGGGAACTATCGTGTAGGTAACTGTCTCCTTTTCTCTTGCTGCTTTTAAGATTCTCTCTTCATCTTTAACCTTTGGCATTTTAATTATGATGTGTCTTGGAGCGTGCCTCTTTGCATCCATCTTGTTTGGGACTCTCTGTGCTACCTGGACTTGCATATCTATTTCCTTCACCAAATTAGGGAAGTTTTCATTCATTATTTTTTCAAATTCCAAATTCTTGCTCTTTCCATTCTCCTTCTGGCATTCCTTCATGCGAATGTTGGAATGCTTAAATTTGTCCCACAGGGTGCTTACACTATCCTCATTTTTTTTTAATTCTTTTTTCTTCCTGTTGTTCTGATTGGTTGTTTTTTGCTTCCTTCCAAATCATTGATTTGTGTCTTGGCTGCATCTACTCTACTGTTGTTTCCCTGTAAATTGTTCTTTTTTTCAATTAGTGTATCCTTCATTTCTGACTGAGTCTGTTTTATGCTGTTGAGGTCCTCACTAAGCTCCTCGAGCATCCTTATAACCAGTGCTTTGAACTCTGCATCTGATAGATTGCTTATGTCCATTTTGTTTAGTTATTCTTCTGGAGTTTCGATCTGTCCTTTCATTTGGGCCATGTTTCTTTGTCTCAACATTTTGGCAGCCTCCTTGTGTTTGTGTCTATGTATTAGATAGAGCTTTTTTGACTACGTGTTGCTAGTGTAGCCTGATGTAGTAGATGTCCTGTAGGGCCCAGTGAGCACAGCCTCCCCTATCACCCAAGCTGGATAGTAGAGGTGTGCCCATTCATGTGGGCTGAGTACACCTTCCTCTTGTAGTTGAGACTTGGTTGCTGTTGGCAGATCAATGGGAGGGATTTACCCAGGCCAGGCAGCTGCAAAGATTGGCTGTGACTCCTTACCACCAACCTCCACCCTGCATGGAGGATCAGCTGTGCAGGGTTAGGGTGGTGGTGCTCCAACATAGTCTGTAGCTGTCTACTGGGTGCACTGGCCCTGGTGTATCCTGGGTGGTGCAGGCCAATGTCAGCCCCCACCTGTGCTTTCCCCAGGGCCACCATGCCTGAGCCATAAAGCAATCTGAGATGGCTGCTACTTGTGCTGGACTTGGAGATTTGCAGGTGAAGTCTAGCTGTGAATCTACCCTGGCTGCTGCTAGTCTGGGCTGGGGCTCACTGAGGCCAGTGGTTGCTTATTTGAGAGTATTTAGGAAGTTGTGAAGCAAGAGCCAAGACTTTCCATTCATATGGAAAATCAACTTGAGTGGGCCTATAAATTGGGTGGGGCGGAGTCTCTGGGTATCTCCAAGGTGGGTCAAACTGGGTTAGCCAGGTTGATGGAATCTCAGGTACTGTGCACCAGAGCTTATGGAGGGAGGGTTTAGAGAAGAGACAATGGCCTCTGCTTCCCATGAGGCCAGACATTGCAGTTCCTCCCTTTATGCCACAGGTGCTTTACAAGCTGTTAACTCTGGTGCTAGAGCTCAGAGGGAGTAAGTTTGAGTAGGTGAGTCCATGTGTGGGTTCTTTAAGAGAAACCGTTTGGGGCTCCAGAAGTTTCTTCTACCAACTCAATCCCCGCTGGTTTTTGCAGCCAGAAGTTGTGAGGACTTATCTTCCTGGGACTGGAACCCTGGACTTGGGGCCCTGGGCTGGGGCTTGGACTCCTCGGTCCTGAGATATCCCTCCTGAATTTTTATCCACCACACATGGGTGAGGAACCAGCCTGCTCTGCATCTGCACCCCTCCTACCAGTCTGAATGGATGTGGTTTCTTTAATTTTGTAGTTGTCAGACTTCCATTCAGCTTGATTTCTGATGGTTCTGAGTGATGGTTGTTCTATATTTTAGTTGTAATTTTCATATGGTTGTGTGAAGAGGTGAGCCATATCTGCCTATGCCACTATCTTGACTGGAAGTCTTGAGCTTCAGTTTTCTTACCTTTAAAACCTTCATAATATTATGAGAACTAAATGAGAAAACTATGTGAATTTACTTTTTATAAAATGGTGAAGTGCTTTGCAGCAGAAAGTAGTGTTTTCAGTAGATTTCACAGGTTACTTTTAGTTCCTCAGTGTTGAATCTGTATTAGATTTTATATAGCTCATTTTATATGATTCAGTTGTGATTGAAATAATTTATCAATGGCTATATATTGAGGTGAGACCTCATTAAAATTGCATGTTTACTAGTCACCTAATTACACTGTTAATCCATATCACTAGAACATGCATTTCTATTCGAAATTTTTTAACCCTTTTGGGGAATTTTAAATAAAAAGAAAATACTATAATCAACCTCAGTATACTTGTCACTCTGCTTCAACCATTATCAACATTTTGCCATTCTTTTCCTACCTATCCATTACTGTTGTCTTTTTTTATCATGGAGATTTCTAAAACAGCATCATTTCAACTATAAATTCCCCCTGTTTGTATTTCTGACAGTTAAGGACTTTTAAAAATGACCATAATATTTATATCATACCGAGCAAAATCAATAATAATGTCTTAATATCATATATTCAATTGATGTTCAGTTTTCCTTGATTGAACATGAATTTTAAAGGCTATATTTCTAAATTTAGAATTGTGTTATTAACTCTGGGGATCTGGAAATAGGTTATAAATTCACAGTTAAAATTACTTTATTTCTCAAAAGGGTCAAAAACAAAATGGAAATATAAAATTTTTTTATATTATGATTTTTTTAATAAATTCACCCCAGTTTTTTTAATTCTTTTTGATCTTCTGGGTTTAAAACAAACACACAAACAAATCAAAACTATGGATTACTGTAAGATTTAAGGTCCTATGGATGAAAGAGCAAAGCAGTAAGTTTGTGTGTACCTCCACCTACTGGCTAGGCAAGAGATTGCTTATCTAACTGCATGTAGATGAAACTACTTCATAATTAATACCATATTTGTGGCAGTAGGATAGAATTACCCCCAGTACTCAGGAACTCATTGGCCAGTTATGCATAATCTGGATCTTTTCTACAGTTTTATGACATGACACCAATACAGAGTGGACAAGGAGAGGGGAAACAAATGAAATAAGGTCAGGTGACTTTGCTAATTTGTTGGCTACTTAGAAACAGCTCTGATGTATTTGATGGAAAAAAGGCTAAACCAAACAATATATTTCAGTTATCAGCAAGTTTCTTAATATGGTATCCATATATGTCTTTGATACAGACTGACTATAAGCAACTCTCCCTTGTTTTTCCTAAACTGAAGTCATGAAATTATTCATGTTGCTTATTACATTAGAAAATTCTTAGAACAAGTTGATACCCATTACCCATTATATACCCAAATGATTTATCAGTTTAAAGCATACTCAAATACAGAGACTCACAGAACAAGAATTTTAGGGCTAGAAAAGATTACAGCAATAGATTTCAAAATTTAGCATTGGATAATGTTGAGTAGTGCCTATTAAACAAGCATGTACCCAGTACCCACCCCTAAATATTCAGTTTAAAGAATTGTGGGTCCCACAGCAGGAGGTCAAGAGATGATTGACCTTTAAAGTGGGAGTAATACTATTTAGAGACTATGTTGTCATTTTCCCCAACACTCATTGTTGGAAATCTACATATGTTTGCACCATTGCCTTGGGATTACACTTAACTTTGGACTCGTCTATAGCAATTTGCTGAAACATTTAAAAATGTAGGTTCAATTTTGAAGACCAGGCTGTGCTGTCACCCCCACACACAATTAAATGTTTATTTCTAAGTAACACATGTGAACTTGTCCTTAGAAGTGCTGATACTTGAGTTAAGCTGTAAATCCTAAATTGGCTGGCCAAAGAATTTTAATTACCTTATTAAAGAATGATTACATATACCATGGGGAGAGTTTTACAGTAATTATATATGGATTTATAACACATCTCATGTAAAAACAGTAGTTTATATCTCTCAAAATAGTATTAGCAGTTTGTATTTTTTAGCTCACAATGGAGATAAATAGACCAAAGGCACTTTTTTTTTATTATTATTATTTTTGTTGATCTGGTGTTTATGCTTTGGGTTGGGAGTATTTGTGGATGTCATTTTTACTGATAAAGTAGAATTGATTAGTGCTTACCAGCAAACCTACCACATAGGGGAAAATATTTGTTTCATATCAAATAAGAAAAATATAGAGTAACATTTTAATTTATATGAAGATATGTACTTATTTTTTAATATATGTTATTGATTATGCTATTACGGTTGTTCCATTTTCCCCTCTTTATTCCCCTCCACCCTGCACAACCCCTCCCACCCGCATTCCCCCCTTTTAGTTCATGTCCATGGGTCGTACATATAAGTTCTTTGGCTTCTCCATTTCCTATACTATTCTTAACCTCTCCCTGTCTATTTTCTA
>CM052552.1:47050217-47061316 GCA_028533065.1 Trachops cirrhosus
CCCGGGGAGTGCCTGGGCTTTTCCGGGTCCACGGGTGCGCAGTCTCTGGGTCCCGAGGGGCGCTCACTTCTCCTACCTGCGGGGCCTGGGCCTCACGGGTCCCGGGGAGTGCCTGGGCTTTTCCGGGTCCACGGGTGCGCAGTCTCTGGGTCCCGAGGGGTGCTCACTTCTCCTACCTGCGGGGCCTGGGCCTCACAGGTCCCGGGGAGTGCCTGGCTTTTCCAGGTCCACGGGTGCGCAGTCTCTGGGTCCCGAGGGGCGCTCACTTCTCCTACCTCTGGGGCCTGGGCCGCACCTGTCCCCCGGAGCGCCTGCCCCTTTTCCAGGTATTTGCTTTTAAAGATAGATCCTTACCTCTCTCTTTCTCTGCTCTTTCCCTCTCTTGTGTTGACTTTATATTCCATTCTATTCATCAAGCTTTGGCAATCCCAATAATTTATCTGTGGAGTTGTTTGGGTTTTCTGCATACCTGATCATAACATCTGTGTGTGAGGAGGATTTTGTTTATTTCTTTTCAATTCTTTTTATATTTTATTTCTTTTTCTAGTTGTTACTGCAATGGATTAACATCCAGAACAATGGCAATAGCAGTTTTCCTAGCTTATTTCCGAGCTTAGAACTTGCTAAGCATGAATGGATGGTGAATTGTTATCAAAACTTTTTTTCTGTATATGTTGAAGTGATCATATGATATTCTTCTTTAACTTGTTAGTGCAATAAGTTTCATTGATTCTTTGGTTAACCAAACTTGACAATGTTGAATAATTCTTAATAATCCTTTTTATATATTGCTAATATTTGGTTTGTTTATACTTTGTTTAGACTTTTTTACATCTATATTTATGAGAAGGTTGTACTATAATATTCATATATACTGACCATATCAGGTTTTCATAGCTAGATTATGCTAGACTTATAAAGTGAATTGAGAGTGTTCTCTGGGTTTTATTTTGTTCCCTTTATATGATTGGTAGAACTCACCCATAAATCCATACAGGCCAGTCTTTCTTGTAAGAAAAGTTATCATTTCTGATTCAATTCCTTAAATATTTATAGGGATATTCAGATTTTCCATTTATTACTGTGTCACTCTGGTGAATTATATTTTGCTAGGACTGAGTACATTAAACAATTTTGGCATAAAGTAGTTCATAATATCCCTGCAGGATCTTTTTTTATTCTTGATACTGGTAATTTATACATTTATTTTTTCTTTCTTAGCCTTTCCAGACATTTGCCAGTTTTATTAACCTTCTAAACAATGACTTTTAGCTTCTTTAATTCTTTTTATTGTGAGTTTATTTTCCATTTCAGTAATTTCTGCTTGTTATTTCCATTCTTCTATTTTGGGTGTAATTTTCTGGGTTTCCTCCCCTTCCTTTTAATTTTAATCTTTTTGTACCTTTTTTAGATGTGTCTCTTGTTAAAGACGTATAGTTAAGTTGTTTTTTATTCTAGACTATCAATCTTTGTCTTTTAATTGCAGCATTTAGCCCATTTACATTTAATCATTATATATATTGGGATAGTTTGATTTACATCTGTGGTCTTCGTATGTGCTTTCTATTTTTACCACCTATTGCACATTTTTTCTTGCCTTTCCTGATTTACCTGTATCAGTTGAATATTTTTTATCATTCCATTTTCCTCTATTAATTTGGAGGTTTAAGCATTCTTTTCTGTCATCATAATGTGTACCCCAGAAATAACAGTATGATTCTCTAATTCATCATATTTTAATATCGATACCATTGTCTTCCTGAATAGTACAAGCACTGTAGAATTTATATAGAATTACATAAATTTCATGTAATACCTCCCTTTACTTGTAGGCTATTGTTTTTATATATTTAAATTATATTTGTTTGTGTAAATGATAAGTTACATGTTTTTACATCACTATTATTCTTATTCGTTTAGATTTACCCTCACACTTGTCCTTTCTTTGTTCTCTAGCTCCTAGAGAACATCTGTAAGGTTTTATCTGGATTCAGTTTCCTTGTGTCAGTCTGCTGGGTGCAAACTCTCCTTTTTTGTTAGTTTCAGAATTTCCTTATATTCCCTTCAATCTTGAAGGATATTCACTGAGTGGAGAATTCTAGATTGGGATTTTCTTTCCATTAGATATCATTCTACTGTGTTCTGGCTTCCATTGATATTAAGAATTCATCTCGCAGTCTGTCTCTTCTCTGAGGGTAATCTGCCTTTATTTCTCAGGTTATTAAAAACAATGTTTTCTTCATCTTTTGTTTTCTCTGTGATGGGTCGTGTGTGTGTGTCTGTATTAATCCTGCGTTAGGTTCTTTATGTTTCTTGAATCAGTGTATTGATATTATTCATAGTTAGGAAAATCCTCAGTCCTTATGTCTTCTAATGTTGCCTCTACCCCTTGCATCACCTTTGTGATTAAATTAATTACAGGTATAGGTGTACATTATGATATTCTATATATCTTCTACCCTCTTTTCTGTATTATGCATGCTTTTTCCTTTTAAAATCTATATTTTTATTTTTCATTTTCTTGAAAAATTCATACTCAGATTTTGTTTGGGGACAGAGTAGGCTTCATTATTTAACAATCTGTGTTGGATAATCTCAGCATATGAAGTCCCTATGGTATTGTTTTTGTGTGTGTATGTGTCATTTTTGCTGGTTCTTGCTCCAGACCTCTTACCCCTTCATGCGCCTTATTCATTGACTGTGTGCTGGAAATTATTTCAAAAATTATTGGCCTAGAATGATGCTTTCTTCCTCCAGAGAGGACTTATTTGCTTCTACTAGGCACCTTTAGGCACTAGCAGTTTGGGACTCCCTTCGTTAAGGTGCAATGCTTAGATTTTTAGGGCACTCAGAGATAAAGAAAGACAGATTGTAAGTATATGACGGGACTGATTGCTTCCGGTTCATCCCTAGCTCTTTAGGGTCCTAGCTCCATGTTGGACTTTCTCAGATTCCCTGAATTGTGACTTGTTTTTCCTTAGAGATCGTCTGTATAAGCAAATGTCCCCAGGGTAAAAGGGACTCTGGTTCTTGGTCTTACCTCTCTGAGTTCCCATTCTCTCACAGAGTTCAACCCACATTCCTGACAATTTAAATACTTTGATGCCTTCAGGAAATGTTTTATCCAGTTTTGTTGTTGTTGTTTTTGTTCAATGGGAGACATCACATAGCAGAAATCTAGCAATATAGTTAACGTTTCTTTACATAGTGTCATATTACTTTCCATAAAGATTGTACCAATTTATATTTGTATCAGTTTATATTCACACCAATGGTAGGTGAGAGTATCCATGTTTACATTTAGGTAAGTCAAAATGATGTTTAAGTCTTATTTGCATTTTTTTGTTACTAGTGGGGTTAGATATTTTTAAGGTATGGTCACGCATTCATTTTTATTTGTTTGCTTCCTTTAGTTTTTTGTCTATTTTTAAAGAATTCTTTATTTACTAAGGATATTTACTTTTTTCACATACTACAAATATTTTTCCCAAATTTGCCTGTTTAATATAGTTTACAGTTTTGGCCTTTTTGTGTATTTATTTTTAAAATATACAGAAGCTTAAAATCCAATTAAAAAAATAAAAATGGAACTGCCTTATGACCCAGCAATACCACTGCTAGCATTGTACCCTAAGAATCCTGAAACACCAATCCAGAAGAACCTATGCACGCCTATGTACATAGCAGTGCTATTTACAGTAGCCAAGTGGTGGAAACAGGCCAAGTGCCTATCACTAGATGAGTGGATTAAAAAACTGTGATATATTTACACAATGGAATACTACACAGCAGAAAGAAAGAAGGAGCTCCTACCCTTCACAACAGCATGATGGAACTGGAGACTATTTTGCTAAGTGAATAAGCCAGTCAGTGAAAGACAAATACCATATGATCTCACCTATAAAAGGAATCAATGAACAAAATAAACTAACAAGAAAAATAGAACCACGTCTGTGGCTGGTGTGGCTCAGTGGATCGAGCGCTGGCCTACGAACCAAAGGGTTGCCAGTTCGATTCCCAGTCTGGGCACATGCCTGGGTTGCAGGCCAGTCCCCCAATGGGAGCATGCAACAAACAACCACACATTGATATGTCTCTCCCTCTCTTTCTCCCTCCCTTCCCCTCTGTCTAAAAATAAATAAATATTTTTTAAAAAGAGAAAAGGAGTGCTGGGGGGAAATGCAGACAACTCTAATTGAACAATAAAATAATATTTTTTAAAAAGAAAGAAAAGTAGTACCAGAAGCATGGAAACATGGAATAGACTGATACCTGTAGTAGGGGAGGAGGGAGGGAGAAATGGTGGAAGGAAGGAGAAGGGACTAACCAAAGAACATGTATGAATAACACATGAATATGGACTGTGGAGAAGGGGTTGACTGTGGGCAAGAGGGGTGGGCTAGGTGGAGGGGGGCAAAAGGGAGAAAACTGGAATAATTGTAATTGAATAAACAATTAAGATAATAAAAAATAAACTGAAAAACAAATCCAGCCAGAGAAAGAAGTTGCTAATAAGCAAGAGTGGAGGCTAGACTGAACCCTATGGTGCTAGAGTTGGAGATGGCAATATTATCTAATATTTAGTTTGTGTATATATACATGTGTGTGCATATATCTTTGTGTGTGTATACATATATGTGCATATATGCATTTATACATACAGATAGATACAGAAATAAATATAGATACATGTGCATGGGTTAGTACACACACGTATTTCCTAGCTCTGTCTACTGAGAGGGCCTAGAAGCTGTGACACCTCAGTAGTAACCAGCATACTTATACCCAGAACTTCATTTCTAAATATTATTCTATGATAGAAGGAGTTAGGGTCCTTGGAGAAATGGTTAATTCTAGGAGTGGGGCTGAGAACATATAAATGAGCCTGGAGCATTTTATAGTACTGGAAAATAAGGAAGTGCTCAAAATCAAAGGGCCACAGAAACCAACCTGAAAGAGCTCCCAATGGCCAAACGTGAAACAATTTGGGCAACAAAGTAAGTAACAGTATTGGATTATAACCCAAACTATAAAATAAATGAGTCCAAAGTGATATAAATAAATTATTGAATAAAATTTTAAATGGAAAAATATAAATAAATCTTCCTTACCGAAATTCCAACTAATGTATGTAGATATGCCCCTCCAGGAGATAGAGATAATCCCCTTCTCGCCTTAAGTATGGCCTGAACTTGGTGACTTGCTTTCAAGGAATAGGGCATGGAAAGGGGAACATAGTAACTTTACAGTGAAGAAACCTGACTGACTCTCCCTTAGCCAAGGAATCAAGTTAACATCATCAGTGATAGACAAATCATGTGGATATCATGTGCCCCCTGGAGTAATGTGTTAAGAAAAGCACTTCACCTCTATGTATTCTTCCCCCAAAACCCACAACCCTCATCTAAAAATGAAAAAAAACCTTCAGACAGATCTAAATTGATGGTTATTCTATAAAATACTCTGCCAAGGTCATGAAAAACAAAGAAAGCCTGAGAAATTGTCACAGACCAGACAAAACTAAGACTGGATAAAATGCAATGCAATATCCTTCATGGGATCCCAGAACAAAGAAAATACATTAGTCAACAAACTGGTGAAATTAAAATACAGTCAGGAGTTTAATTAATAGTAATGTGCCAGTGTTACTCTCTTAATTTTGACAAATGTGCTATAGTTACCTAAGATGTTAATGTTAGAGGGAGTTGGGTAAGGGGGAGACCAGGACTTTCTATGCTATCTTTGTAATTTTTATGTAAGTCTAAAATTATTCTGAAATAAAAATTTCTTTAATCAAAAAAGTACATACAAAAATGAAAACATGAGTTTACACCATTATTTCCAGTTAAAGTAACAATCACAAATGTTTATTTGTGAGATATTAATTAGATAATAAGGAATTATTAGTTGTTAATGTGTAATTTTCTTGCAGTTATTGTACAGAAAGAGTCCTTACCTTCTGGAGATAACTACTGAAGTATTTAAGCATTAAGTGATAATTGATGTTTGGGATTTGCCTCAAAATCAGGTGAGGGGTGAGCAGTGGGTACTCTGTTGAAGTATACATAAAAGATTAGCCTGTGAGTTGTATTTGTTAATATCTGGAGGAGGATAATGGATACATGAAATTTCATTACCTTAACTCTGTAAGTTTTATGTTTGTACATTTTCTCTCTAAAAATCAGGGATCTTTGTCACATTAACATACTCTCTTCATTTAAGTAATTCTCTTCTTTGTGGTTATGCCACAAGCTTGATATAGAATTAGATCTGTTTATTACCTTTTTTTTAGTTAAAGTTTTTATTGAGGTAACCATAGGTTCACATGCAGCTAAATGAAGTAATATAGAGAGATCCTTTTAGACTTTACCCAGTTTCTCCCACCATTAACACTTTGCAAAATTAGTATAATATCACAATCAGGATTCTACCAATCTTATTCAGATACCTGCATCATTTGTTTTTTTTAATGTAAAACTATTTATTCATAAATATTTTCCAAAATGAAAACTAGTTTACCAAAAAAATGTCCCTCACTGGGGTGGATGCATCAATCATTTCTAATTTTGAGGATTACCTCTTTTTTTTTCCTCTTGATTCAATTCCATTTTGTTTTTAGATTGTGAATAGAGTTTATTTATTGTAGAGCTTCAGGATTAGAGGCTCTACAATTAGAGACTCAGGATTAAGAGTTTAGGATGCTGGAGCCCGATTGCTTAGGTTCAAATCCCACCCCCACTACTTTCTAACCCTATGGCCTTGGACAAGTTATATAACATTTGTCTTAAGCCTCAATATCCTCATCTGCAAAATAATACCTGTCTCCTTGTGTTGTTATAGGTATTAAATAATTTATTACATGTAAAGCACTTAAAATGACACTTGGTATATAGTTAAATGCTCAGTAAATCTTTGCTTTTAGCTATTAACATATCTTCATTTAGCAGGGACCTTCAGTATCTTATCCAAGAGGAGGGACTAATCTGAAAATCATAGTCTATGAGGGTTATGTGTCTTCCTATAATATTCAAAAGATCTGTCTGGTTAACTGCCAACTTCTGTTTCTCTACATACAGAATTTTCTTGCCCTTTGTACATTGGCTATGATGTTATGTGGCCATTCAAGAACTCCTGTATTTTTCTTTGTTGTATTTGAAACTTGGAAACAATTTACACATTTGGAATCTTCTCATGAGGGCAGAATAATGGTTCCTTTTTTCTTGCTAAGTTGAAACAATTCAATCTTGGGCAGACCCTTGTGCTATATGCCTCTGCTTTTGTTTCTATCTATACATCTAGAGTTTTACAAATACCGACATTAACTTTTTTATGATAGGAGGAACTTACCCAGAACTAAGAAGTATACCAACTAGTTTGATTTCAGAGTGCAAATGGCAGTAAAATGAAAACAAAAACTCAATAATTAACTATGTGATTATTTTTAATCCCTAGTGTGTTTGCTTAGGATGAGATCATTTTCCAAACTGACCCACCTTCCTCATCTGTAAGACCACATCAGGGTCTGGCATGATTATGCACAACTTTTTTGATGTTGTAAGAGACAGAGAAACAGAGGACATGCCAGAAGTATAACTGTCAAAGAATGACCCTGAACTTTGAATTAAACAAATGGCTAGAAGGAATATGTTGGGGTTTCATATCTACATTATTTGAGGGTATGCTCCCTCCTGAGGGCCAGAGGCTTTGCTGGTAGTGGGGGGCAGATAGTGCACTGAGGAACCTGCCTCTGCATGAAAAAAAGGCATTGAAGAGTATGAGGGAGAACTGTATTTCTAGAGAGAAGAGGCAAAAAGAAGAGCTAGAGAGACTTAGGAAGAATCATAGATCCTAACCCACACCAAAGTTATGAGAACTTATGCAGGATAGAAAGAAAAATGATGCCATGATTATGATTGATTTGGTTTTGAGTAGCAGAGGTACTGTCCTGGCTCTCATCTGCAAAGGAAAATAAGTGGGACTAGACCAGAAGTCTAAGAAACTTAAAACTTAGCAAATAAATGTGCTTAAACTAGCTGAACTAGTACATCCCATAGATAAAGTATTGCATATAAAGTATTTGCACAACAATTGTCTTTAGAATTAATGAAGTTAAAAGATTGGGAGGGTAGTGTAGAAAAGAGAAAAAAGTTCAAGGGCCCAGGCCTTTGGACACCTTATGCTGTGCAAACATAACTGGGGCCATTTAGTAACCAGTGTCTTAGGTGAACTCTGTAGATCTCATGCTGAGAACAGAGACTTGGTAGCTTAGAAACTTCCCTTCCTAGCACCATGAAATCCTGTCTGTCTCCTGTTCCAAAGGGAAAGAAACCGCAGGTGCAATTCCCTTGTGAAAATTTTCAGTAACTTTTTTAAAGCCCTTTGAAAAAGTAGAATATCACTAACCTCTCATCAACCCACCTACGTCCATATTATGGTAAAGGAAAAGTGTACCCTCCTTCTTCAAAAAAAATGAACAGGAAGCATGAATTTACACAGGGGTCTGAGACTCAGGAAGCTGAGGTTCTAGTCCCAACTGCCATTAATTGTTTACTGACCTACAGCAAGTCTTTTAATTGAACTTACAGTTCTAAAATTCTGTGATGCAACTCATTGTGATTTATATCTGGAAGCCCTTTCCCCTCATTTTTTTTCTTCAGAACCTTAACTAAAAAAATAAGAATAAGAATGTGTGTGTGTGTGTGTGTGTGTGTGTGTGTGAATGTTGGAGGTTGGGGAGGTGAGTGTTTAGCTATAAGTTTAATGAGAACACTGAAGGCTAATAGTTATTGCTGTCAACTATCTTCCTTTTCTGGGAATTTTAGAAAACCATACAGAGGAGCATGTTAACATAAACATCCAATCTCCTAACCTAGGATCATTTGCTATCTCTTGTAGCTACAGTCTCCCCATCCACTAGGAGGCACCATTGTCAAACAACATTGATTAGGGTTCACAAGATCTTGTCATTTTAATGTATTTGACAGTATATCAGAATTTCTTTATTAAACAATTCCTGTTACAATGAACACCCCCTTTCCCCATTGTAAAGATGAAGATTTCTATCTACTTACATATTGTAGTTCACATTCCTATACAAGTACCTTCTCCGGTCTCTGTCCAAGTTTATACTGAAAGGATTTGATTGTATCCTGTTTATAGTATAGGTAGGAGTGGAGAGTTTAGCTCAAATTATAGCCCCTTAAATATTCCTACAATCTACTCCAAGTTCACCTAACATGTTGACATGTTTCGTAGTGCTCCAAGCTTACTGTTGTTTGCTTGTCAGAAGAAATGCCCTAAGATGCTGCTTTCCTCCTAACTACCAATAGCCTGACCACTTCCACATTCTCTCACTCTGTCTTTCTCATCCTCTCCTATTCTTCCTGTCCCCCATCTGAGAAGCTGCTTACTTCATGAAGGCTGATTCCTCGAAGATGTACTCTTTCCTTCCATTGAAACTCCAGCATGTGCTATTTTAATCACTCCTCCCCACAAAAATTAATTTACTACCAATAAATATTTATAAATATTCATCAATGTGTAGAATATTATGCTGATGATAAAAGACTCTTTTATGCCCTCAAGTTGTTTATAGTGAAATTGTACAAACCAGACAGGTGCCTATGCATGACATAAATAATAATAACTGGTAGTGTAGGTCTAAATGACCATAGAGAGGCACAAATTAATAGGGCTCTAAGAGGTCAGTGGGGGAAATAGTTGGGAGCTGGAACAGGCAAGCAAGCTTTTACAAAGTTGGTGAAGGACATCAACATCAGTGTAGGAGAGAGACAGATAGAAAAGTGAACAGAGAACATCCCCAGCAGGAGCATAAATAGAGCATTGGGGAAAGGTGATGGTTATCGGACATTTGAGAATACTTCAAGACAGTACCACAAGCAATATGCAAGGATTAAAGCATTTATTGGCAAACATTAACTACAGAGAATTCATTTAAACCATATCAACAATACAGTATTCTCATGTATCACCAGGGGTGATAGAGATGGAAGCTTTGCACCAAAGATCCCCCTACTTGGTTCTGGAGCATGGGGCCCCCTATAAACAGGCATGAAAATTGATTTGTTATACAGAGCCCTTCTTATAATATGATTTTGCTTACTTACCTGTAATCTCTTACCTTTTGTTAAGTGATTCAGACCCTTGAGCTAAAGTTAGAAGTTTCTCTCTCTGTAACCTGAGCATTTTGAGGGGAACAATGCATGGACCCTGAAATCAGGCTGCCTGAATTCGAATCCTGGCTCTGCCAGTAAATAGCTATGTGATCTCTTGGGCAAGTTACTTAACCTTTGCTGTTTCTCAGTTTTCTCATATGTAAAATAGGGCCGGTAATAATACCTACCTCATAGACTTGTAACCATTCAGTGAACTAATGCATGTAAATACCTGTCGCATAGTAAGCACTCAAAAATGCTAGCTTTAATTATTCATCACAACAAAATAAGATTATTACTGTTTTTGAACTATATGTGAAGGAAATCAGACAATTTATATTTTGCTGTGCTGCTTCCGTCACTCAACATTTATCCTTAGGTATCAGCCAAATTCTTTTGTGTAGCTGTAATTGTTTTCATTGTTCTGTAATATTCTGTTGTATGAATATACCAATACTTTAATCTATTCTGTTACTGATAGACATTTGGGTTGTTGACCCTTGGTGGCCATGGTGAACAATGCTGCTATGAGCATTCAGATATATATCTCCTGGTCCACATAAACATACAAAGTCTATCCAGAAGATAAAGAAATAAATACATACAGAAAGAAAGAAATAAGTAATACATAAAGAAATAAATACATATTCATGTAATATGAAAAATACAGACATATATTGAATAAGATACGATATACAAGAAGCATTGTACATAGGACAATGATGCCTCAGTCCCCTTCAAAGTAGATGTCACACAGTCCTCCCAGTCAGCATCAACTGCACCATTGTGTTTTCCTGAACGTCATCGATTGTCTGAAATCTCTTCCCTTTCAAAGGTGATCTTAGTTTTAGGAAAAAGCAGAAGTGGTAAGGTGCCAAATCTGGGCTGTAGGTGGGGCTGAGTCACCTGGGTGATCTGATGTTT
>CM052552.1:47061416-47093510 GCA_028533065.1 Trachops cirrhosus
ATTCTCGTTATGTTAACAATGGCTGAACTTTTTCCACACAGACCTTGTATATTTATTTGAAGAGAACATCTTTGTCCAGTACTCTGCAGTCATCTATTTGTCATCAATCAAGCATCCATATATATATGGTTCTGTGTCTAGGTTCTCTGTTATGTTTTACTGTCCTATTTGTCTGCCCTAGTGTCAGTGGCATAGTCTTAATTATTATGCTTTATGTTATGAAATTTTGAAATCAAGTGGAGCAAATCTCCCCACTTTATTATTCTCCCAAAATATGTTGGGTTTTCTTGTCCTTTTGCAATTCCATATGCATTTTAGATTCTCCTTGACATTTTCCATAAAACCTGTTGGTATTTTGATTGGAATTCCATTGAATTTATGCTTCAATTTGGAAAAGATTGGCTCTTGTCAATATGGAGTCTTATAGTCTGTGACCAGGATAATTTTCTCTCCATTTATTTTCCTTATTTAATTTATCTTATCTTAATTTAATATATATCATGCTTTTTTCCATAGAGATCCTATACATCTTTCTATGATGCTTATGTCTGTGTTCTTAAAAACATTCTTTAAATTTTTTATTTGATTTATAACAATGAATTTTCTAAATTCTGATTAATTTTAATTTTTAAATTATTTTAATTTTTAAATCATTTAAAATTTAAATTCTTAAATTATTTTGGACATTATATATATGCAATTACATCATCTGTAAATAATGATAGTTCATTTGTTTTCAATTTTTACACATTTTATCCCTTTATCTTGCCCTTATTGCACTGGCTGGGACCTCCTGAATATTTTGTATATCAGTTGTTGGAGTGAACATTTTTGTATGTCAGTGTTCAAAATATTATTAACTGAATTCCAAATGTGAAAAGTTTTACATTTCTCTGGTAAACACAACTATATCCTGATGTAATTTTATATATTGCTGTTTCAGTTTGGTAATGTTTTGTTTGGGTTACTTTCATCTATGTTCATTAGTGAGATTGTCCTTTAATTTTCTCATGCTGTCCTTAATGTGTTCTTGTATCTAGGTTAAGCTAGCTTCATAAATTGAACTGGAGACTGTTCCTGCTTTTTATTCATTTTAGTTCTTCTCAAAATGTTCAATAGCACTTGTCAGAAATTCCATCTAGGCCTAAAGTTTTCTATGCCAGAAGGTTTTTAATTACTGATTCAATTCCTTTAATCAGTAAAGAATTATTCAGGTTTTCTAATTCTTTTTGTGTCCCTTTTTAAGAGTTTTATTTTGGGGGGAATTTGTCCATTTCAAATTTGTGACACAGAGTTTCAATACCATCTTTTGAATGTCTGCAGGATATGAAGTGCTTTTTCATTCCTGATAATGGCTTCTATATGTGTCTTCTCTCTCTTTTTTTAATCAGTCTCGCCAAAGATCCATCATTTCACAGGAAACTGTTAGCTTTCTTTATCCTTCTTATGTTTGTTTTCCATTTCATTAATTTCTGTCATTATTTCTTTCCAATTTGCTTAATTTGATAATCTTTACATAACATATAGAATGGATGCTAGTTCATAAATTTCTGGCCTTTCTTTTCTAATATATACATCTACAACAGAAAATTTCCCTCTAGGTAGTACTTTATCGCATTTTATAAGTTTTGATGTTTTTATTTTTGTTATTCAGTTTAAAATATTTTCTAATGATTTATTCTGAGATCTGTATCATAAAAGCATATTGTTAAACTTCCAAACGGGGATTTTCTGGATCCATTTTATTACTCTTTTCAAAGAACCTATTTTTTTATTTTCTCTTGCTCTATGTTGTTTGTTTTTTCTTCATTAATCTTTGTTCATTATTATTTCCTTCTATCTTTACCTGATTTAATTTGCTGTTTTTAAAAATTTTTGTTCTCATGATTGAGGCTAACTTCAGCTTTTCTTATTTTTTAATATTTGATATCATATTTATAATATTTCTGTTGTTTCAATAATTTAAAGTTTTAAAACAAATTTATGGATGTACACTGCTTTGTAAATACTGTTTAGCTGTATTCAGAAGGGATTCTTTGATTTTTTTTTAACACTTAGAACTG
Source organism: Trachops cirrhosus (assembly GCA_028533065.1). Lineage (NCBI taxonomy): Eukaryota > Metazoa > Chordata > Mammalia > Chiroptera > Phyllostomidae > Trachops > Trachops cirrhosus. Next base: position 47,063,480 of record CM052552.1, read on the forward strand.
TTTTTAGTATAACAGAAGTGGTGGTACCTGTTCATTTTTTAAAAATGGAAGTAAAAACAAAACAAAAAAAAAAAAAACAAAATACAGTCCTACCCACCCGCTCTAATATTTAAAAACTATTCAATGCATCTGCATACACACATATATGCAGATTATATGTTTATATATCCCAATATATTGTGAATATCTTTCTATATCAATAAATATACTTCTGTAGCACCATTTTAATGGCAGCATAATATTCTGCTCTGTGGGTTTACCACAATTTATTTAACTATTCTCCTATGTTGGACATCTAGGTTGTTTCTGACTTCTCTGTATTATCAATAGTTATAATAAATCCTGGTCATTAAAACTTGGCAAATAGCCTTGATTATTTCCCTTGAAATGAAATCATTAGGTCAAAAAACATGTACATTTTTAAGACTTTTGTCAAGCACTATAAAATGGCCCTCCAGAGAGATTGTATTGATGTGGTTTTCCATCAATGGTGGATTACCTAATTCAAGAAAAGTTTCTCCAAAACTGAAGAGTATGTGTGAGAATAACTTTCTCATACTGGGAGATTTAGATTGGATTTATGCCCCAACACCTCCTTTCAGTCAGTTCTATTTTGCTGGTCTAATAATGGCACCACCCCAATTGGGAAATGTAATGCTTCAGTCCTGAATGAGTTTTGGTATGTATTGTTTTCGTTATCGTTGTTAGAAGTATTTTCTAATTTTTAATATAATTTTTCCTTTGAGTCATAGGTTATTTAGCGTGCATTTCTCAATTTCTAAGCATTTACAGATTTTCTAGTTATTTTTTAATTTATTTCTAACATAACTATATTGTGATTAGGAAACATACTCTGAGTGATTACAGTCCTTTAAATGTTTTGGAGCCTTAGAAAAGCACTTACGCAGTTTCTTGAGTTATAAGGTGAACTATTTGTGTGTGTGTAACACCATTTTTACTTGAAAGAGTGACTAACAGACAAACCAAGTTATGCTAATTTGGGTATGTGACAGACACTTATTCAAAAATGAGCAAAGCGAGCCTGCTGCTTCAAGGGAAACAACTCACAGTAGTTGTTGCCAGTGATGGAATTCAAATTTTCAAGTGAAAATTAGAATTTTAGAAAACTTATATCCACCATTGTGAGCAAATAGTGATAGATAAACCCCACAGAAACACAATCCCTTTGGGGCTCTCAGTAATCTTTCAGAGTACAAAAGGCCCCTGACATTTAAAAAAAGTTGCAGAATTTAGTGGTTGTCCTAGAACTTGCGGTATGCCTCCTGACTTACCTTATTGTTGTCAAGTATTTTTATTTAAAATCAATCTTCTCTCTCTCTCAGAATAGTTACTGTTTCACAGTCTCCCACTATAAAGGAGTAAGAAAATGGTTTTCTACAGTCATTGTTCATTTAGATTCATCTACAGTCACAATGGTATACTTATAGCCTAGGTGTGTAGTAGGCTGTACTATCTAGATTTGTGTACATGCACTCTAGGATGTTCATACAATGATGAAGTTGCCTAACAAGGTATTTCTCATGCATATTCCCATAGTCAAGTGGTGCATGGCTCTACATATTTACCACATTTTATGTTTTTCATGATGCTGCATCTCTGAGTTTTTATTTGACTTCATTTTTCTCTTTCTGAGGAATACTCTTTTGTATTTCCTTTACGAATAGGCATACTGGTGGCAAATTCTCTTGGTTTTTTTGCTTATCTAAAAGAATTTTCTTACCTTATTTTTAAGGATTATTTGGTGAAAACAGAATTTTAGGTTGGCAGTTATTTTGATTTAAGATTCCTTTCCACTGTAACTATAGATTACTTTCACTTATGTTGCTTGATGTGTGTGTTTGTGCATGTTTAGAGATTGTCGTTTCAAGTGCTAACATTTCAGATATGACCAGAAAAATTGGATTGATCCATGCCAGTAATTGTAGCACAGTGCTGTAAATAATTTCCAGTTACTTCTCACTGACTGGTTTCCTCCATAGGATGGCCTCTCACCACCTTACTACATTCTCCTATCCTAAAGACTCTGTTTCCCTCTTTCAGGTCCCTCCATAAGCCTTCCTCTAGCTCTCAGGACAGATGCAATTAGTTTAGTGTTCCCCTTTGCCTAACTTCTCTCTCATCTAAGTTGAATAGTGCTTACCCTCACATTCCACAATTAAAAAGGAAAACACCTAAACAAAACTATATTTTTTTCAGAGTGAAGTGTGTTTAGTCCTCATAGATCAACCAGCCAGCTTAAACTACAGCCAGCTTTAAAAATAGTATCCTTTCTCTCCACAATTCAAGAAATTAAAAATATTCAGCCTCTCTGGTAGTCAAGGAAATACAAATTAAAGCAATCACAAATGACTTTTTTCCCTCCTAATTGGCAAAAATTAAAAATAATAGTCATCCTAGTGGAGGCAAGATAGAAGAAAGGACACTTTCACACTCAGTAGTAGCAGTATAGATTGCTAGAGTTTTTCCAACCGTGGATATCGAATGCATTATTGTATGTACCCCCTGACCTAATAACTTTACTTGTAGCACTTTTACTATAGCAGGTTATCAGGGTAGTTCACAAAGATGCACGGTCATGTTCATCTGGGCTTTGTTTCTGGTGGGAGAAAATAAATACTGCTATACTTCAGAGTAGCCTAGGCCATTGTAAGAATTATTTTGGCGAAGAATTCTATTTGACATTGGAAAATGTTCATTAGCTGTGAAATGGAAACTAGGTGAATTTGTAAAGCCTTGTATAAATGTAAAAGTATTTTCATTTACATAAAACCACACTGAGATTTAAATAACATAATCAACCATTCATTAAATATTTACTGTGTGCTCAGTCTTCTGCTGGGAATTGGAGGTGAACATGTTGAAAGTATGAAAATACTAGTTTTTTAGGATTTTATGCTATTGTTTGAACAATAGCATAAATATGAAGGGGTCCCAAAAAAGGGAATATGTTTATAGAAACTATAAGTTGATTCTTGTATGTTTAAATTTCAGTCACCTTCAAAGTACTCTCCATTTGAAGCAATACACCTAGTGAGACATTTTTCCACTGCTCAAAACAGTTTTTGAACTCCTCGATTTTGATGACGTTTAGTGCTTCTGCCATTTTTTTCACCTCTTCCACATCGGCAAAATGTTTCCCTTTGAGGACTTTTATCATCTGGGAAAATAATTAAAAGGTTGCTCAGGATGGGATTGGGTGAATAGGGAGGGTGGGTCACAAGGGTCATGCCATTTTTGGTCAAAAACTGCTGGACACTCAGCTCCATGTGGTCAGGTATGTTCATAAAATCACCCATCATGAAATGGACAAATGCATTGAAAGAGTCTTCAAAAAACATTCGCCGAAACTGAACGTAGCCTCTCACAATAATGCCAGCCGGTACACTGATACAGATGGGTTGCTAGAATACTCATGTAGCAGAGGAAGCCTGTACTATAAGGGTCCCACCCTCTAAAAGATAATTCTGTTTTGGGGGGTCCCCTCTTGTATGTGCATTTAGTCCTTGCTCACCCATCAGGTATACATCTAGATAATGGAAAGAGCATTAAACATAGATAGACAGGCATTTGAATCCTGTCCCTGTCACATACCTTTCTACTCACTTAGACAAATTATTTGATAATGAGAAGGATGCTGACTTCATGGGATAATTATAATTATAAGAATGAAAGGAGCTATAACAAAGAAGTGCTTCCCATGATCATCGATGAATAGTAATATTAGTAATGATTATTATAGCTATTTGGTAATTATTAGTTATAGTAATGAATAGTTAGTTCCCTTACTTTCCCTTCTAGAAGTCTCTGTTTCCTCAGAGTAGCACCTGCAGAAGATACATTGGAGCCTAAGCTACTAAATAAATGAATGAATGAGATACTGAATTTCAAAACACTTTATAAGCCTTAAAATATGAAAATGTTAACTAACTATTAATAGTTGAATAATTGCATTAATATATGTAATGATCTGGCAAAAATTCCATGTATACACATATATGTGTTTGTATGTAAGTGCCAAATGTTATGATATGGGCTAGAAGGGGTTATAGAATTTAAGCAAAAGAAGGACTTAATGTGGCTGTTAATCATTTGGGGGACTTATGGAGGAAGGTGGGGTTGAATTAAGGTAGGTTTTGAATATGAGAAGTAATATACACAGAAGCATGTGTCTAAAAAAGAAAAAGAAGAAAGAAAATGGTATATTCAGGGAGTAGTGATAAGACTCATGTACCTAGAGAGTGAGGTATTCTTGAAAAGTCATTAGGGTAAGTAAAAGAAGCAAGGAGTAGCCAAGACAACAAGAGGCCTTACTGATCTGGTAAGAAAAAGAGAATCATTTTAAGTTTGGAGGCAAGGTAAGAGCCAGTGTGTCACCAACACCTCACTGTTAGAATATGTTTGTAGCAATTAACTTTGGTAATAGAAGTACAAACAAAAATAAATTGTAGATTAGCTAATTATTTTTTTCTTCCACAGTATGTAGCTGGAATTCCCATTTAGCGGTGATAAAACTATAGCTAACTAAATGTTTTAGAATTCTTGTTGTATTCTTAGAATATTAAATTACTTGATTAGATCATGATAACTTCAGAATTTGATTCAAAATTATGCCCATAATCCCAGCATTGCCCTTTTCTGAGACTTCTTGCTATGATAGCCTAAAGAAAATTTATAGTCAATTTTCCATACCTTAAGTTATTTGATGATACCATGTACTTGTTCTCTCTGATTTTTCCCCTGTAGATTGTTAATGTTAAAGTGGTTATAGTGTCCTTTATAATTTCCATCTAATTTTCATTGAAAGGGAAAAAAGTTTTAACTAATTATTAAAATCATTAGTTGTAAATTGATTGATAACTTAATTACAATGTATCCACTTTCAGTGTTTTCGTCCTGAAATTTTCTCTTTTCTTATATTCTTTTTCATATTTCTCTGCAGTATGGATGGAGCGGATCTATGTTTTGAAATCGTAAAAAGAGCTGACGCTGGTTTTGTATACAGTGAAGCTGTAGCCAGGTATGTAATCTGTATCAGCCCCCCAGAGGTCAAGGTGAATATAAAAGAAAGAAATGAGAAAACAAAACAAAAAACCCGCATGAAGTGGCCTATTCTTTAAACTGATGATGAGCATGCTGCCACTCTTTCCTACAAGGAGCATATCTGTTTTCATGTGCATTTGTGGAACCAAGTAGTAACTGCACATGCAAAATACTGATCAATGAATTTATCTATTAATATGAGTTTACAGTTTTGCATCAATACTGCTATTTCTCCCATTCCTGATGACTTTTTTCTTTCAATTTTATTTTGTATTGGTTTTATGTATATAGCTTAGTGGTTAGACAATCATATACTTTACATAGTATTTCCCTCAATATTTCCAGTACCCCAACTGGCACCATACACAGTTACTACAGTATTAGTGACTATATTTCCTGTGCTTTACTTACTTCCCCATGACTATTTTGTGACTACCAATTTGTACTTCTTAGTCTCTTCACCTCTTTCACCCAGTTTCCCACCGCCCCCCACCTCATGACTTTTATACAAGGGGGGATTTGATAGCTTGGGAACCATGTAGAATTGAACTTGGACTTTTTGTGTGTTTGATTTTTGTCTTTTGGCAGATATTGCCTCATTAATTCTTTGGTTCACCTTTTAGTGATAGCAACTTGCTATGTGACCAGTTAATCTGAGGAAAAGTACAGAACAATAGAAGGAACAGAAATAAAAGCACAATTTTTCTGCTGAATATATTTGCCTCAGGCCAGTGTGTGATCTCCTAGTCAAATGGTGACTACTGTCCTAAGTGGAGGAGTTGTTGTATAGAACTATAGCTCAAAATAAGGGGTAAATATGAAAAATTGCAGGAGACATGTACTGAGCTACTTGCTTATAGATTTAGAGTAATAAGCGTCATGCTTTGGTGACAACCATGTCATAAATACCTACTTCAATGGGTTGCCTTCTTAATACATCAAGTACATAAATTACTAGGATACAGCATATCTCCTCATTCACCAACCATAATATGTTGAAGGGTTCAAACCCATTAGGATTTATGAAAATTTTCTCCCATTTAAGAAACAGCTACCATTAAATGATTTTAACTTCCTTCTATCATTCTTTTTATAAGTATGGCATCATGGACAGATATACTTGGAAACAATTTAGAAGACTACCTAATGCAGCTTTGAGCTCAGAGTGGCTTGACTTTATTCAAATTAATTACCCTGCCTCCTCCTACCTGAGAAGGAAGGGCCCCAGACCCCAGTCCCAGAAGATGGAACAGCCATAGCTATAGCACAAGATAAAGAATATACTCAATTTGAGGTAGCTGCTATTTTGTACTACTGGAGCTAGAGGAAAAAAGCAAGTGAAAGTTTACATAAACTATAATTTCTTCTTTAAACTCCTGATGTATTCATGGTAGACCTGAGGCTAAATATCCTCTTTTATTTTGTGGCATGCTCATTCAAGCACATTCTATGTTTTTTTAATCCCATCTTTCTATTGTTTGCAGTTCTTATCATAATTTTAAATTCGTATTCTTTATTATGCTTCAGAATTAAAGGGCATTTTTATTTTTTAAAATATATTTTATTGATTATGCTATTACAGTTGTCCCATTTCCCCCCCTTCACTCCCCTCCACCCTGCACACTCCCACCCAAACACATTCTCCCCCTTTAGTTCATGTCCATGAGTCGTACCTATAAGTTCTTTGGCTTCCAATTTTCCTATACTACTCTTATCCTCCCCCTGTCTATTTTCCACCTACCACCTATGCTACTTATTCTCTGTACCTTTTCCCCCTCTCTCCCCCTCCCCTGTTGCTAACCCTCCATGTGATCTCCATTTCTGTGATTCTGTTTCTGTTCTAGTTGTTTGCTTAGTTTGCTTTTGTTTTTGTTTTAGGTGTGGTTGTTAATGATTGTGAGTTTGCTATCATTTTACTGTTCATATTTTTTATCTTCTTTTTCTCAGATAAATCCCTTTAACATTTCATATAATAAGGGCTTGGTGATGATGAACTCTTTTAACTTGACCTTATCTGAGAAGCACTTTATCTGCCCTTCCATTCTAAATGAGAGCTTTGCTGGATAGAGCAATCTTGGATGTAGGTCCTTGCCTTTCATGACTTGGAATACTTCTTTCCAGTCTCTCTTTGCCTGCAAGGTCTCTTTTGAGAAATCAGCTGACAGTCTTATGGGCACTCCTTTGTGGGTAATTGTCTCCTTTTCTCTAGATCCTTCTAGGCTTCTCTCCTTCATTTTAATCTTGTGTGTTGTAATTCTGATGTGCCTTGGTGTGTTCCTCCTTGGGTCCAACTTCTTTGGGACTCTGTGAGCTTCCTGGACTTCCTGGAAGTCTATTTCCTTTGCCAGATTGGGGAAGTTCTCCTTTATTATTTGTTCAAATAACTTTCCACTTGTTGTTCTTCCTCTTCTCTTTTTGGTACCCCTATAATTCGGATGTTGGAACATCTATAGATGTCCTGGAGGTTCCTAAGCCTCTCCTCATTTTTTTTTTGAATTCTTCTTTCTTCATTGTTTTCTGGTTGGATGTTTCTTCCTTCTGATTCACACCGTTGTTTTGAGTCCCAGTTTCCTTCCCATCACTGTTGGTTCCCTGTACATTTTCCTTTATTTCACTTAGTGTAGCCTTCATTTTTTCATCTAATTTGTGGCCAAATTCAACTAATTCTATGAGCATCCTGATCACCAGTGTTTTGAACTGTGCATCTGATAGCTTGGCTATCTCTTCGTCACTTAGTTGTATTTTTTCTGGAGCTTTGATCCATTCTTTCATTTGGCCCTTTTTTTTTTTTTTTTTTTTTTTTGTCTTGATGTGCCTGTTATTTAGTGAGGGGCAGAGCCTTGGGTGTTCACCAGGGCAGGGCAACCCACATTGCTGTGTCGTGATGCTGTATGTGGGGAAGAGCTCCAAGAGGGAACAATGGTGCCTGCTCAGCTCTCTGCCAGATTTCAGTCACTTCCCCACTTCTCACAAGCAAATTGGGCCCTTCTGGTGCTGATTCCTGTGTGGGTGGGTTTGTGCACATTCTAGGACCCTGTGGGTCTCTGCAATGAATTGTCCTGTGAGGCTGGGAGTCTCTCCAGCTGCTTCAACCCCCACAGGTGTTTTCAGTCAGTGGTTTGAGGCTTTATTTCCTCATGCTTGGGCCCTGGGTTGTGCAGTCTGTCCCGCTCCCCAGTTGTTTCTCCTGCTGTATCTGCAAGTGAGTGTAGGACCACCCAGTCCACAATCCACTGCCTTGCCAAGTCCGTCTGCTGCAGCCTTGCCCGCCCCACTCCGCAATCCACCACCTTGCTGGGTCCTCCAGCCACCACCTTACCAAGAGTCCTTTCTGCCCAGCTGCACATCTCTACCCCTCCTACCGGTCTGGATGAGTGTGTCTTCTTTAACTCCTTGGTTGTCGGACTTCCATACAGTTCAGTTTTCTGTCAGTTCTGGTTGTTTTTTGTTTTTAAATTGTTGTTGTCCTTTTGGTTGTGCCAAGAGGCAGAGTGTGTCTACGTACGCCTCCATCTTGGCCAGAAGTTCCTAAAAATCATTTTTAATACCAAAAATAGTCAATGACATCTTAAGTTTTCTGATGGCAATAGTGGTAACCACTTTATCCAACTACATGAAACTCTCAGACTTTTGCATATCATTGTTTATATTTATTTCTTCAAGAAGTTGAAGTAACTTGCCTTTTGTACTTTCAACAGCAGCATCAAATGGGAAAAACTAAAAATTCTGAATGTTGATTTTATAAAATAGTGAAGCTTGGTGGAAGAAGATCACCTTTTCCTTTTTGAAGCACAATAACACTGGGGTCCCTGGCATATATGCTGGCAGGTTTGATGTTAAACCAGCCCCACTTTAACTCTGTTCCTGCTCACCCATGTTGCTTTTCCTTAAGTTCAAGTTTATCACTGCCACTGGGCTAGGTGTCAGGATGGGGAGAATAGTTGCATGTAGAGATGATGTTATATGTGAAATGACTTGAGGTGTTTCCCAATCTCAAGATTTATAGAAAAAGTAGGTGTTTATATACATCTGATGAAAGCCTATTGGTTTTAAAATCTACCTATATTTGCTGTTGAAATGATGATTTTGTGGAAGGAATTTCCCAGAACGGACCAGAAAAGAATAACATTGGGACCAGCATGTGACACTGCAAAAAGAAAGGTTTGACATAATTTATTAAAAACCCTTCCTAAAAGTGACGGAAGAGGTGGGGCAGCCTCAGAAAGTGCTTATGTATGTTCCCAATTGCAGAGAATCAAAGACCATGTAACAAGGGCACATAAATCCTTCCTTTTGGTTAGAGTGTTAAACCGGATGACTTCTAACCTTCCTTCCTCTCTGATTCTGTGATTCATTGTTGGGGAATTCAGCTTACATCAGTATTCTAGTGAGACCAACTGCAGGAAGACTGAGACACCAAGTAATCAAATTGATAATGTTGTTTTTCTCCAACTGGCTGAGCTTCAAGAGGAGCAGCAGAGCATGGCTAAAATAAAACTCTGTTCAGTCCTTACCACCCAATTAGTGATTACCTCTGTTCTTTCAGGGTTGATGAGTTGTAGAGTAAGCTAATATACAGGATCAAATTATGAAATCATAGTCTCACAAATCAGAGATCTTCTTACTCAGTACCAAGCTTTATAAATAACTATAAGATACAAGCAATCAAAAGGCTCAGCTGAAGCAGAAAAAGGTCTGAGCCTTTAAGGGCAGCTTCCTGCGTCATTCCTTCCTGCATCTTTCCCTCCTGCATCAGAAATGCATGTCTGGCCCAGAATAGATGAAGCCTCTGCATGAGGTTTGTGGGATTACACACACAGAGGGGAGCATTTCAGTATGAAACCTCTCCATACAGCTCCCAGAGAGCTGTATAGCTTGTATGACATCTTCTAGAAAGCCATCCCTGCCTCAAAGAGCCTAGGTTCTCTTTACCACAGATAATCTTTAAGGGCATTTCAGAGGTAAGTTCTCTTCTGCCTAGTAAAGAACATTAATCTTTCTACCTGCAGTTCACAAGGAAAGTAGACTCAGTCACCTCCCTTCTTTTCTTTCACCACCCCACCACCCCCCAAAATGTTCCCTTCCAAAGGAAGTGAGCAGATTGCTGGACAGCTCTTTCCTTCTTCAGAGTTCTCATCATTCCTGATCCTTAAGGAAGATGGAAAAAAACATAAATTGCTGATTTTCTCTGAAAGTATAGGCCACCATGATGCTTCATGATTTGAAGCTCTTTGATTCAAGTTTAGTCAGGAACTCTCTGGAACATGTGGGTGGATTTCAGTTCTCTATTTTGCTTGCTTGTACACTGTTCACATGCAGAGCCTCCCCAGGTCATGACTGGGAGTGTGTAGAAAGCTCAGTTTAAATCTGCAATATCTGAGAAGAAAACAATTCTACCCCCCACATACACACCCCAGAGATTCTGATATGTATGATATTTGGGTCAAATAATTGAATATGCTGATATTCAGATTTAAAAATGCTCATTTAGTGAGTTTTTTCAAATAAGGCTTTGAGAGAAGAATTTTCTTTAAACTAAAGATATAAGTGACTATCTTAGTACCATCTATCCAAAGTAGTCTATAGTATAGTATAATCTGTGTCTGTCCATGTTACCTAATTTAAACTTACTCACGACTCCATTGTTCACATCTAGGTACACAAACAGGCTATTCCTAAATCCTTGACTAAATTTAACAATAATGATGATATTGTAATAATAATGACTTATACCTATGTAGCATGGTTTAGAGTTTACAGAGCACTTTCACATGTGTGACTTCTGCCATTTCTGGGGGGTAGGGGGGCCACAAGTCTTCCAAAGCCTGATTTGAACCAGGAAAGGGCCACACCACCAAGTTAAGAACTCTTAACTCAAATAGAAACTTAATTACAGGCTGCACTGGCCCAGGCAGAGTATGTGACCACAACCCCTTATCTGTGCATTTGCAAAACAAGAAAAATGGAACATCTAAGGACTAACTTCATGTTCCTAGCTCTCTGCTGAAAGCCCAATTGTGAAAAGACAATAAGTATAGGAACAGTCTGGATTTGCTTGTTTTCCTTTCTTTCTAAAAATGGAACCTCTGGTCAACTGTAATACATGAAATAATGCATGTGCTAATTAGAGGGCAAGTTTGGTTAACTCGTAACAACCAAAGAGGGGACTTGATAGAAAAGTCTTTTAATTTTAAGGCAGGAGTGAGGAAATTTTTTGTGTTGAGTCACAAGCACACACACAAGGTCATTTTTTAGTACTATTGAATTATTTTTTATTTTAAAATGTGGAAAATATAAGATCTGGAAAGATAAAAAGTTCAGTAAATACTATGCAATAAATAATGTTGAGTATATTGTACTTCTATGTCATGTCCCATTGGGGAAGGAAAAGGGGAAAAGAGAGAGAGAAAGAGAGAGAGAGAGAGAGAAAAGAAGGAAAAGAAAGAAAAGAAGGAAGGAAGGAAGGAGGAAGGAAGAGGTATAATAGGAAACATGAGAAAGATATGAAAGAAATAAAATACAGAGGAAGAGAAGATGAAAAAGACAAAGAATAGCAAGAATTCAGAAGAACTTTAGAATGGAGGGAAGTCAAAGTAAGTTCTAAAGGAATACTGAATAAAGTACTCTTTTCACACTCTATTGCTAGTAGACCCTGTTACCACTTTTTAAGGGCTGTTCTTCAAAATGCTAACTCCTCCTGCACCCAATGGGGAGCCTTAGCTGACCCCAGTTGGCCATGTGAGGAATCCGACTTCTTAGGACTTGGGCCCAATACAAACTCTGCTTTGTTCACAGATGCCCCAACTAAAACTTGATTATGTTGCAAAAAGAAATTTTGGCCATAAGGGTTTTCTCCCCTCCTGTTAAATTTGTCCTTATAGCTAAGTTGAAATAAGGCAAGAGAGCCAGCGTCTGCTGGCAGGTAAAAGACTCCCAACACTTTAGTCAGGATCCTCAATGTACTTCTAAGCACTGTTCACTTAATAGCAAGCCAGTGTAACTAAGTAGTATTCACTGAGTGTCAGAGAATAGTTGGCATTTTTTTAATGTTTTAAACTTGAATTTTTAGTTTGCAAGCTATTTTACTGATGAACTATGTGAAATTCTTTTGACTTAGAGATCTTAGAAAATATAGAACACATCATTTCTTCATAAACCTCATAAACTTATGAGTCTGCCAAGTTTTCATTATAAAGTCTCACATTCCATAAGTCTTGTCTACTTAAATGGAAAGTGTCCATGAGCAGCAAATATGAAGGGGGGAGTTACAAACTAGGGACAACTGTATAGTAAGTTTGAAAAATAAAAGGTTTTTTTACAGTTTTGTATTTCTTTTTTTTTCTACAGTCATTATATGAGACAGATACTGGAAGCTCTACGCTATTGTCATGATAATAACATAATTCACAGAGATGTGAAGGTAAGTCACTTTTATTACTAACTTTAATATTTGTGAAGGGTAAGTGACTTATAATGATAATAATCAGCTTTTTCTTTAATATTCTTATTTAACTGTTTTATGTTTGCAGAGTCACTATACTAATTCTTAAAACAGCACTTTTTATAATTTCAGTTTCCTTATTTTTGTTAAAATGTACATGCATTCTAAAATTCTGTTATTCCTCTTTCATGTGTGTGTGAGAGAAGAATAAAAAATCCAACATACAGAAAAAAAGCAAACAATATCCTATACTAAGTTAATTGGGGGAGGGGAATGAGAATTGGTTTATATAGTAAAAAACTTATCATACACCTGTAATTTTGTAGTGTTGCAGTGTAAGAATAGTCAGTAGTTTATTTTCTTTGCACATTTTTAAAAATAGTCTGAGATCATTATAAATGTAATATGGTGTATACCCTTAGGAATATGAGTATTACCATTATTCAGTCTTTCTGCCTATTTGATGCCAGTAACAAGTTCATGAGAACTGTCAGTCCCTGGCTCTAACAGTGTTGGGCAAAACATAGAGACATGAAAGGAAGATCTTCCTCTTGATTTCCAACCCCTTCTAAGGCGCTGAATCACTAAGAGCCTCTGAGGTCTCTTTGGCCCTGTTGTCCACTTTCAGTGCTCTGATATTTTGCCTGTAGCCTCTCTCTCTAATGTATACCATCCACAGACACAATGCTCTCCTTCCCTCAAGACATATTATCAAAGGCTTGGCTTCTTTAATGTATTTTAAGAAAATCAAGTAGAGCCCTGACTGGCATGGCTCATTTGGTTGGGTGTCATCCCACAGAGTGAAAGGTCACCAGTTCAATTTCCGCTCAGGGCACATGCCTGGGTTGCAGGTTTGGTCCCCAGTATGGGGCACAAGTGAGTGGCAGCCGATTGATGTTTTTCACATTGATGTTTCTCTCCCTTTCTTTATCCCTCCCTTCCCCTCTCTCTAAGAATAAATAAATAAAATCTGTTCTTAAAAAAAGAAAAGAAAATCAAGTAGAGTTCAATTTACTATGTTTGGGAAATTTTAACTGGAATTCTTGTGGTTAAAAGCTGAGGAAAAGTGTAAGCAATTCCAAAACAATCCAGAGGCATGTTATAATAGCAAATGAAAAATCATTGGAGAAATTTGCAAAATACACATTACTGTAAAATTAGTTGTGAAATATCTTATTCATGCTTTTCAAATGTGGTGCTAGGAAATGATACTGTTATTATCCACAGTCAATACTGAGAAACCCACTGGATACATGGTACTTTTATTTAAACAGTATTCTTCAGTTATATAAACAAAGAGAATAAAAAGCATGGGAAGATAGAGGGGTCAAACTTGTAAATGGTCATAGCATACCCTGTTATTCTTTTGCACTTAATTAATACAAGAAGGTAGATTTATACAAACTAAAATATATCTCCTTGGATGTATATAAAATATATACAAGACAGAAATGACCATTTGAAAACTTAAGTGGGCAAAACAGATTCTTAGGTTATATAATAGCATTGTGTTTTAAAAAATGCCTTTGCTTAAGAGACGATTTTATTTTGAGTTCTAGTCTTCAAAGCTAATTATATCAACATCATATAATGAATAATGATTGACAACATACTTTATTGTAATACTTTCAATAATATAGTCAGCTTTTGATTAACCATGGTATTTGATATCATGGTTATTTGGATATACAATCCAAAACCAAATAAAATCCCAAAGTAGTTATATTTGATTTCACCTCCTCATTTACCTTCTGATTGATTCATTCCAATGTTTGGATGCCTACTTCATGCAGAATACCGTGCTTGGGGCCCTGAAGCTATTATGGTCTCAGTAGAGAGATATGAGGCAGTATATTATTATTGTGGATCAACACAAAGCTAAACTTAGTGACTTCAAACAGCAACTATCATTTATTTGCTCACAGTTACACAGTTTGGACAGAGCTTGATTAGGCCTCCTCAGTTGTTTCTCAGGCTGTTGGCTGAGGGGGCATGGCTAGTATCCATTAGGGCTTCTCTCACTTTTCTGGCACCTCAATTGAAGTGACTAGAACAGCTGGGAGCTAGCTAGGCCTGCTTCATAGTCTCTCATTCATGGCATCTATCTCTCTCCATCTCTCTCTCCACCCCCTCACTTCCTCCCTCCCTCCACAAAAGAGTAAAAATGGAAGTTTTCAGGCCTCTTGAAGCCTCAACACAAAATTGACACTGTGCCATGTCCTCTGCATTTTGTTAGTCAAAGGTCACAAGGCTAGATTTGAGAGGAGGAAAAATAGACTACACCTTTTGGTTGCTGGAGCTGCATATATGCACAAAGATAGGAAAACTTGTTTGTGGCCATCTTCACAAACAGGCAAAACAAATAATTACTGTCCAAGGTAGAAGGTAGGAAATATCATTAAAAAACAAAGTAGGAGAAATATCATGGAGGAGGTCACTTTTGAGGCTGGTCTTGAGTCATGGGGTAGTTACATGGAAACAGAAGGACATTTCCAGCAAAAGAAACAGTGTGTGCAAAGGCTCAAGATTAACAATGAATTTTATTAAATTAGTTTATCTCTAAGGCACATGCCAAATAATTTTGAGGAAGCACCCAAAAACATGCTCAGGAAGGGAAGAGTGAAGTAATTCTCAAACTACAAATGAATAAGAGGAAATCACCAGGAAAGGCACTATTATTCAGTTGGCAAGCATACTCAACATAGAGCACATATATTTTTAATGGCATTCTTTATATTTTAGTTCCCAAAATTTATACATTTTGCATGGGTAAATGAAATATTCACATTATGCTACTTGGTAATTTTCAGTTTGGGTATATTTTTCTTAAGACATTCATCCAGAAAATATGTATTGAGTGCCTACTGTGTGTCAGACACTATTCTAGAAACCAGAGCTACAGAGTGAACAAAACAGACAAAAATCATTCCCCACATGAGCTGACTTTCTAGTTCAGGGAGACAGACACTAATCAATGAGCATAAATAAGTCTACTGTATAGTAAGTTAGAAGGTGAAAAGGACTACAGAAAAAAAGTAAAGTAGCAGCAGTCAAAGGAATAGGGACTGCAAGACAAGGGGTTGCGATTTTAAATACGGTGATCAAAGCAGACCGCATTGAGATGACATCTGAGTAAGGACTTGAAGGAGCAGAGAGAGTGGGCTAACTGATAGGGAAGGAAGGGTGTTTTGGCTAAAAGGAAAGCCCAATGCAAAGGCACTAAAGCAAGAGCATAACTGACCCTACCCACTCCCCAGCACAGTAAAAAATCCAAGTATAACTTGACTCCAGAGTCAGTCCATTGCATCCACGGATTCAACCAAACATGGACTGAGAAGAGATTTTTCGATACACAGTTGGGAAACCCCAGTTGGGAATACTAAAATACTCTTTTTGATCCACAATTGGTTGGATCCCCAGATGCAAAACCTGTAGATACAGAAGGGCTGACTGTATTTATTGAAAAAAAAATCCACATGTAAATGGACCCTCACAGTTCAAAACTGTGTTGTTCAAGGGTCAAGTATACATTGTTTTGCTGATAATACATTGAATACGGGCTCAAAAGCAGAAGCAAGGAAACAGGAGTTGGACCAGAGTGGAAGCAATGGGAGTGGCAAAAAAACTAGATTCCAGATATATTTTGAAGGTTGTGTCAACAGGAATCCAAAGTAGTTTTATTCAGGAAATTTTATAGGTGTTTTTCAATGTACTGGTTATAAAATTTTTATATTTATTGATTTTAGAGAGAGAGAAAGAGAAGGAAGAGAAAGAGAGAGAAACATCAATTTGTTGTTCCACTTATTTATGCATTTACTGTTTGATATTTGTATGTGCCCTGACCTGGGATCAAACCCCCAGCCTTGGCATATTGGGACAACACTCTAACCACGTGAGCTACCAGACCAGGTCCCATAGTGGTCATTATAAAACTTTACTAACAGTGTATTTCACATGGCTAATAATTTAAAATTTCACTTGATGTGTTGTTAATATTTTTGCTAATAAAGCAGTCTTTTAGCTTTTCTTCACATTCAGATATATAGTAAATGACTTGAATGTATGTAGATTTCATTAGATTTTGAGTTTTGTATCAATAAAGTTTTTATGAAATTTTTCTTTACACTTAGTAAAGAAAATAAAAGCAATGCTTCATTCCTTTAAAAAATTTTCAGATTATTTAATCACCTGTTGCATCTAGCCAAGGACATTCTCAGTCGCTTCCTCTTTTCTTCTCCCTCTCTCCATTTTCCCCTTACCCCCTTTCCTCCCCTCTCCATTTCCCTGTACACCTCTCCCTTTCCTCTTTCCCCCTTTCTCATAATTCTTGGCATTGATCCAAAAGCATTAGGTTTTCCAAAGGCCCCAGCATTATATTAATTAATAATGTTTTTTATCTTGCCCTGGCTGGTGTGGCTCAGTGGATTGAGTGCCAGCCAGCGAAACAAAGAATTGATGGTTCAATTCCTGGTCAGGGCTCATGCCTGGGTTGCGGGCCAGGTCCCTAATGGGGGTGCGCAAGAAGAAACCACTCATTGATGTTTTTCTCCCTTTCTTTCTCTCTCCCTTCCCCTCTCTATAAATAAATAAATAACATCTTTTTTAAAAAATAATGCTTTTTGTCTTTACATGGTAGGCATTTCTTTTTAAAATCATCATAATTGAGTAAAAATTTTTGTTGTATCAGGTTAGAATTGAGTTTATGATACCACATGACTTGTAGTGGAAATGGATTCATTTGGAGAAGCAGTTCCCTATGAAAATTGGGGGAAATGAATTGTATAAGCCTTTGAAATTTAGGGAAGCATGTTATCATAGTACAGAGTCTCCCAGAAGCCACCCTAGTGACACTTGGACTTGGGTATTTTATTGTAGGAGTGAGTCTGTCCTGTGTATTTTTGCCTCTACCTAGCCTCTACCCACCAGATGCCAATAGCCTTTCCCCCAGTTATGACAGCATGGATGGAACTAGAGAAATAAGTGAAATAAGTGAAATAAGCCAGGTGGTAAAAGACAAATATCATATGATCTCACCTATAAATGGTACCTCACCTATAAGTGGAATCTCCTTAATCAACAAAACAAACAAGCAAGCAAAATATAACCAGAGACATTGAAATAAAGAACAAACCTACAGTATCCAGAGGGGAAGTGGGAGAGGGATAATGGGGGGAAAGGGGGGAGGGGTCATCAAGGAACATGTATAAAGGACCCATGGACAAAGACAACAGGGGGCTAGAATAGAGGGTGGGAGGTGGGGATGGCTATGGTGGGTGGGAGTCGGGGGGAGAAATAGAGACAGCTGTACTTGAACAAGAATAAAAAAGAAAGAAAACATAAATAATTTCATATGTGGAAAAATAATGATTATGTATCCATTGAAAATAATGAGGTAGATGTGAAAAAAAAGTCTCCAAATATTGTCAAATGTCCCTGGGACACAAAAATCACCCCTGGTTAAGACCCAGTCATAATGTAATGTTATCTTTCTCGTGCTTTGCCTCCCTACAGGCATATATTAACAGACACATGAAAATGCCTTTTTCTTCTGTCACCTTCTTCCTTTTATTCCTCTTTTTCTTGTAAAGGATGTGAAAATTTTGATTGTGTTTCAGTTTTTCTCTTTGCTTCCTCTCACCCCTAAATTAAAAGTACTTTAGAAAGAAATAGTACAGCTGTCAAGGTAAATGCAACTTCTGGCTCTTTGCCTACTTGCATTGGCTCTGTTAAGCACCAAGTGTTGGTGGAGTTCTCTTGTCTCTCCTAACTCCTGGAAACAGCCTCACAGTGCATCACCTGGGTGTGGGAAGACAAGCAATCTTGACACCTTTCTGTGGCTCTCTGACCTACTGACACACAATTTTAATAACTGAAGTTGAAGTTCAGCAGCTTCTCTGAATGCAGTCTGCTATCACTATCACTTTCTTTTCCAAGTGGGGCCTATGTGCAGGACATTTGAGATGTCAGTTTTTAGTTCTCAGAACTAGGCAAAAAACCCAGTTACACAGATGCAGACAGAAGCCTCCACCCAGCATTTCTGTGTGTGCTTCCCTTAAATGGTTTTCCTTGCTAACCCATGAACACGTCTGGCAGCCCTTTGGTCCCCTTCTGGTTTCAGTTCTCTTTTCACCTGTTGTGGGCCAGACTTTTATTATAAATGGGTGTTCATCATCTACTGGTTGCCATAGCATTGTGGATTTCTTACAGTATTTCTTCCTCTATTGCTCTTGGTTGCTGATATTCCTTTTCCATCCCTTACCACAGCTCCCAAAATCCCTCGTGTTCTATAAAGAAATTGAAATTTTCATTAAAATGAAAACTGACTTATTTTGTTCTTTATTATAGGAAGCATACTGGTTAAGCTTCTGCATTACTTTTGAACATTGTTGAGCATAATCTGCATTCCATTCAGCTCTCATGTGGAGTTTTAATAATTGTACTTTGAAAAATCTCATGAATTATAAGATCATCTTAAAATTACCTTTTATTTCCAACTGCTGTGCTTCTCCTCTCCCACTCCACCTTTCAAAAAAATCAACTCCTTGATTTCAAAAGAAAAGAATGACTGTTTCTTTTGCTAATGAGATGTGAATCCTTTCACTGCTCTGCGTCTTCTGAGCCAGGGGCAGCAAGCATGTATGATGTAACCAAAACCTATTTTTCTGTCAGATGTATAACCTTTCTAGCTGTAGTAACTCTTCCCTCTGATACCAATTCAGTTTGAATTTGGGAGTAGTCTGAGGAAGGTCTATGGCATTAGGCTGCATAATTGAAATGCTTGGCGTATGACCAGTGTCCCTCTGTGCTCCCTTTGTGATTTGCCAAGCAAGATTTCCTTTCAGCCTATTTTCCCACATTTGCCCATGCAGTAATATCTCCATCCTGCACATGGTAGGGCCAGGAATAGGCTGTGGGAGTCCTCACCTAATCAGAACAGGGTGGACATCCTCCTCTTCTACCCAGGGAGTAGAAACTTGCTTCCAGGTTGAGTAGTCTATTCTTAATTTTGCTTGTCTAGTCTTAATGGTTTGTGCTCCTGATTGATAGTTTGAAAGCTTGCCTTGATGAGAGGTGTGTCTATGGAAAGGATAATAGGGGAATGAACATTTATTTCTCATGGCCTGTTTTAAGATATACTCTTGTTGCCCTGAATCAAAATTCAGTGTTTTTGAAAGTGTTTGGCTATAACTCATAAGCACATTAAAAGTACTGTTTTCCTGAAATCCACTTTAAATTTAGGGTAAATTTAGAAAGTGATATTCTATATAAAATATTTGCCATGACATTGAATAGTCAGTTCTTCAGTCACACATAAAATTCAACATGATTTTCAATCACCTGTTCAAGAAAGCTTGTATGGTGTAATGATAAACGTGATGAGTTTAATAAGCTCAGTGTAGAGAATTAAATGGGAGTTTTCTGTCAGAATGAGCAACTCACAGAGAAATTGTGTAACTCTATTTCTGCCTTTTTTAAATGCAGGAAACTCTATTTTGGCAATATCTTTTACATTTTATTTAAAGTAGTAGCAATGTAAAGAGTGACTTTTTAAAATAATGATTTTTATTTTATAACTTATATAAGAATAAAACTACTGGTACAACTTTGGGAAAGCTACATGTCTTAGGGAACTCCCCTGGTCAACTTTGAGCTGTTCTGTGATTTTCATGTCTATGAGGTTACTAGCTTAGACACCTCTGTTTACAGCCAGCACACAGGAAGTCACCTGGAGTTCCCAGGTTTGCCTTTGTCTGTGCAAGTCAATCAGCCAGATATCAGATTGCTACTGTAAAAGAATAAATGTACACTGTAAATATTTGAAGCTTGCATGTGTTTTTTCAGACTTTTCTCTGAACATTTTCTTCTCTCGATTGACAATTGAAATCAAAAAGGGGAAAAAACACTTACTGTTCATTTTCTATTCTTTTAAAATTAAAGTTGTGCAGACATGTTGGGAAAACTTCTAGTGATATTGATCATGTGGCCCTTCGGGAATCTGTACAGTCAAATGTTTCTGCATTTTTAATTCAGAAACAAAATATGCTATGAGTTTAAAGGCTTGGAAGTGCTATGTGAACTTACTTGAAACTTCTTTTGAGCACTGAAGAAATGACTATATAGAGGATAAATGAGTCTTTAAGCAATCTCTAAGTAACAAATTATAATTAATATTTATTCAACTTTCTTTTGTGTGGTTCTTATCTGAGCAGAGAATACAAGTACCATAGGAATAGAAATAGAAAACAGACTATAGCTCTAAAGGTACTTATGATCTCTTCAGGAAGCTGAAAAACATAATTTTTTAAAAATAATAATTATAATGCATATGATACAGAATACAGTCACCATCATTTGTCTGACAAGATTACATGGAAGAAAGAAATAACCATTAAGAAATGCTTACTCTTTAAATATTTATTTAGATATTGGAGAAATTTGGGGCTTCAGTTTTTCATCATTACATCGACATACTTTAAGGTTGTGGTGATTTAAATAATACATGTAAAGCATAGAAAAAGAATGCCTGACACATATCAAGTGCTTAGTAAATGGTAGCTACTCATAACAGTAACGTCATCTGATTTAATAATAGTACCTATGAATTATGTAGTGCTTTTCCATTCCACAAATGAAGAAATTAACACTTAAAGAGGGTAAGTTGCCTGTGATTGTCCAGCTAAATAAGAGGTCAAGCTAGGATTGAACCCAGGGATTCCAGCTCCAGAGACCAATCTCTCAACACTGATGCTAGCACACTGTTTTATCATTCATTCATTTATTTCACAAAAACAAATCAAGCATATCTACATGCCAAGGACTATTTGTCATTAATAACATCATATTAAATGCATAGGAAAATATACTAAATGTGATGGAGATTGGCATATAATGACATTGTATTAACTTTTTATTGTGACAAAGCCTAATCCAAATATTTAAGCATATTTATAAATAACATCTGCTTAATAAATACCAGAATCAATGACTATTTCTTCTCCTAGTAACATGAGCTAGATTATACCAAATAAATAACTGTGTTTATAAAACTTTGGATTCTTACTCTGTATCGTTCATACATTTAGACAGGACTTAACTGAAGAAATTTCATATTCACTTTTTTCTTTTACTCACTCTTAAAGTTACCAACAAAACACTATCCATAGATTGACCCTTGTATTCTAACTACTGGAAAGCAGAAAAGTCATACACCATTTGCTTCTTTATCCTACCGTCACAAAATACTGAGTTCTGAATAGAAGCATCCATGGTTGAGTTTAAATAGAATATTGTCTCTTAGCTTCATGTGCAGTGGGATCCTTTCAGTATGCTTGACTTTTGCCTGCATTCAATCTCTTCCATCTCAACCTTCATTATAAGTGGAACTGTAAAGTGAGTTTTGTGATTGTTTATTTTTTAAACCAAAGAGGTTTTCTTGGTTCCTGTTATCAGCCGAGCTGTGACCTGTTGATCATGTAGTTTAGTGTCCCCAGTAGAGTCATATGAACACTTTTCTATTTGGTGGTGTTTTCCATTCAGAGGTCAACCACAGGATTGTATACGTGTTGAATCAGATTTTTTTAAAGAGATTATATATTGTCTTCTTGAATGTTTTATCTAAAAAAAGAAATATAATGGGGTCTGTGCTACTTCTAGCTGATGCAAGACAGGTGAGGATGTTTTTTATTTCGATTAAATAATTCAGTTGCTTACAGTTATCTCTTTGGTGCACAGCATAAAAAATGGGTTTAAAAATGCTAAGTGGGAGGAAACAAACTATTAGTAGAATCTGGATGACCAAAAGATGCTTCCTCACAGAACTGTAAGTCAAATCTTTCTCTGTAATGGATGTACAGGTTCTTATTTTTCTCAGATGACTGACAAAAGAGTAGTATGATGTCAGTACAACTAAAAATGAAAATCCAGTAAATGTGGTTCCAATGAGGCCTGCAGTCTGAGAGATCTTGGCTCCTAATTCCACATTCCGGTTATAGCACCTGGTCTCTTCTCCTTCTGTAGCCTCCACAGCTGAGTAGTATATGATAACTGGAACAATTAAGCCTAGTACAACTCCCCATATATAAACACATAGTTTTTTTGCAAAGTTGGGCTGGCGGAATTTTTTCAGTAACTGACCATAAAATACTTTCTCATAGCACGATGTGGTCTCTTGTATGGAATCCTTTTTCATTAAGGTGGCATAGCGACTTATCGCAATCCAACTTAAAATTAAGAGGCTGACAAACATACATACATGCATGGATAGAGTCCCAAAAAAATTGACCACCCTGCATTGTGTTGATTGATATTCCCATTGAAAGCCTTTGAGGAAATAGATACCCATGAAAGGCATAGCACTGCACACAAGTAAGTTTGCAGTCACAAGATGTGTTAGGTAGATGTGAGTTGATGTTTTCTTACCTATTTTTGCTGAAAATACCCATTGAGCAAGAGAATTTCCAAACAGACCAATGATACAAAGGAAGATATAAAGGACTGGTAAACCCATGGAAGAGATCATGGATGGCTGAATACATGTTGAGTTGTTACTCATTGATATCAGATTTTCTTGCATTATGTCACAGGAGCTAGAACAGAATTGCAGATATTTAATATTAAAGTTATAGATGGTATTTAAGTTGAGTATTTTTAAAGCATTGTATAAAATAGTAACATAAATGTATTAGATGGAAAAGGAAAGTACAGATGCCATCTCACCTTTTATGATCAAAATTGTCCAGTTGAAATAAAAGCAAAAAGTTGATTGTTGTTTAAAATAACTTTGTCTAAAAAATAAAATTTGATACAAATAGTTAAATGCCTGAGTTTTATCATTTTATACTAGAGGAATTTATAATTCTTACATTAGATTATAAAGCAATTTGTATATAACAGTTGATTTTTTGCCTAGAAAGGTAATTTTTAAAAATTTAACACAATGCAAGCAATACATACTGGCCAAAGGAGTGTGGTACAAAAGCATTTTGTGACCACATTAATAGAGAGAAGACTGATTTTTAACTGTCACCTTAATTGTACATAAATATTTTTCAAAATGGTTTCTTTTCATGGCTAGGTCAAAGCACTTCTCCATAATCTAACGCTATTAAAAGAGTCTCTTTTCATATTTCAGAAGTAAACTTAATTCCACATAAACAAATATTCAGGCAGGATCCTGAATTGAACAGAAGGAAAGTGTAGTAACCAAGGATAAAGACCAAAATCCAAGGGTCTTTACCAACCGTCATCAGTAGTTTCTTATTTCAAATATTTAATGCTAAACTATCATGCTCAAATAAAAAGTTTAAAATTCTATGTCAGAACTATAGTTGCTGTGCTGGTTGGTTAGAGTGCCCTCATGTGTCTTTGTGTGTAATTGACTATCTTGGTTTTTCAGAGTGTATGTTTTTTAGAAGCTATTTTAATCACAGCATAAATGCAGGTATGCTCTTTGCTTTTTTATGTCATATTTTTAAATATTTCTCCAAAGGGTATGCATAAAGTGTTGAAGAGTCATATACAAACTGCTTTTCATTCTTATTTTTCTCATATCCTCATTTCTTTCAAGTGAGAATAATAAAAGTTACTGGATTCTGGTCAAATAAGAATCATGAGCTCTATTCAGTATGTGCCATACTATGTTTTTCACCATAACTTTCTAGGTTCAACATTCTTTATTCTTTTATAATCTGTAGTGTGGATTCTCAATCTTATTTCTATTATCATATTTTCTCTTTTGATAAACACAAAATTTTTACCATATACTGCCTTCTGAGATTTATATGCCCCCAGCCCCTCGGGGCTCTTTACTCCCTATCCCTCTCAGAATCATGGCTGTCTTTTTACCTCTTGGATTACAGAAAAAGTATATTTGAAAAAATCCCTATTATAATTTTTGAAATATTTTTTAAAACCAAATAATATACACCTAAAGACTTAAAAGCTTGAGGGCTTTGCAGTGTCTATATGTTCAAATACTGTGACCTTTAAGTAATGTCCACTGATATCTTTGTCATTTAATTTTCTTTGCGATTTTTATTTAGAAAATAGTTGATGTGCTTCAAAGTTAGTGTATATCTAGTTGTAAATATACAGTATAACCTAAACTGTAACAAATCAGTCAACTAGAAAGTAAAATAAGCCAGTTTATTTCCTAAGAAAAATTTATCTGATAAAAATAGTTTTTACTTTCCATAAGGAATAGAGCTTCCCTTTATGATGATATTAAAGAAAAACACTACCCCCCGCCTTGTATAGATAATACATTATATACTAAAATCTATAAAAGTAATAGTGTTTCTGTATTAATAGATAGTACTCCTTTTTTGAAGTAGGCCAACTCATACAGCATCTGATATCTCATATTACTCATTACCATTGCCTTGCTTTTCTATTTCACACTAGCAAATGTTTCAGAACAGAAGGGAGGTTAAAAAAAAGACCTTCCCAGAGTCTAGCATTATCAGACAGATGACAATGAGACTCTGTAGAACTTCAACATAACAAATGACAACTAGCTCACATCTTTAGCTTCCCAAATATCAAACTTGTATTTACTGTGTACCTCTCCTTTAAAAATAAACTTGGATTATAAAACTGTTGGATAATTATTTTCTAAAATTTGGAAAATACTATAACACTTAAGAAATCAAATAAAAATCACCTATTATATATATACAGAATTGCTCTCCAGAAAATGTCTACAAGTCTGCATTCCCCTCAGTAGAGTGTCTGTCTTGGGTCATGCACACATTGTGTCCCTGCTAATTTGACAAATGAAAAAAGCTCTACAACTCTGACTTCAGTTACTAATGATTATGTACATAATATGCTGACTACCTTTCCTGATTTGTTTTCAACATTTAAACAATTAAGTTCTGTTAGAATTTTTACACAGTTATCTTTTAAGGTAAAAGTAAGTGATCAGTCTTACCTGTACAAGTAGTTTATGCCAATCAAGGCTCTGGTTTTCAGGGCAGTGATGAGATGCTAAAACACTTCACACTTAAAATTCTCTGATCATCACTCTTTCGGTATCCTTCAGTTTTTATCAGTGTGAACAGGTTCATGCATGACACCAACGACAGAGGTGAAAAGAAAAAAGGAAATTAAACAGTATTGTAGAAATTCAATATCTGTAGTAAATGCAGCAACTATCTCCACCCACAAAAAAAAAAAAACCTTATTTCTCTATTTCTGCAGTGGGAGGAAGTTGGTGGACCATATATATACTGGACTTCCATGTGATTATTTTATGACCTTTATGACCCAGTTACACTTCAGTTAGCTTTATTAGCATGTTTGATTGAAGTTCATAGGTTTAATTGCCATGGCTAGTTAGTTTTATACAACACAGTGGTAGAGGGAACCACTCCATACTGACCCAATAAAATATTATTACAAACTCATCTGTAAAATTATCTGTGGATGACTTATTTACAATTCATCTTTGTCAAGAATGAAAAGAAGCAGAACTCAAAGTTTTCTTACCTACAGAAGCTTACTAGACTCAAATATCATAGAGCTAGAATAGAACTTCATGATCACCTATGAGTGTAAAGCCTTTATTTTAAGGAAAAAGAAACGAGGCCCAGTGCAGCACACTTTAAGCACAGAGTGCACCCCAGGAGTTTTGGTTCCAACTTGATTACTAAGATCTAGCCCATTCTAGTCTGAATTGCCCTGTGCTGCCTCCATTCAGATTTAAAGTTGGTTTGGAGCATTTCATAATGGATTTGGGGAATTCTGGAAAGTGCTAGATATGAAGACCAAATGTGCCTCAGATGAAATAAATAGTTACATTATGATATAAAGAATTTCAAAACCAATTTTATGTATAAAATCGCTTAACCAGTAACTAAATGACAGCTAAGTGTGTACAGCTGGGGAGCCAGACCTGAGTCACACACTACCCCTTTCTTGGGAAGTTAAACCACTGGGAGTCTGGGAATGGGAACAGAAATCTAATGTCATCAAGTCTGAGTACTTTATCAGTAAGTCTCCATTTAAAATTAATAGTACTTTGCCATTTCTCAACCCCCGATGCTTACCCTATTTCATGTTAATTGCATAAATCTTCCCTAATGTTTGCTAATATTTCTCTCTAAACCAAGTGAGAACCACCTTAGTGTCTAGATTTTGTTCGCTGCTGTTCATCTCTGCAATGCTTACCTTGATTTAATTAAAAACAGTGACTCATCAAGGGTTACATGGCCATTGATGGCAGAATAATTTGACCTCTGGAATTCATGTCATTATTCAACAGTTTTTCATGTTCCACTAAGGAATTACTTAGAACAAAAAACAGTTTGAAGTAATTTAGAGAAGAAAGAATGGAATGCTGTTCATAAGTGATCGGAAGACAATTTTAATATCATCTGTTTGAGTCTTATGTACCTTTGGTCCAAAAAAGAATGTCCTTGTTCTCCAAACTTTTCTTCCATTGTCCCCACACTCAGTAAAAAATATCACTACTTCTTTAGTTATTCAAACTAAAAACCTAGGAATTAGCTTTGATTCTATTCTTTCCTTCACATTTCATATCCAGTACCTCCTACTGCAGCTTCGATCACCACCACCACCACTACTAATTAGCAGAAAATAGGTCCTGTCCAAAACATCCAGAGATATTTGGTCTGTGCCAAAAGGTCCTTGAAATTTGGTCCTGTCAGAATCATCTACACTTAAGAAATGTCCCTGGGTTCAAACAACCCATAATGTTTATTTATACTTTTGGTTTATAGGATTAACACATTAAAAATACCATCAGGAGGTTTTGGCCAAAATGGAGGCATAGATAGACACCCTTCACCTCCTCACACAACCATAAGAAGATAACAACCAATCTAAAAACAAAAACAAAAAAATCACAACTGCCAGAAAATCAAACGGTATGGAAGTCCAACAAACAAGGATTTGAAGAAGAAACATTCATATAGATGGGAAGGAAGGATAGAGTCAGGCAGCCAGGGTGTAGAGGACATGGTGTGGTGCAGCAAGGTGGTGGCAGCTAGGGAGCAGCAGCAGCAGCTGGTGGAATGGGCAGTCCCTCATTCACACATAGCAAATAAAAACCAGGAGGGACAACTGGAGAGTGAGTGATCCCAACCCCAGAGCAGACTGTGCAGTCCAGGGTTCTTGTGCCAGGAAAATAAAGCCTCATAACCTCTGGCTGTAAAAACCAGTGGGGATTGGGACAGCAGAAGAAACTGCCTGTCTCACGACAGTCCATCTAAAGGATCCACAGGATCCTAGAATGTACACAAACCTACCAACTCAGGGAATCAGCACCAGAGCAGCAACTAGAAGGGAGCCAGTTACTCATGGGAAGTGGAAGAAGTGACTGCAAATAGGGCAAGAGCCAAGCAAGCAGCATTGTTCCCTCTCTCTCTGACCCCTCCCCCATGTACAGCACCTCCAAGCTTCGAAGCAGGTTGCCCCACCCTGGCAAATACATAAGGCTCCGCCCCTTACAATGTAACAGGTGTGCCAACACAGGGAGTCAAAGTAGCTCTACTTAATACACAGAAACACAGGGAGGCTGCCAAATTGAGGAGACAAATAAATATGGCCCAAATGAAACAGATCAAAACTCCAGAAAAAGAACTAAGTGACACGGAGATAGCCAACTTATCAGATGTAGACTTCAAAACACTGGTGATCAGGATGCTCAGAGAAATGACTGGGTATGGCCACAAAATAAAGGAAGAACTGAAGGCTATACAAAGTGAGATAAAAATATAAAGGAAACCAACAGTGAAGGGAAGGAAGCTGGGATTCAAATCAACAATTTGGAACAAAAGGAAGAAAAAAACATTCACCTGGAACAGAAAGAAGAAACAAGAATTTGAAGAAAAGGAAGAGGGGCTTAGGAACCCCTGGGACAACTTTAAACATACTAACATTTGCATCATAGGGATGCCAGAAGGAAGAGGAAGAGGAAAAAATTGAAAATTTATTTGAAAAAATAATGAAAGAAAACTTCCCCAATTTGGTGAAAGAAATAGACATACAAGTCCAGGAAGTTCAGAGAGTCCCAAACAATTGGACACAAAGAGGGCCACACCAAGACACGTCATAATTAAAATGCCAAAGGTTACAATAAAGAGAGAATCTTAAAGGCAGCAAAAGATAAGAAGAGAGTTACCTACAAAAGAGTTCCCATAAGACTATCAGCTGATTTCTCAAAAGAAACCTTGCAGGCAAGAAGGGGCTGGAAAGAAGTATTCCAAGTCATGAAAGGCAAAGACCTACATCCAAGATTACTCTAGTCAGCAAAGCTCTCACTTAGAATGGAAGGGCAGATAAAGTGCTTCCCAGATGAGGTCAAGTTAAAGGAGTTCATCATCACCAAGCCCTTATTATATGAAATATTAAAGGAACTTATCTAAGAAAAAGAAGATAAAAATATGAGCAGTAAAATGACAACAAACTCACAACTATCAACAACCGAACCTAAAAAAAAAAACAACTAAGCAAACAACTAAAACAGACACAGAGTCACAGAAATGGAGATCATATGGAGGGACATCAATGGGGAGAGGGAGTGGGGAGAATGGGAGAAAAGGCACAGGGATTAAGAAGCATAATTGGTAGGTACCAAATAGACCGGGGTGTATTAAGAATAGTATAGGAGCCTTGGCTGGTGTGGCTCAGTGGATTGAGTTCCGGTCTGTGAACCAGGGGGTTTCCGGTTCAATTTCCAATTGGAGCACACACCTGGGTTGCAGACTGGGTCCTCAGTGCGGGGAGAACAAGAACCACCACACATTGATGTTTCCTTTCCTCTCTTTCTCCCTCCCTTCCCCTCTGTCTAAAAATGGATGAATAAAATTTTTATTAAAAAAAGTATAGGAAATGGAGAAGCTAAAGAACTTATATGTACAGCCAATGGACATGAACTAAGGCGGTAATTGCTGGAGGGAAGGACAGGTGTCTGGCAGAGGGAAACAAAGAAACAAAAATGAGACAACTGTAATAGCATAATCAATAAAATATACTTTATAAAAATATTATATGTTATTGGTCCAATAATTGTGTTAGGGCTGTACTGCCAATAATAACCCTTCTAGCCTCAGTAGCCTAGCTGATCATGACACGTGGGCTTAGGTAGATGGGTTTGGTGTAGACCAAATGTCTCTGTGGACATTTTGGACAGGACCAAATGTCATACAAGACCACCATCACCAGTATTGGCGACATTTAATGAAAGCTTGTTATATGTCAGACCTCCTGCTATGTGCTTTTACATGCATGTCTTATTTAATCTTCATGACACCCTCTGAAATAAATATCTTCATTTTTTTAATATTTTATTGATTATGCTATTACAGCTGTCCGGTTGCCCCCTCCACCCTGCACACGCTCCCCCACCCACATTCCCCCCTCTAGTTCATGTCCATGTGTCATAAGTTCTTTAGCTTCCACATTTCCCCTACTATTCTTGCCCTCCCCCTGTCTATTTTCTACCTACCATCCATGCTACTTATTCTCTGTACCTTTTCCCCCTCTCTCCTCCTCCCACTCCCCTGT
>CM052552.1:47094010-47130646 GCA_028533065.1 Trachops cirrhosus
AGTTCTGCTTTTGCTACACAAGTCCAGATGCTCTTGCGTAACATTTCTAATTACTTTGTATATTGTCTGCCAAATACTGATCTCTTAAGTGTTCTGCTCTGCCCCTTATCATTTACTCCTTGAGGCGTTAGAGTAGTACCATTGTCGGTGGTGGTCCTAAGAATTGGAATGACCTCAGAGGTAGCAGTTGGAAAGCACATGGAAAATTAGCAGGCTTAGGGAAGAAAAGAAACTTTAACATTGGATTAAATGAGGCAAAATATAAGTCCTGCCTTATGCTAAGTTGCCTGCTTTTAAGATATTTGTGTGTGTGTCAGCTGTGTTTTTTACTCTGACTCCAGAATTCATTTGGAGTGGTGCAATAAGAATAGGATATCAAAGGATAGTCCTGTGGTAATTTATTTTGACAATCAGATCCAGAACCCAGAGGACACAGCACAACTCAGTTATAACTGTACCTTTGTGCTTCAACTAGACAGTTATTTTAGGCCATCCAAGCTAGTATCTAGACTGGCCACAGTTAGCCTTTACAGTACTCTCTCTGACCATTCAGGAACTCAGGGCATTGAGAGGCTGGTGTGCAGGAAGAAGAGATATGCCATATGTGGTCCACATTATAGCATCATATTCAAAAGATGATTATTTCTCCAAAAGTAGGGATCGCAGTAGAAGCCTTCCTTTATCCAGTTCAATACACACCCAAGCCAGTGGTTACCTTTAGGAGTGAAGCACAGACCTGTTACTCAAAGCTTTGGCTTGTTCAAGGTTTGCTGGGCCCCCTGCTCTCTTCAGGATGTGGTCTCTGGCCACAGCCCTATCTCCAGTTGCACTGCTCTCAGGCCCTCACCACCTACTATGAGCAGCTATAATCATGACCATCTGCCCTTACTCAGGGTGTGAAGAAGAACCTCTACTTGCTCCTAAGAGCTGGTTTCTCCCCAAAGCATGGGAGTATTTCCCTAAAGAACTATTAAAAACAACAGAAATTACAGCCCAAAGTTTGGAAATAGCACAGAAAAATTATTAGCTTTGTATGACAGGTCTAATGGCAAAACTTAAATGGGCCAGCTAATCAGTATTCCACTCTACTTCACCTTTGGCTTTTGTCTTTTCAATACAGGCTTGAATTTAGTGGATAGACATTGTCTTCTAGAAATGTAAACCACAGAGACACTACCAGTGTCAGTGGCAGTCCTAAGAATTGGAATGACCTCAGAGGTAGCAGTTGGAAAGCACATGGGAAATTAGCACACTTAGGGAAGAGAAGAAACTTTAACATTGGATTAGATGAGGCAAAAAAAAATTTTGAGGACAGGCAAATTTTGAATTTCACCACCTTTGAATCGGTCAAGTTTGGTTCATATTATGCTTCAGAGCCTACCATTCTTTTATATATATATATACACACATACTTTGAAAAGTGAAAAGTAAATAAAATTTCCTGAAAATGAAGCATTTGATGATAGAATTCTAAAAACAATTTAGGTCATCATATCACCACAGGTACAAACCATATACACCTATATGCTACAAAACAATCACTTGAATTGCAATGAGGTTTAGAAAATTTAAAACTCATCCTATATTATATATACTGGTTATTTTATTATATTAGCAACCACTCCTTTTGCATTTCTAAATAAAATTGTCTTGAGATGAAGTCCCCTGTTCCATGTCACTTCCTGTCCTTATTGAAGGTGAAAAAAGAGAGAGAAATGGAAAAGGAAGATGAGGAAGTTTGGTGTAAAGTCTTACCTGTACCTTTTAGTGTCCATATTCATTTTCTCTTCTTAAGAGCCCTAGATATTGAAATAACAAGCTTTCCTTATAATTACTTTCAGAAAATTTAGAATAATAATAATACATGACAGACTCTGAAGTGTTTTTATATAAATTCATTTAACTTAAACTACCTTTGAGATAGATAGTATTATTACTATTATTTTCTGGATAAGGAGATTTAAGTCCACAGAAGATAAATAACTTGCCAATAGTAATATATCTGGTATATTGTAGGGCCTAGATTTGAACCCAAGTAGTCTGATTTCAGAGCCCATATTCTTACTACTACCAGAATCTGGTTTATTGTTTTGGATTAATATGACCAGGTATCCCCAGTGACCAAAAATGTATCATACTTATATACCTGTGTGTAGTTTTAGATCTGCAAATTTATTAATTTCTGCCAACTCCCCATTGTAAATGTACTTTTTTTCCTCTTTGTAATTGATAAGTAATCTGAGGGCCATATTTTGAGACTGAATATATTATTTCCCTTTCACCCAATGGATTTTAACACTCACTGATGAAACTTGCCTAAATCATCTCCATGTTGGTGGTTGCATCTTGGTAATCTTTTCATGGATGGAGACATATTAGACTTGAGGTAGTCATTTTAAGGCATCTAAGCAAGCCTTGGTGTTTTAGCTATTTCTGAAATTGCACTATCCATGGCATAGTTCGTAATATTGCTATGTTGTCTCTTCTTCCCTTTCCTCCATCAAAAACCATCCTAAAATGTATTGTTTTCATAAATCTGCAAATAAGGTTTTGAATCAAGGAAATATAAATTCTCTGAAGTTCTGTATCTCCAGAAATATGTGGTAGAGAAAATTGGAAAGAAACCACAGTTAAATTTTAACCC
Source organism: Trachops cirrhosus (assembly GCA_028533065.1). Classification (NCBI taxonomy): domain Eukaryota; kingdom Metazoa; phylum Chordata; class Mammalia; order Chiroptera; family Phyllostomidae; genus Trachops; species Trachops cirrhosus. The sequence continues at coordinate 47,096,655 of CM052552.1, forward strand.
AGAAAAAGTCTGGCCCTGGGTGGTGTAGCTCAGTGTATTGAGTGCAGGCTGTGAACCAAACGGTCACCGGTTCAATTCCCAGTCAGGGCACATGCCTGGGTTTCAGACCAGGTCCACAGGAGGGGACATGCAAAAGGCAACCACACATTGATATTTCTTTCCCTCTGTTTCTCCTTCCCTTCCCCTCTCTCTCTAAAAATAAATAAATAAAATCTTTAAAAATAAAAACACTGCCTCTAAAAAAAAAAAAGAAAGAAAAAGTCTGGAAGACTCATTGCTTTGGTGGTGCTTTGTCCAGCAGAGGGCAATGTATTACCAGTCCTGGTTAAACCTCTTTTGGTATTAAAGGCTGAAGCATTGAGAAACTTAAAACAATTTAAAAGTTTAGTTTTTTAAAGCTTTAACAAAATTATAAACTTATTTATTTTAGTAGCTGAAAAACACTTTAAACGTTATAAATAAAAATAATTGTATGAACATTGGACTTCTGTCCTTAAAATGAAAACCCAGTGCCATTCATCTGCCTTTAATAGGATATGTCCATTGAGGATTTTTCATTTTGCTTTGTACTGGTGATTATCACAAGAGTCACCTTTATAAATCCTTCACAACTATAAGTATTCTAGTGGTAAAAAGAAAGTCTGATATTGGAGTATGTGAACGCTTCTGTCATATTTTTACTTTTCCTTTAACTTTTTTAATCATAGCAAGACATAATTTTAAAAGTCAAATAATACTAAAAGCCTTGTAATAAAAAATGTCATGACTATTAATCAGTGTAATTTAAAACACATTTCACCTAATGAAGAACATATAGGAGAAGTCACCTTCATCTTCCACTATAGTCATTCCCTCCTGTCAGCCTAAAAAACTATACAGGTTGCTTCATCTTCAGTCTCTAACAAGATGCCTCCTGATCTCCATCAGGGGGAGTTATATCTTTGTTTTTAATCTATGAGAACACATGGTTTATTACTAAATTCAAAAACCCTGCCACTCCCCACCCTGCAGTAGTTTGAAAGATATCTCTTCCTCTCTTAGATACACACACACAGAGAAGGGAGGGGGAGCTTTCAAGTAAAATAATTCCAAGCATTGTCTTTTTTGTTAACAAAATTAGTAAAGTTGTTGTACCTTTTTAGAAATCAATGGCATGGATACTTTCCATTTATATTTTATATGCTTCATTTATCTATCACGTACCAAACCACCTCCAGACTTGGTGGTTTATGACAACAACCATCTGTTCATTATCAGTTCTGCAGTTTGTTCTGCGCTCAGCTGAGCACTTATTCTGTCAGTCTCACCTGGAGTCATTCGTGTAGCTTCTTAGTCACCTGGCAGCTTAGCTGAGGTGACCTCACTCACATGTCTGGAGCCTCAGCTGGAGTGGTTGTGCAGACCGAGCATCTCTCTCCATGTCATCTTTCACCCTGGGTTTATTTACAACATGATGGTCTCAGGGTTCCAAGAGGGCAAAACTGAAAGCTGTAAGGCCTGTTAAGGTCTTGTTCTGATGTCGTACAACATCCACCACATTTTATTGATCAAAGCAAGTCTCAGTACCTGCCCAGATTCAAGAGGTGGGCAAAGACTTCACCTGTAGATGGGAGGAGCTACAGAGAATGTTAATCTACCATTTTAATCTGCCACTTTTTAATGTTTTTGCAATCATAATGTTCTAACTAGCTTTTTATGTTTTTTCTTAAAGTGTAGTGCATTTGGCTCTTTGGAGGGAGGATTATTATAGTATGTATACCTCAGAGTCCATCATTTCTTGGGTAATATTCCAAAAAGAAAAGTTAAATGTACTTGCAAAGGGACACCTACCATGTCCTACTTTGGTCTTGGAGCTGTCAGATTATTTTCATTGTTTCTTATATTAAAAGGTATATTGGAAGTATCATGAATCCACACTGTTTCCTTTGTACTTCTTATGCTCTGTAAATAGCCTCTCCCTCTCTTTGCAAATTACATGCTTTTCTGAGTAGCACAATGAAATCTCTCACCATCTCCCAGACTGTGAACCACCTCTTTGTCCACCATCTCTACATTGTCTGTATTTCCTGCCTGTTAGCCATCTAGCCAGATGGCTAACAGGCAGGAAATACAGACAATGTAGAGATGGTGTATAGACAATGTATAGACAATGAGAGAGGGAGAGAGACCATATTTACATGACTTTAATACAGTATGTTGTCATAATTATTCTATCATATTATTGTTGCTAATCCCTTACTGTGCCTAATTTATAAATTTTAGCATAGGTACGTATGTTTAGGAAAAAACATAATATATATAGGGTCCTATCCAAGGTTTCAAACATCCACTGGGGTCTTGGCACATATCCCCCACAGACGGGAGCACTTTAATGTAGAAAGATGACCATTCTTGCTTGCCCCTTATAGATTATCTCCCCACCATGCAAGGATGTACTCATTTTTCAAGGTTTCACTATTTTCAGGATCACAAATGCAAACTATCAGATCATGAGACCCACATTTACTTACTAAGCTGACTTTTCTCGCTACTTGCCACATATATTTGGAGCTCTCTAATCAGTCCCCACAAGAGCTGACCCTGTATGTCCCAGTGTTTTTCAAGTCTCACTGGCCACAAAGGGGAACTGAATATGAGCATGCATGCAAACCTCATCAGTTCCCTTTGCAACCAGCTGAAAGTTGTTTTTAATATAGAGGAAACAGTGTTTTTTCTTTTGAGTACAAACTGAATTTCTACAGATACAAAGCATTTCTGCTTCTGAAAGATCAGGGGACACACAAAAGAGGAGGGCACTAAGTTGTGAGAAAGGCAATTAAAAGAGAAAGTAGGAAAACAGAGATAAATTGAGGGAGAGAAAGAGGTGCTGCTGAGTACTGGAAAGGAAAACAGTGGAGGTACAGGGTATTAGGGGGTACTAGAAAAGTCTTGGCAAGTAATGGAACAGGAGAAGAAACAAGAAATGTAAAAAAGAAACTGTAACAGGAAAGCACCTGTACTAGCATGGCCAGCAGTACTAATGGAAGGCATTAAGATCTTTTGGTCCAGAAGTTTGCCATTGCATAACATGTGAAAATATAGCACATCAGAATGATTACCATTTCCACCTGAGTTTGTGCCATTGAGCCAAGTCTATAGGGACAGTGTCTTGACCCCACTTCAGAATACGATATGATAACCTGGTCAACCACTCTGATTACACAGAACAAAGCCAGGAGTCAGTAAGGAAGCAAAGAAACCTGAACACCTAACTAAAAATCATAAAGCTCCCAGAATCCATCAACTTATTTTTATATAGTTTAAACAATCTCTCAGGCAATAAACACTTATGAATGCCTACTCTGTGCTGAGCAAGGGACATTGGACAAATTTGCTGCAAAAGAAGATTCAGGGAAAATGCTTGGGGACCATTAACCATATGGCAAGTAGCTTCCTCCCGCAAGCTGCACACATTTGAGTAGCCCTGAGTGTACTACTGCATTGGCACATCATTGCAGGTGGTTTCTGGTAGCCACTTATTATTAAGGCATTGAATATTCTGTAAAATACAAACCTTCTGTTCAAGGGATCTAAAGAACATCTCATCCAAACTTTATTAAATGCTTGAAATGCTTTGCTACCTTCCAAGCCTGCTCGGGATCCAAACTATATTGAAACAGTACTATTAGCAAATAACTCACTGGCTTTCTACTCTATTTAAGATCTGTGATTATTAGAAAACCCTCTCTGACAATCTGGTGAAACATGCTGCAACTCCCATCTTTCACTGACCCTCTTCATGCTTGCTCTCTGAGGCTACACAGACACACACACATTTTTGCTCTAATGGCTTTTCTTTAGTCTTTTGCTTTAAGGCTAAATAATCCCATTCTTTCAACTGTCATTCATCTGTCATCCTGTAAGGTACCCTCATTCCCATCTTCTACTTGCTCAAGTTTCAGAGTATGGTTCTGACCAACACAAAATAAAAGGGGTCTGCTCCATTCCTGGCCTGGACAGTACTGTTATTAACAAAAGCTAAAGTTAAATTACCCTTTATGAGTTACCGTATTTTTAGGACTATAAGACACACCTAGGTTTTAGAGGAGGAAAATAGGGGAAAAAAATTTTGAAGCAAAAAATGTGGTAAAATATTTAATAACGTGACCCTGCTCCACTGCTGCCCCCCACACACACACACACAGCGAGGCAGGTAAGCTACATTTGGACTACAAGACACATCCCCCCTTTTCCTCCCAAATTTGGGGGGAGTATGTCTTATAGTCCAAAAATACGGTGCTTCCCCCAACCTTATTTGATTCAGGTCAGCATCCACTGCATATCCTCCTAGTTCTGTTGTTTACCTTCATCTGGCAATCCCATTTTATGTATTTCCCCTACCTTTCCCTTGGCATTTGAGTATTTGGATTACATACATTGACTGTTTTCTATAGGTAAGTACATTTACTAATTCATTTAGTCCTCATAACAACAATATGAATTACATACTCCTATTATTCCAATTTTCTCATTAGAGGAAAGATTACATAGTAAGGTTACATAGTTAGTGGTAGAGCCAGAGATTGAACTCTGATCCAACTGCAACAACCACCCTCTTAATCTTTATGTTATGCTGCCTTTCAGTTCATTATTTAATAATGTTTAATGTCACTGGGCTAAAAAGACCTATTAGATCAGCCCCACTACAATGCTTGCCATGGCCTTACCCATGGGATTATAACACTCCTGGTCTATTACTCACGACTCTTCCCCTGGACTGTGTTTGAGTGGGCAATGCCAACATCTTCCTAATCCCCCCTTTTTCTTCTAATCTTCCCTCAATCTTGCCCCCTGCTGTACAGCCAATTCTTTCTTTAAATATGTTCATACATTTAGCAAGTTGACTCCTGGTGTAGGAGATTTTCTGTGCTTTAAAATCATTTGCATATCTGTACTCAGATATTTTAATTTTGTAGTTTAACTCTCAGAAAACATTTCTATTTCTGTGTTCTTAGGGAATACTTCATTCGGATTCCTATGTACCATTTATGACTGAAATGCCAAACTGTCTTAATTATAAGAAAATTTCATCTGCAGTTTTTTAATGTCATCCTTGGAGGGGTATATCTGTATCAAAGGGCCAGGCTTTCTCTAGATTTATTAATTAGAAAACATCTTACTTTGCCAGAAAATGTCTGGCCAAAGATACCATAAGCAAAGTAAATGATAAGTTCCATATTGGTAAGTTATTTGCAAGCCACATAAACAACAAAAGATTGGTATTCAGAATATATAGAGATTACTTCAACAATTTGAAAGAAAGAAAAGAATAAAAGGTAAGCAACTCATTAAGGGAAAAGGGGAGAGAGGTGTAGATATGAACAGGTATATTCACCCAAGAAGAAGTCTGAATAGATTAAAAAAAATGTGATGATGCTCAATTTCACTTGTAATTATGGAAATACAAACTAAACCACAGGGAGATGCCATTTCACACCTACCACGCTGACAAAAGTTAGTAAATCTGAGAGAACCAAGTATTACTAAGGATGTGGGTAAAGAGGAACTCATATCTTGCTGGTGATGAAATAGGCATATAAACTAATGAAATTATTTTGGAGAGCAATTTGTCACAGCTAAGATAAACTGAAGATGTGCATGCCCATACAACCAAGCATGCCTACTTCTACATGTCAACCATAGGGAAATTCCACACATGTGCACAGGGTGTACAAGAGACTTCACTTGAGCATGGTTTCTAATAGAAAAAAAGTGGAAACCACCTAAGAACCCATTATTAGGGGAAATGGTGAATTGAAGTGTTGTTTATTTGCACAACAAAACATTTTGCATGAAAATACCACTGTGCATCAATGAAAATGAATGAGAACTATATATGCCAACATAAACTAATTTGACTGAAAAAAAGTTTACAAAAGAATGTAATAATAAGATAATATTTGTGTAAATTTTTAAAACAAAAACTAGTGTGTAGTGTTATGTATACATATGTTATAAAACTGTAAAATTATATATCAGAATGATATACACTAAGTTCAGGAATGAGGCTACCTTGAGATCAGCTTTAGTATCTCTAAACTTATTGGATTGTGTGGATACAAGGAAATAGCTAAGCAAAGAAGCCAAAACACTAACAACTGTGCACTTTGGATGACAAGCGTTTAGCCTGTTAAGTTCTGTTTTCTCTTTTTTGTATATTTGAAATGTTTCATAAAAAAGATTATATATGGAATTACCAAATCATAGTATAACTGTAGCAGTTTATTTTTCCTCCTGAAATAACTTGCATCATCAACACCTGTATCCAAAGCGTAATTAGAAACCTTTTTCAAAGCTCATTTTATGATAGTTCCTTATGTATTTCCTGGGACAGAAACAAAATTAGTAAGGTTGAGATGCTCTGATTTGATTTTTTCTCTTCTGTTCAACCTGTATTCTTTTTAAAAAATATTTTATTTATTTATGTTTAAAGCAAAGGGAAGGGAAGGAGAAAGAGAGGGAAACATCAATGTGTAGTTGCCTCTCATGCGCCACCTACTGGGGACCTGGCCCGCTACCCAGGCATGTGCCCTGACTGGGAATTGAACAAGCGACGCTTGGGTTCACAGGCCTGCACTCAGTCCACTGAGCTACACCAGCCAGGGCTGTATCTGTTTGTATTGGATTATCATCCATGTTTCAGGCAGAGCTTTCACAGAGTGTACAAATGTTAATAACTAGATAACTAATATTTAAGATTTTGGTTATTTGACATCACACAATCTTGATGAGTAATAAGCAAGATATTTTTCCCCAAATACATATTAATGCCAATTTATGTTTAAAAAAAACAAATGACATCTGAGCAATTACCATTGTGCTTGGGCAGAATGAAATGAAAATGAAAAAGCGCCATCTTAGCAGAGACAATGTCTATGAAATAAAAGTCTACCAACTTGCATCTCCTCTTGTAAAATACTGTTGATATATATACACATCACAATGCAATGAGGATTCAATAATATTAACGAGTGGCAAGCACCTTGCACAGTAAAGGGCACATAAATAAATATATTTTACTTCTCTTCCCATTTCTTCACATGTGAACTTAAAGAGGGGAAATGAGAAGCAAAGTAGAAGTTTAGGACAAACCTAGCTAGCACTTCCCTTCCAGTTCTGAGTCTACTGTTACCACTACCAGACCAGACTGAACTGAGGCACTACAGCAGCCACTTACAGGGCTGTGTTCTCAACTGGCCCATGTAGCTATGAAAAAAAGACACTGCCTCATCCAATGTGAGGCTGTTTCTATCTCATCTGAGTTGATGTAATCCAGATTATATTCTGAGTTTCCAATGTTTTCTTATAAAAAATACAAGTTTCTTTACAAGTTCATGGTGTCTGTTGGTGCCTGACATAAAAAGCTCTCCCTTGGTGTCTGAAATAAAAAGCTCTCCATCAAAGTCATATCTGTTGTGAATATTTTTCCCACTTTGTGCTTTGCTTTCATTTTTATGATTTTTGAACCCCCCAAATCTACTTTTTTAGTCTAATCTATGCATTTTTCCCTATGGTCATTTCTATTGTCTTATCAATAGAAATTTCTTTCCCATCCACAGATGAGTTAGTCACTTACATATTTTAAAATCTTTTAATGATTTCATCATTTACATTTAACTCTTTGATCCACTTATAATTTGTGTGTGTGTGTGTGTGTGTGAAAAATTAGGTGAGGCTATAAATGGTTTTTTTATTTTAATTAAGGACAGCACTATTTATTACTCCATCCCTTCCTTCCCCAATGATTTTTGTGGTGTCTCCTTTATTTGTGGTGATTCTCTCTAAAGGAGGAAAGTATATCAGAGTCATTCAGGAAACTTTTTAAAAATTCACTTAACCCCACTTTGCAAGATTCTAGCACATCATGACTAACAGAATCTTAGCTTTCCCTCATATTTATTCCTGCTCCTTCCCTTTTGAGAGCCATTAATTTGTCATATAATCTCATGTATCATTGAAGATCTGCTTAGAGATGTGCATTCTGTTTCACTGGTAGGTGTATCTTTGCATCTGTGCCACAGCATTCTTCTTATTAAAGGATAAGAATAGATTTTAATATCTGGTAAAATGAATTTCCATTTATATTTCAAAAAGCTAAAAAATAATTAGCCCATTAACACGTTTCTGCAAAATCCAGGTTGCCTGTTGAGAACTCAATTTCATGCTGTTTTTCTCTTGTGGATAACTTCCAGTAAGGCTTTGCTTCAGAGAGTTGTAACTACTAGTTCTACTTTTATAGTACTGAAAAGAAGTTGAAAATAAGACCTTCTGTACTAGAACAGAATTTTCTTTTTCCAGTGACCTGATCTTAGAAATTCAACCATCATCCAACCCAGCTCTTCCCAGAATAATTTTTAAAACTAACAGCAGTACTCAGCATTTAGGTCTCTCTCTGGCAGTCAGGCAGTTAACTTTGCCCTTGTTTGGTTTTGCAATGTGAGATGTTATCTTGAAACTTTTTCTGGAGATTTTTTGTAAGGTGAGGATACATTACTTCTGAATTTCCTTTTTCTGTATGCTTCTAGAACTAAACCTTGGATTAGAGGAAGTAGGGACAGTGTTTCCTGCTTGCATATGCTAATGCTTAATAAAAAATTAAACTTGCTAAGTCAGTAGTATGTTTTTTTCTAAAAATTTAGAAACATTCTCAGGATTCAGGTTACTCTAAGGCATGTTATTAGGGAAATTTCTATTGGTAAACAGACATGTTGACTTTCATCAAAATTTATCTTACCACAAATATTATAGCAAGATTTAACTCAGTGTACTTTTTAATTTTTTAATGAGTGCCATTGTATAGGGCTTTATAGAGGATATCTCACTTAATAAAATTTTGAGACAGCTTCTAGAACTATGAGTCTATTTGTTTCTTTTAATATTTCATAAAACTAATAATAATAAATGATGTAATTTAACCATTCAAATTGTATGTTTATAAGAGATACATGTAGGAGTATAAAATATTTACCAGTAATGTAAAATAAATTAATTTTGGGAACATGAAGGAAAAGCAATATTTAAAATCATATAAACAAATCCTGAATTTCAGATAGGCGGTGTTAACCTTGTCGAAGCAAGGCAGTTAATAAAAATTTTATTACTTTTTCTGAGCCTCTAATTTTTCTGCAAATTTTAATTTTTATTCTCAAATGGTTTTGTTTTTTAAATATAATTCTGCATTGACCTAATCTTTTTTCAACCAATTGTATGTACTTATTGAAATAGAGCTGAGCACTAATTATATACAAGCCAAATCTCATGAAAATAAATCTAGCCCTAATAAAATTCTTCATACTTTTTTTTCATACTCCTCAATATTGATTTCTCAGCCAGTGGTCCACCTGAAATTCCAAGAAGTGTTCTGACTATAAATAATTCTCATACACTATGACACAAACTTATGAATGGTTCCTTGGAGTTTGTCACAACAGTCTTTTACATTTCTGGCCAAGATGGAGGCATAGGTAGAAATGCCTTGGTTCCTTGCACAACCAAAAGAAGAATAACAACCAATTTGAAAACAATTAACAGCCAGAACTGCCAAAAAAGCAATCTGCATGTAACTCTGACAACTAAGGAGTTAAAGAAACCCTCATCCAGACCAGGAGGAAGGACAGAGGGAGATGGGCAGCCTGGCAGGTGGAGAGGACCCACAGCAAAGCAGGGGGTAGAGTGAGTGAGCAGGGGCTGACTCACTGGGAAACTAAAGACTCAAAACCTCTAGCTGTAAATACTGTGGGGGTTGCAAAAGTGGGAGAAACTCCCAGTCTCACAGGAGACTTCATTGGAAAGTGGGGCTAGAACAGAGAAAGTGGCATTGTTCCCTCTCAGACCCCTCCCCCCAGACAGCACCACAATGCAGCAAAGAGGGTTGCCCTGCCCTAGCAAATACCTAAGGCCCTGCCCCCTTACAACTTAACAGGTGTACTGAGACAAAGAAATATGGCCCAAATGAAAGAACAGATCAAAACTCCAGAAAAAGAGCTAAGCGACAAGAAGATACACAACCTATCTGATGCAGAGTTCAAAACACTGGTAATCAGGATGCTCACAGAACTGATTGAGCTCAGTCTCAAAATGAAGGAACAAATGAAAGAAGGCTACACAAAATGAAATTAAGCAAAATATACGGGGAACCAACAGTGAAGGGAAGGAAATCAAACAAATAATGAAGGAAAACTTCCCCAATCTGGTGAAGGAAATAAACTTCCAGGAAGTCCCAGAAGCCCAGAGAGTCCCAAAGAAGTTGGACCCAAGTAGGAACACACCAAGGCACATCATCATTAAGTTACCCAAGGTTACATTTAAGAAGAGAATCTTAAAAGCAGCAAGAGGAAAGGAGACAGTTGCATACAAAGAAGTGCCTATAAGACTATCAGCTGATTTCTTGAAAGAAACCTTACAGGCAAGAAGGGGCTGGAAAGAAGTATTCCAAGTCATGAAAGGCAAGGACCTACAGCCCAGATTACTCTGTCCAGCAAATCTTTCATTTAGAATGGAAGGGCAGATAAAATGCTTCCCAGATAAGGTCAAGTTAAAGGAGTTCATCACCACCAAGCCCTTATTGTATGAAATGTTAAAGGGAGTTATCTGAGAAATAGAAGATAAAAAATATGAACAGTAAAATGACAACAAACTCACAACTGTCAACAACCAAACCTAAAAAAACAAAAACAAAAACAAACTAAGCAAACAACTAGAACAGTAACAGAATCAGAGAAATGGACATCACATGGAGTGTTTTCAGTGGCGGGGGAGTGGGGGAAGAAGGTACAGGGAATAAGAAGCAAAATTGGTAGGTACAAAATAGACAGGTGGAGGTTAAGAATAGTATAGGAAATAGAGAAGACAAAGAACTTATATGTACAACCCATGTACATGAACTGGGGGGGAATGCTGAAGGGTAGAGTGCAGTGTGGAGGGGGAATAAAGAGAAGAAACAATTGGGGCAGCTGTAATAGCATAATCAATTAAATATACTTTAAAAAAAACAGAACAGGCTTTTACATATTCAGTCAATGGCATTCTGATTCTGTGTTTGACCAAAGAACAAATGCCAGCCAAACTTTTGAGAATGGTTGCCTTAATGACATCTCCTTATTACAGCTGTATGATGTTCTCTGCAGCTATGACCAGGACTAGGTAAAAAATGAAAGACACGCCCTTTTACTATTCTGTTAAGCACCTCTTCCCCCCTTTCTGTCTCATTCATCCTTTCATTCATTCATTCATTCATTCAGTTATTCAACAAATATGTATTGATATGTATGCTAGGCAAGGCACTAAATAAACTCTGGGAAATCAGTGATGAATAACGTCTCTTTCTCTTAGATCTTACTCTTAAGTTATTTTTGAACATTCATGAAAGTTTCAGAATTTGCTCCTTTTAATTCTAATCTACAGTGTTCTTTATCATTATGAACTATTTCAAACACTCAGAAATATACCAAAAATAATATAACAAATACCCATATACTACCACACAGTTTTAACAGACATTAACATTTTACTATGTCTGCGTCAAATCTCTCCAGATATAACCATTTACTTTTAGTTGGTGTGCATGTTGTGTATATTACCATGCATGTTTTTTTATTTTTATTGTGTAAATATATACCCATAAAGAATATGGTACTGTTTCATGTATTTTTGTATTTTACTTAACTGCTTTCATATGTTACATACCCTTTTGCAGTTTGTTTTTTATTCAACATTGTTTTTGAGGATTCAGTTGATGCATGCAGGTGTAGTTCATTTCATTTAAGTGCTACGCAGTACTCTCTTTTGTGAATAAGCCACAGGTTAGTTCTCCATTCATTGCTGATGCATACTCACTTAGGTTCTTTCCAATTGTTTACTATTATGAACAGTAGTTTACTGAGCATCATTACATATGTGTTCTTCTATATGTGTTTGAGGTTCTACAAGTTATATAGGGTATGCATATCTTCAATTTTACTTTGTCAAAGTGTGGTTCAAGATGGCTAAGTTTCAAGTCCTGTTGCCAGGCTATGGAATTCTTAGCTTATCTGTTTGATTTTACTGCGCAATATTTAAATTCTTTCCATTTTATCTAAGTAGTGATTTCATTTTTTATTAGAAGTTTATTGTCATTTCATCTGTTATAGAGGTTTAGGCCATCAATGAATACAGTGGCAAATTTACAAGCTTTTTAAGTGACAATCAACATATATTTTCTGACATTTTAAATCAGTCCTCCAATTATTTAACTTACTTTTAAACACACTTTAAATTAGAATTAGGTACTTAGTTTTGAGTAACTACTTTAGTGACTTGAGAAACTATGACATTTCCTTTAATTATTCTGTTGTAAAAACCATAAATTTAACTTAACTTTATAATCTATGTCAAGAGTGTTAGCTTAACAGTATATTTTGAAAAGATTTACATAGAGATTTAAAGTCTAGTGATCAGTGTAAGCTTTTCAATATCACAAATAAGAAAAGAGCTTTGAGAAGAACCAACCCTTGTAAATGCTTGACTTTTGTTTTGTAATATTTAGTTCTTCAAGGAATTAAGAGGTTTTTTAATATGTTCACCTCAAATGCTTTAAGAAGTTGTCTGAATTTTAGCTGCAGTAGACATATCATGAAGGGGGTATCCTGGTTTAAATTCTGAAGTGCTTTCACTCCTGCTTGATTCCCCTTGAAATCCTCTAGAAAGAAGTTGGCACATTATTTTGCGGATATTACTAGACATCAGGAAATACATGACTGGATCTAAGCAGCTATTGAAGGATGAGAAAACCAGCATAATCTCATTGGTTTTGTGAATGATTTCCTTCCAATAACAAGATGGCACATTTAGCTGTAAAGAAATATAGACAAATCGGAAGGCATGATAAGGAACAAAACATAGAGTAAAAATGATAAGCACAATAAAGGAATTCCGGGCTGTAGTGGCATATTTGCCAGAATTAGGAAATTTTGACCTCCTTTTAGAAATCCTCATTAGATTCTTGCCGATCTTAATATATGAAAGGATTATTAGTAGGAAAATTAGCCAGAACATTACCACAAGAACTAAATTAAAAATTGCTTCTCCTTTTGCATTAAGCTTATCTCTATAATGGAAACACATTGTGGAATTGTGACCTCCTTTCTTAAGGGTTAAAATGATCATAATTAAAAACCCAGTAAGAGCTACTGTCCATACTGTACAGCAAACATAAATACTTTGTTTGGTTGTTATTGCCTTCCGTTGTTGTACAGACCGATTAATTTTTATGTAGCGATCCAAGCTGATGAATCCAAGCAAGATAATGCTAATGTACATGTTCATATAAAATAGTGTTCCCACAACCTTGCAAAGAATCACACCTAGGGTCCACTTGTTTTCATTAATGTGATACATTATTCGGAAAGGGAGGCAGAAGATAAGTAAGAGGTCTGCAATGGCTACATTAAGGAGGTAAATCTGAATGGAATTTCTTTTACGGTGGATACCCAGAAATACATAGAGGGCAATTATGTTTCCAAACAGTCCCACAATGAAAATAACAGAGTAGAATGCAGTTAAAACACGAGACAGTAATTTTTCATCCATGGGGCAGGCAGTAGAATTTGGTGTTCCTGAGTTGTGTGGCGCTTGGTCGCTGTGGTTAGTTACAAAGCATGCTCCCTGGGAGGAGCAAGGCCATCTGCTGACTGAAGGAGTCGTCATTGTTATGGTGTGACTTTTCTTCTTCTGTAGGGATCAAAAAGTGAAGGTACCAAATGACATGTTCTTCATGTGTAGCTTTTATAAGGTCTTTAGATTTTTCCTACAACAGAATGCCAAACATTGAGTCATTTGCTAGTTTAATAAGTTACTTTCACTCTAAACATAAATAATAAATGATTTTTTTCAGACATTGTAAGAAACTTTATTTGTATCCTACTTTGGATCATTTGAGTATCTACACTATGTATATAGCACCACTATGCTATTAAAATCAAGCAGCAAAAAAATATAATAGAATCTTATGGAATATCCTGTTCTAACCTTTCCTGTGTCTGTGGCATATGTTCAAGGTTTGTTTTATTTATTATATTTAAATAAATAACTGAAATATTAAATCGTCTTCATTCAGGGAGGTTGTTATGGGAATAGAGGTGGAGGTGAAGAGAAATGACAGCTCATATTTTTCAAAGATAAGCATCAATTTCCCTAATGGTAGTTACAGCCATAATTGAGCTGGGCCTACCACTGGCCTCTGCCCAGCTTTCTGCCTTGACTCCTTCCCTCATATGTGGCATTCTTTCTTTCTGACATGCATTGCCACATGGCATACAACTGGTAAATTGGCAGTCTCTAACTGCATGGTGGGAATAGAGAAAAGGGTCCTAACTGTCTTCCTTTTCAACTTAAGACCAAGTCGGGCACACTAAACTCATTTGCCTACAGGGGCATGCAATTAACATAACAGACCCAGGGAGCACAGCACCTGCCTGCACAAAAGAGCAAAGTTGAAGGGAGTTGAAGGAAATAGGCACCTTTCCCTGGAGATGTGAATGCTTACAAGGACGTGGAGACAAGGATTTCACCTTAAATATGTATCTTCAGAAAGCAGAACAAGAATAAATGAGTAGAAATTGCAGAAACAGATGTTTCTTTCTTTTAAAGAAATTTTTTTGTTTTGTTTTGTTTTAAGAATGAAGCCATCTATCTTGGGAGGCACTAAGGGTATTACCACCAGAGATTGTCCAGACTACTACCAATTGGGTACTTTGTGGAAGAGATTCTCAGTGGTTCTCAATCCTGGCGGCATATTAGAATCCCCATGAGGGCTTTATAAAGACACTGATGCCTGGCTTCATCCCCAGATCTGATTTAATTGATCTGGAATGGGCTCCAGACAATGGTTTCCTTTAAAAGCTCCTCAGAGAATTCTAATGTACATGCAGAAATGAACCCTTTAGCTACACAGCTGAACCATTAACTAATTTTCATTTAGCATTTGCTGTGTACCAGGCAGTGTTAAACACAGTTGTGATATTTCATTTACATAATCCTTATAATAACCATGTGAGGTAACTATTACAAAAGAGTTCATGAAAGATCAAGGGGTTATGATCTTTACCTGTGACCACACAGATCTTAAATGGCAGTACCAAGTTGGGACTCAGATCTGTCTAGCTTTTAGAGCCTCTGATCCTTTTCACCAAGCCTCTCCTCCTCATCACGTATGATCAGCATATTCTATATTAATGATGAGTTCTGTCAACAGTATTTTGAGATGATTCCTTTAACATTATCCACATCAGCAATTCTAAGAAGGGATATACCATCTAGCTTGACTTCTTTGGAAAAGGTATTAATCTTTTTAGTTGCTATGTCCATTATAGCAAGTAATAAGTACAGTCAAACCTTGGTTCTCAAATGTTCCCAGTCTCAAACAGTTTGGTTCTCGACCAACTTGTTCACGGACAAAATGCCTTGGTTGTCTAACAAAACTTCAGTTCTCAAGCTGACAACCCTTTCATGCTGATACCTGTATGATCAGTCATGCAACTCTTAGGGGACAAACAAAGGAGAGAATGTACAAGTATGAGTGTGATTCAGTTTTTGAACAAATAGCTGCTCAAACACCCTTCCAGAACAAATTCAGTTTGAGAACTGAGGTTCCACCACAAAAAGTTTAACAAATCATTCATCAGAACATTCAGCACTTACCCCAGAACATATCTTCCAACTTCCTTCTAGGCCTGATATCCTTAATCAAGATGTTTATAGAAAGCTGCTAGCACAAAATACATATCCTGAAACCACTTGCCTCAGCTCTAACCTGCAAATATAATAAATAATAGTTAGACAAGATCACCAGTAAACCTTTCTGGTTTTGCTTTATTTTCAGACTTAAAGAAAATAAGGCAAAAGCAATGTATTTGTTTAAATAGTAATAGTAGCCATCATTTAGAACCATGTATTAGATGGCTAGTGTTCAGTCATTTACTGACAAATTAACAAGTTAAAGTCTGTTTTAAATGTAATGGCTGCATTTTGCCTCCTTTACCATGTGTCGATAAGGTTAAATCTGATATTTAACCACTATCTGTGTTCTTAAGGGCATTTATTGATGTTTTCAAAACTACTTATTTGATTTATTAACAATTGCCAGTGAAGACAGGAAATGAACCACTGTCTTCACATAGTAGACAAATTTTTTGGTGGATATTACTTATGACTTGTGCTATATTGAAGCAGCCACAATGGTTTTCTGATAGGAGATTGTAAATGATTTTGTAGTATTGTTACTTGGCAAATCCTGAAGATTGCAACCCTGTGTTAGTGCTGCATTAGTGTTACCCACCACCACCCTACCTTTGCCAATATTTTTCAACTGGTTCATGTAGGAGCTTCATGAACCCGACAGATCCCACTGTGGCTCTCAGTGAGCAAAAGCTTTTTAAATGCAATTTGGGTATGTTTGTGCAAACATCACATTGCTATGTTAAAGGACATACCTGTTTGGCAACAGTAGCAATCTATCACCACTTATAGTTTAACTGAATCATGATAATGACTGAATCATTCAGGCCATGTGTGTCAAAAATTTTTATTTGGATTACAGGTTGAAATCATCACATTTGCATATATTGGGTTAAGTAAAATATTCGGTTTTAAAAAGTTGCATTAATTGCTGCATACAGAATGAAAGTTGAAAGCATGTTACTTTGGAAATAATGCTACTAATAATACATTAGTAGTATATTAGGTTTTGTTATAAGCTTAACTATGTCTAAAGCCACATTTTTAAAAATTTTGGTTAGTTGAATTAACTAAAGTGTATCGTGCTTTTGCTTTTCTCTAATATTCACCTTATTTACTTCTGAAGCACAAAACTTAAAATTTTTTAAACTTTTCTTACTGTTGTTTAAGTACAGTTGTCTCTAAAAATGGAACTGCCTTTTGACTCGGCAATTCCACTGCTGGAATTATACACTAAGAACCCTGAAACACCAAACTGAAAGAACCTGTGTACCCCAATGTTCATAGCAGCACAGTTTACAATAGCCAAGTACTGGAAGCAACCTAGATGCCGATCAGTAAATGAGTGGATCAAAAAACTATGGTACAAATCTTAAAATTTAATAAATCTGGTAATTGCCATAAAGTAGTAACAGTATAATAAAGAAAATACAATCATTGAAACTAGGAAGACAGCATAACTTAAAAAAGTTAGTAAGTTAAACATCAATTATAATATATCAGAAATAAAATCTTTTGCATGTGAAAATAACTTTTAATTTGTTCAAGTAGATCTGCAAGTCTTTATGGCAATATACAAAACACAGTACACACAATGTGACAGTAACAGGAGTATGAACTTAAATACTTCTAGTGTCCTAAAGTACTTCAATTAACTAAGAAGGCAAGTCAAGTCAAGGCAGAAGCATTATTCAAGCAGTTATTCAAGTTTCTAAAAACAAAGTGTCACCACAAAGCAGGTTTCACTTTTAATATTCAGCTCTACCAAATTTTAACTAAAATAAAGGGTCATTTATGTAGTTAAAATCAAGGAATACTCACAGTTCAGGCTCCCTTGAAGTAAAAGGCACTGAACCCCAAGCTTCCCTAGACACAGAGACTCTTCTTGGTACGTCAGCTGGTTTCCTCCATCTGGTCTGTGGTGTAGTTGGTTAGGGCTTTCTTCTTTTTTAACGTTTGCATGCGGTAATAGTTTTTTCCTCTTTTCTTTCTTTTTTCAATATGACAACCCTCAGACTTCATGTGACAATATTAAAAAGCCCTGCCACTATGTAACTTTATCTATAAACTCAGTGAACACTTAACTTTAGGAAACTAATCTTTTATATGAATACTTTACCTTGATAATTGTGGAAAGTTTTCCCTTATGCTTAAAAATAAAGAAGCTTTATAAATTCTAAGCAGAAATATGTAGTTTCTGTTTTTTGCTAAGAAATGATACAGAACATGCTATATAAACATTTTTCTTTAAAATATTTTATTATTTATAAAGCATAACTGGGGATAAACATACATAAGTAAAAACATAAACTCACATCACAAAATAATATCTGTGGTGTCATACTATTATGTGATACAATAAATATAACACTTCATTAATTTTATATCTGATCACATAATTTTTAGAAATTGATTTTCTGTTAATGCATTTTATATCCTGAAAATGTATAATTTTAGCAAAGTAATGTTTAATCAATATAGTTAAATGCTAGTCACTTGCTAATTCAAGATTTCAAATAATTTTTAAATTTATTATGATCTTATGATACAACTGTTATTAGAGCTCATAAGAGCATGTTCTAAGCTGTGGCAATATTGAGATAAATTTCTGATAATTCTATGAAATTTAAATTATTGTTTACAAGAGTTGCTTGTTCTTGGGGAACAATTTTTCTTTTTTTTTTTTTAATGTCCAGAATTTGGACTTTATTTTGTAGATAACCAGGAAGCTATAAAGTGTGGTAAAAAGACCCTTATTTGACCAGATTTGTTGATGAACTACTGAGAAGAAGTAGGGCATGAATTGACTCAGACTTGTGTGTCTGTGTGCTCTATGGACTTTTAAAACACAATCATTGAATTTGTTTCCTTCTAGATTTGTTTTAGAAATTTAGTTATTCACATAAAATGGCATTCCTATATTGAATAATACCTTAGTAATGAATTATTTTATTCATTAACTTTTTAAGTTCTACTTGGTTTATACATTACTTTAGTATATTTTCATGTATTCCTTTAAGACTTTGGATTTATTTTCTAAAACAATCTTATAACTTTAGAACTAAATGAGATTTGTAATGGTTCTCTCCCTGGTTCATCACCGTGATAAACTCACCCAAGTTAAGTTGAAGTATCTCCTATATTTTAAAGAAAATAATGAAAGAATTCTACAGTTTGTTTTGGTCCAAATCTGATATTTAACCACTGTCTGTCCATTTATGTAATTGCTGGCCCTGCATGTTAATGTCACTTTTTTTTGTTGTCATTTAAAGTGAAGAAAGTTACTTTTTCTTTTCCCCATAATAGTTTCTCTGCAGCTTTGTTTAACACTTAATAATATTTAACTCATTGAGCTTTAGCTAACATTCTGATAATTTCTGGGTACGTACACTTTTCTGAACATCATATTCTTCAGAGCTTCTAGTTAGTTATAAATATGACACATGAGACAGAATATTTTTATAAATTCCTAGCATAAAATATTTTGTAGCTCTTAAACCTCCCACCCCCTGAACCTCTGAGAAAGAAGATGACTACTGCATTGGCCTGGTTTGATTACTGTATTAGACTGGCAAGAAGTTTGTGTATATATTTTGCTGATATATGTCCTAGGGCAAGGGAAACAAAGGAAAAAATAAACATAAGGGACTACCTCAAATTAGAAAGCTTCTGTACAAAAAAAGAAACCATCAACAAAATGAAAAGGGGACCCACTGAATGGTAGAACATATTTGCTAATTATACATTTGATAAGGAGTTAATTTCCAAAATTTATAAAGAACTTTCAAAACCCAACACCAAAAAAAAAAAAAAAAACAATCCAATTAAAAAATGGTCAAAGGACCTGAATAGACATTTCTTCAAAGAGGACATACAAATGGCCAATAGACATATGAAAAATTGCTCAACATCACTCATCATCATAGAAATGCAAATTAAAACCTCAATGAGATATCACCTCACACCTGCCAGAATAGCTATTATCAATAAATCAACAAACAACAAGTACTGGTGAGGATGTTGAGAAAAGGGAACCCTAGTGCACTCTTGGTGGGAATGCACACTGATGTAGGCACTGTGAAAAACAATATGGAGTTTCCTCAAAAACTTAAAAATGGAACTGCCTTTAGACCTAGGGAATATATCCTAAGAGTCCCAGAACACGAATTCAAATGAATACATGCACCCCTATGTTCATATCAGAGTTATTTACAATAGCCAAGACCTGGAAACAGCCCAAGTGCTCATCAGTAGATGAGTGGATAAAAGATAGCTGTGGTACATTAACACAATAGTATACTAATGGCTGTTTAAAAAAAGGAGGAGGAGGAAATCTTACCTTTTGCGACAGCATGGACCTGGAGAATATTATACGAAATAAAATAAGCCAATCGGTGAAAGACAAATACCATATGATCTCACTTATATGCGAAATCAATAAACAAAATAAATTGACAAAATAGAAACAGAGGCCTGGATGCATGGAATAGACTGACAGTTGTCAGGGGGAAGTGGAGAGACTGGGACTGAATGAAAGAAAGTGAAGGGATTGGCTAAAGAACATATGTGAACAAACTGACAGTAACCAGAGGGGAGGTGAGAGGGGATAATGGGGGGAAAAGGGGGAAAGGTTTTCAAGAATATGTATAAAGGACACTTGGACAAAACCAAAGGGGGATCAAGGGTGGGAAGTGGGGATGGCTGGGGTGAGGGGAAAATGGAGACAACTGTACTTGAACAACAATAAGAAGTGTGAAAAAAGGAACATATATGCGCAATCCACAGACAAAGACAAAAGTGTGGTGATGGTCAGAGGGATGGTCAGATGGTCAGAGTGGGGGGTAAGGTAGGCAACAGGGAAGATGGGGACATCTGTATAGTGTAAACAATAAAAATAAAGGAAAAAAAATTTTGTGTGTATATGTTGTTTTAAAAACACATAACATTAATTTACCATCTTAATGATTCTTCAATTTACAGTTCAGTAGTGTTAAGTATGTTTATATTGTTGTGCAACAGCTCTCTAGAACTTTTTCATCTTGCAAAACTGAAGCTCTCTATAACCACTAAGTACTAATTTCCCCTCCCACCCTGGCACCCACCTTTCTACTTGCTTTGATTTTGACTACTTTGTATAATTTGAATAAAATCATATAATATTTGTCCTTTTATGACTAGCTTATTTCATTTAGCATAATATTGCCAAGGTTCACTTATGTTGTAGCCTGTAACAGAATTTCCATCTTTTGAGGTTGCATTGTATATCCACATTTTCTTTATCCATTCATCTGTCAGTGGATATTTGAGTTGCTTCCACCTCTTGGCTATTGTGAATAATGCTGAGATAAACATGGGTGTGCAAATATATTAAACATCCTGACAGAATTTTTTATGACTAAACAGATGCTTATCTATTAGCATTCATAAAATTGAATATAAATATTTTCTTCTATATTATGTTAGCTATTTTTCCACACCTAAGCCATCCCTTTTCAAAATATTAATTCTGTTTTTTAAATCTTTAGTTCCCTTGCCCTACTGTGACCAGATTTGAATATAATCTTTTTCTAGTCCTTTCTTTATATGAGCTTTTTCCTGTTCATTCTGAACTTTCTACTGTCTGTCTGTATGTTATTAGCTCATTCCTATATATCCTCTTCCCCTTCGCCCTCCCTTTCCTCCTTTGTTGTTACCTTACCTTTTTATATATGTAAAGATAAAAGTAAAAAAGAAGAAATAAATGGATATGCTTGTTTGGTACCATATATTAACTGATATCACTGTCCTCTCTTTATCTAAATCCCAACCCTGGTTAAATTCAGCTCACCACCTACTCCAGGCCTGAACCCTGCCAGGTAAAATGAGGAACTAGGTTCAAACACACAATCATGCTGATTGCTCTCACTTAAAATTATGACCACAAATTTCAAGTGTTTTCATGTGCTGCCAGTAGTCATGCTCTGTTTCCTTAGTCTGGTGGTTCTCAAAGTATGGTTCCCAGACCAGTAGCCTCAGCATCACTCAGGAACTTGTTAAAAGTGCACATTTTTTTTTACTTCATCCCAGACCTTATGAATCAGAAACTCTGAGGTAGAGGGCAGTAGATCTGTGTGATTCTGATGCTGTGGTTTGAAAGCAACTGCCTTAGTCAATTCATGCTCCTATTCTTTGAAAATACTTTTTCATAATTTCACTCTTCTCAAATTGCCAATGACCCCCTCCCTTCCCAACTCCCACCTGATGATCAGTTTTATTTCAGAGTAAATGGAAAATAGAAGTACTCAGAAGAGAACTTCCTCATCTTCCTACATGTACATCTGTCTGCATCTACAGGTGCTCCTGTACCCTGCCTTCTTCACTGTCACCAGGACCAACCCCCTACCCCACTTGTGCATCTCATCCCATCGCCCTCTCTTTCCTGGAAATATATTTCCTCTCTACAGATCTTTCCCATCAGCACACAAATGTCTCTCTTTAAAAAACAAAACAAAAACAAACCTCCCTGAAAATCTCTAGGTACTACTATGGAGTCATCTATTGGACACGCTGTTATGTGAAAGTGTTGAATATTTATATGTATTTCCCTATTTTCAAAAAAAGAAAGATAAACCAAAAATTAATACCAGTAGTTACCAATGAGTGAGAGAGGTTGGGAATGAGGAGAGGGGCCAAAAGCTAGAACTCTCTGAATGGTATTTGTTTACAGTTTTCACTTGGGAACTATATATATATATATATTTTATATAATTAAAATATCAAATTAGGTCAAAATCTAATTGAAACAAATTGATCTTACTATGTAACAAATTGAAAGGATAACCACAAGAAGTCTTTTACATGGACAAAGGCAAATGGGGGTAGGATTGAGGGTGGGAGGTGGTGGTAGGCGGGGCAGGGGGGAAGTGGTGGTGGGAAAATGGAGACAACTGTATTCGAACATTAATAAAAAATTATTTTAAAAAGTCTTTTAGGTGACTTTAAAATAAGATGGGGTTGCTTCTACATAATTTTAGACTTACAGAAAAATTCAAAGGACAGTACAAAGAACTGCAGACACCTTTTGCTCAGATTTCACATATGTCAACATTTTTCTACATTTGTTTTATCCTTCTCAGTCTCACTTCATCTAGCACTTTATCTACCAACTTATATACTTCCTAAAAATAAGAAATCATCTTAGTGGCCACAGTAATATTATCAAACTCAAGGAATTTATATTGAAAGAATATATAGATATTTTTCCAATTTCTTGGCTAGAGGCAGGCTAAGTATCTCCTTTTCACCTCTGGTTTCTCACCTCCCATTCCCACAGAGGAAGAGCAGGTTCAGAGAAAAGGCCTGCCCAGGGAGGGCAGTGAATTCCCTATGAGCAGGGCTCAATGAGAGTCATTTAATCTGCCCCTTCTTATTTAGTGGTGAAATGAATAAAGAAAACAAAGAGGCCGGGAGGGTGGACCAAAAAGGGCCATCAGCATCCCCTAAGGGCCAAGATAAAGTGTAGATAAAGTCAGAGGTTTCAAGAAACATTTTAGCACAAGGTGTAAAATATATTATTCCTTAAACAAATGTATACTGTCACTCAAAGGAAGAAAACATTGCATGAAAAAGGCAGAAAATATATCTTTCTTGAGCATCCATGCTTCCTGAGTAATTATTTTTTTAATTATGTTTAAATTATTGATGCCAATTCAATATTATATTAGTTTCAGGTGTACAACATAGTGATTAGAATCCTGAGTAATTCTTAGCACCATAGCCCAATATTAGAAGCAAATAATTTCTGAAAAATATTACATAGAACAGGTAAGTCTTTGGAGAAAGCCAAAAGTGAGAATAGGACAAATAATTCAAGTGTCCAAAATAATTCCAGAAGTTTTTACTGTATTATTCTATTGTCATGTTACTTGGTTTTGTGCAAATTGAATTGTTCATCTTAAATTAATCTTTATTTTTGGTTTGTTTTTTGTTTGTTTGTTTCTTTGTCTTTCTTTTCAGCCCCACTGTGTTCTCCTCGCCTCAAAGGAAAACTCAGCACCTGTTAAACTCGGGGGCTTTGGGGTAGCTATTCAGTTAGGGGAGTCTGGACTTGTAGCTGGAGGTAAGAACACTTTTTTAAAAATATTCTTCAAAACCTGGTCACTTTTAGGCTGATGTAAAAGTTTCAAAGTAAATATTAGTCTGTCTTCAGTGTTTCATACCCCGTTCCACCCAACCCTACCCCACCCCCCAAAATACCATCATACAGTTTTGAATTTAATAACTCTGTAATCACAACTAGAATTTTAGTCCCTTAAGAATAGGCTGTCCTTTTATTATTTGTATCCTCAGTACTTAACAGAGAAAAGACCATACATACAGAAATATTTGAAGCAATGACTTTTAACATTGAACTGACCAAATGACATCAAATCAAAAGTGTATGGATTATCTACTTTCAGTCTTATACCTATAACTAGTTTTTAATTTCGCCCTGTTTTACTCATTCCATTTGTCAGAGAACTGTTCAAGCCATAATCTGTGTATTTCGAAAGAGCAAGCAGATGTGACGGCAGACTGATTTTATTATTAGCCAAAGCAAAACATAACTGTAAAATTCCAGGCCAGAGAATGAAGAAAAGTTAAAATAGAGACTTTCTTCACTAGTGTACAGAGGTGGATGCTAATTACAGATTCAAATATTTGGGTTTTTTGTTTATTCCTTTGAATAGACTCCAGCTCAGAATGCTACTTTATTTTTAGTTATCTTCCTTAGTTTTGCAAATGACTTAGTTCTCTATTCTACAGACTAACAGTTTTCGAGTCATTTCCTTCTCTTTTCTATCTCCAAATACTGCCAGCCTTCACAAAGAGGAAAAATATGGAAAATATCAACGGGACTTTTTAAAACCTGTCATCTTTCAAGATTGCTTATATTAAATTCAAATACCTGACAAATGATAAATATCAAAATAATAATGTTACACAGGCTATTTCATTTCATTCACTAGTACTAAAACAGCACAGTAGTATTAACAGAGACCATCAACTGAAAAATGAGCCATGAGTCATAGGTATATTCTTTAAATCATTATTTCACCACATTGCCCTCTAAAATTAAATTAGGTTTAAATTTTTTTTCTGTTTTACATTTACTTCCAGCTAATCATTTCTAGTAATATGAGAAACTGCAAGTTGAATATAGTTTTAAAAACTGATTTCTTTTCCTAATTCAGAACTTTTCATTGGTGATCAGAAGACTGACCAAAGGATCAGGTGGTAAAGCATAGTTTAATCATAAGGTCATTGAATCTCGGGATTCAAAGGGGCCTTAACTTCTCTAGTCTTACAACTAATGATTGAATTCTCTCAAAAATGCCCAGCAAAAGGTTGAGCTGTAGTTGAATTCCTCAGATGGCAAGGAATTTACTATGTCCCAGGACAATTTATTCCATTTTTGGAAAGCTCCTTAAGTATTGGAACATTTTTTTTTAAGTATTGAAACATTCATTCTTGCATTGAATAGAAATCTGTCTTCCTATAATTTCTACCCAGTGGTCCTAATTCTGACTTTTGGAGCCAGGCTGAACAATTTTAGTCCTTCCATGTGATAGCCATTCAGATGTTTGAAGACAGCTGTCATTTTCCCTGAAGTCTTGTCCAAGTTAACTTGCCTAGCTTAATCTTGCCATCCCTCATGCAAACTGGTTCAGAATTTCTTCACTATGCACAAAGTACGGAGCTAGAACTGAATACAACTACAGGTACAGTCTGGCGCACAGGCGCTTGGAGTTATCACTTCTTTTGCTGTGGGTCTTAAATTTTTCTCAGACTCCCCAAGTTGCATTAACTTTTTGGACAACCACATGATGCTGCTGGTCCAAATTAACCTTGCAATCAACTACAAGTCTTAATTGTTGTTTTTAAATAAATATTGCTGTCAAACTAACATTCAAATTCGGTATTTGTACAGATCACCCTTGTGTTAAGACTACACAATTATAACAAGTAATTTCTGACTAATATACCCCTAAGGTTGATGGGATAAAATGAAATGAAACTAATTCCTCTTATCTGTTATATACTGGTTACATATAATGACTTTGTTTCTACTGATCTAGATCAGCACCCTGTTAGTATTCATAATGGCATGGGCTTCATATTTTAGTGTGCATCTCAATTGAGTGGGAAAAACAGATTCATTAAATTTACCTGGACATTTTCTGCATGTTAATCTATTTTCCAAAAGTCCATGAACTTTTTCCCTTAATTGCATATTTTCAAAGCTGATTTTGAACCAAAAATGTGTGTGTTATGCAAAATTTATTTTTATCAATGCCTGTAAAGTTAAAACACTTCCTGATGGACAAAGTATTGTCATTTCTTAACATACCTTTCCTTACAGTCTTGAAATAACTACTTTAATCATTACAGTGTCTTTAAAAATATGATATATATAGATAGGGATAAATGATTTTTTATAAAAAGCTTTCCTGTTGTTTAAGTTACTCTTGAAAATTTTGTTAATATTTATCAGCTAATTTGCTGATATTTAACAGAAAGCTATTTTCCCGTCAGTTGGAATCTTTGATCAGTCAGTCCTCCAAATGGAAAGAAATTCCCTCTCTTATATGTTCCATATAGTAAAAACCATTTACATATACAGGGTAGGTAAGTAGGCTTACAGTTGTACAAATAAATAATACAATAATTAATAAATAATACAAGAAGAAGCTCTCTGTTTCACATACTCACAACTATAAACCTACTTTTGTCCACTCCTGTATTCATACTTCTCCTATCTAAAACTCAGCTATTTGGAAAACTTATCTAGAAGATAACTAAGAACCTAGAAAATCATTATAATAGCAGCAAGACTTCCTGCCTTTAAAACCTGCAGATTGAAATGGGAGGGAGGTGGGGAGGGATGGGTGGGTGGGCTGGGAAGGGAGTAAAGGACAGAAAACTGTATTTGAACAATGATTAAAATAAAATTTTTAAAAAAAGAAAAAAATAAAATAAAACCTGCAGATTGTCCTCTCAAGTGAGCATCTAAAGATACTGTGAGGCTGGCATGCTCTCATTTTACAGAAAGTTGTCTGGATTTGTGTTCCTTTATACCTTACACCTCTCTACCCCCTGGTTTGAATGCCTTTTGTGATTTTATCTATCTAGATCACAGGTGGCAAACAAAAGGTCCATGGGCCAAATCCGTCCCTCCACCTTGTTTTATCCAGCCTGGCACCTTGTTTCTACCTGGCGGCAGCGCCAAGCTCCTTACCCCTAGTTAAGGAGTAGTTACATTTATACAGTCCTAAAATTACATTTGGCCCTTTGAAGGGAACTGCAAGGCTGATGTGGCCCCAAGTGAAAATGAGTTTGACACCCCTGATCTAGATAGGTTTTACTCTTCTTGAAGCCTGACCTAACAATCATCTTAAGAGCGGGCTGAGATTCACCACCCCAAGTTAGGTAACTTACTCCTTCTCTTCCATATTGCCATAATTATCTGAGCTACATACCTCCATGTAGCATTTGATGCAGAGATTTGTAATCATTTCAAAGACTAAGCTTTGTGAGGGTCCAGGGGGATCATGGCTTATCCCTCTGTATGTCCACAGCACCTACCGTGGTGTCTAGGACCTAGTAGGCACTTAGGAAATTGCTATTAAATGAAAGATTCTGGTTGCTCATTAGTTTGCAGGTCACAGCAGATTTTATGCAACAAATTAGAAGCCAAGGCTGGAGTGAGCCTAGTGAGAGAAAAGAAATAAAAGCCAAACAAAAAAAAATACATCGATCAGATACCATAACTTGGAAAGCACAGCAGCATTTTAATACTGATCAACCCTTGCATAGAGCTGAAGTTCCTGAGAGGGTTTCCTGTTCCATACCATTGTTCTTTAATTGATATCCACAATGACAATTCTGAGTCATCAAGAAAAGGTTAAATTATGTGCAACATCTTGTGTAAAAGAAGTCAGGAAATTGAAGGAAGATAGCCATCCAAGATCGTTAAAGTAAAAAAGTTTGGGTGCATAAAGATTCAAGTTCTACAGTATTGAATCTGTAGCTATTCAAAACAATTCCTTCCCTGAAGTTCTGGGTAATAAATTCTTATTATATTATCAGAAAACATAGCACTTAAATATTTAAGTTTATCTGATGTATGTCATAATACAGTGACATTTAATTTGATTTGATGACTGGCTTCCTCTTCTTAGAATTTTGTGGTCAAAGTCATAAAAATCAAGTGGCCACAAAAAAGGAAAAGCTCACAAAGATCACAAAGAAGGAGTTTGGGGTGGTCAGTAAAGGTTAATTCCAGTACTTCTACATTCTACTGACATGCACAAAATAAAAAAGATCATTCCTATATATTCTTTCTACCATTGTCTTCTATCATCTATGAGCAAATTCTTGAACCAAAACACATGCATCTTCCTTAAGGATCAACACTAATTCTCTACATCGGGGTAGTCTTCAACCCAGATAAATGTAGAGAAGCTCCTCAGGATGACTAGGGCTGGCCATGGTGGCTCTGACTAATCCCAAAATGAGGCCCCCATGTTGAGTCACCTGCACCTTTCTTGTGTGGGAAGTGGTAGGAAGTAAGTTGAGTTTCAAAGCATTATGCAAACTTGCCAGCAGGTACCCTGATCTCTTGTCCTCCTCTTCCTTTCTCATGACAGCTCCTGTCCATTAGAATAAGGTGAATCTCCAATGGCCACACCCTGTCCCAGGCTCTTAACAAAGTAGGAGGCTTAGGCCTCATCACTTCAGCTTCTTTATGTTACTCGAAGAAGCCAAATAGGAAAAAAAAAAATTTTCTTCTAACCAGTGGAATTTTCACTAGTCTGCTGTACCTTTTAAATGACGATATTTTCACGCTGTAAACCCTGAACGGAGAGGAACCATAATGATCTGCAGCAAGGAATGTCCCCAGC
The DNA here is from genome assembly GCA_028533065.1 of Trachops cirrhosus. Taxonomy (NCBI): domain Eukaryota; kingdom Metazoa; phylum Chordata; class Mammalia; order Chiroptera; family Phyllostomidae; genus Trachops; species Trachops cirrhosus. The sequence continues at coordinate 47,125,328 of CM052552.1, forward strand.
ACACAAACTAAGACTTGCTTTATCAGTCTCCATCCAAACCAAGTTTGACAATCACTAAATGTGACTTTATGATACGTTCTCTCTAGCTGGATTTGAATATCTCTAAGGTCTTAATCACAATATTATGCAGTGTTCAAAGTAAAAATAATCTGGGACTCTCCGTGGAGAAGGAGAGAGAGGGAGAGGAAAGAGGGAAAGGGAGGGGGCTGGGCCTGTATACAGCTAGAAGAGCTGCCAGAACTGTTGAGCAGTGCTCCCTGTGCCCCCTCCCACAATAATTTGCCACAGGGTACAAACCTTTCTATAGTAGAACAAGACTCCCTTTGAAATACTGAGTTAAAGATGATTACCAGTATGCAAACAACTACTATCAGATTTCTTCCTAAAAGCCTATTTTGATAGGGAAAACTTTAAAGAAAATGAAGGTCGCAGGAAGGGCACAAGATAAAGGAGGAGTGAATGGACATCACACTAACCTCCTCCCTGGACCAATCTGGAATTACAACTAAATTGTGGGAAAATCACCTGGAACAAACAACTGAACAATAGTGAGAGAGAAGCCATATAATTTTGGACAGAGAGAAGAACCAGTTTCAGCACAACCTGACTGATAAGAGTGCGGTAGAGACTCAAGAGGAGTGGACTGGGTGCCCACAGGTAGCAGCAGAGGGATAATTAAGCAACATGTTGTATCCCCCTGAGAAGCTGGGGATCCCAGCTTAGAGCACCAGAGCCCAAAGAGTACACAGATAACAACCAGCAGCAAAAGGCTGCAAGGTTGCTCTCTGCCAGAGAAGGTCGGCTGGAGACACAAAGAGTCATTGAAAGGGCCAACACACAAATTTTCATTTGCAGACACTTACCCTCAACTCTGGCAAAGGCAGGGGCACAGTGTGCTGGAGACACCTGAAGAGAGGCCGGGGACAGAAGCTTTGAGGAGAAAACAGAGAGTAGATGCTGGGATCCCAGCACTGAGACATCACCCATATGGCAGCAGCCATCCTGCTCAGGCAGACCACTCCCCTCCAAGCAACAGCCATTCCCTAGTGCTCACGAGGTCCTAGACACCATTGTTTGAGGGGAAACAATAACCCCAACCCCAAGACGGACTTTGTCCCAGCTCTGTAGTGCTTAAAGCCTGACTACTGAGTACAGAATGACTAGATTAACAACCAAAGCAGTCAGCCACAGGCATATATCTCTGGCAGTCTCAAAACAGGCTGCCTAAGGTCAAATGGGGTCAATATCTAACATCACCAGAGGTGGATCCAGAAAGAAAAAGTAGTGGTAAATACTAGAGGCTACTGAGACAAAATCAGCCATGGTCTTCTCCATGACTTGCAATATTTTCTTTCCTCAATAGCTTTCTAACATACATTTCTTGTCAATTAAGTTTATGCATATTAAGTCACTAGATTTTATTACTATAGTTTAGTTCAATTCACATATTTTGCCCCTCCCTTCTCTTATCCCATTTTACCTTCTTCTTTCTTCTCATTATTTTCGTTTTAAATTTTGTTTTCTCTCTTGCTACAACTTGTTTCCATTCCACACTCTTACTATTTCTCCCCCATCCAACCTCACAAAACCAATTTTCTTCTCAATGGTCATCTCACATCCTTTTTCCCCGCTCTTAAACTACCTGAATTCTCTCTCCACCTTTAGCAATCTTTGCTCATTGGTTGTGGATAGGGTAGTTGTTTCATTTTTCAATTTTATCACTAGATCTTCACTAATTTTGTATTTCAAATCTCAAATTTTACTGGTCCCCTCTCCTTTTCTATTTTTCATCTCAAACTTTTAATTCTGCCCTGTTTTGCCAGTTTTTTTCTTTGTTTTTCTTTCTTCTTTTTCTCTTTCATCCTGCCCTTTTATTTTCTTTATTCTCCTTTTTTCTTTTTTCTTTTTTGTTTCATCTCAAATTTTAATTTTTCCCTGTCTTAACCCAGTTTTTGCTCCTCACTCTTAATATTCCCTCTCCCTTTATCACTTCAAAATTACTTCCCATTCCTCTAGACATCTCTTAAGCTCTTCTTTCTTTTTTTTCCCCCTCTTATTCCCATCCCTCCTGTATTAATTTTAGCTCATTTGGTGTTGATAGTGCTGTGGTGGATCTTTCTCTCCAGTTTGACTCCTATATCTTTCTTTTTAAAGTATTTTTTATTGATTATGCTATTACAGTTTTCCAAATTTTTTCCCATTTATCCCCTATCCACCCTTCCCCCCCGCAACCCTCCAGCATTCCCCCCTCCTTAGTTCATGTCCATGGATTGTACATATAAGTTCTTTGAGTTCTCTGTTTCCTATACCATTTTTATCTCTCCCCATCTATTTTATGCCTACTGATTATGCTTCTCCCCTGTACCTTTCCCCCCTATTCCTCCTCTCCCCCTCCCCACTGAACTCCCTTTGCGTGATGTCCATTTCTCTAATTCTGTTCCTGTTCTGGTTGTTTTCTTAGTTTTTGTTTTCATTGTTTTCTTTTCTTTTAGGTTTATTTTTCATAGTTGTGAGTTTGTTGTCACTTTACTGTTCATATTTTTTATCTTCTTTTTTGTAGATAAGTCCCTTTAACATTTCATATAATAATGGTTTAGTGATGATGAACTCCTTTAACTTAACCTTATCTGGGAAGCACTTTATCTGCCCTTCCATTCTAAATGATAGCTTTACTGGATAGAGCAATCTTGGATGTGGGCCCTTGCCTTTCATGACTTGGAATACTTCTAACCAGCCCCTTCTGGCCTGCAAGGTTTGTTTTGAGAAATCACCTGATAATATAATGGAAACTCCTTTGTAGGTAATTGTCCCCTTTACACTTGCTGCTTTTAGGATTTTCTCTTTGTCTTTAATCTTGGGTAACTTAACGATGATGTGCCTTGGTGTGTTCCTCTTTGGGTCCAACTTCTTTGGGACTCTCTGGGCTTCCTGGACTTCCTGGAAGTCTATTTCCTTCACCAGATTAGGGAGGTTTTCCTTCATTAGTTTTTCAAATAAGTTTTCAATTTCTTGCTGTTGTTCTTCTCCTTCTGCCACCCCTATAATTCAATTATTGGAACATTTCAGCTTTTCCCAGGGAATCCTCAGCCTCTCTTCATTTTTTTGGATTCTTGTTTCTTCATTCTGATCCAGTTGGATGTTTATTTCTTCCTTTTGCTCCAAATTGTTGCTTTGAGTCCTGGTTTCCTTCCTTTTAGTGATGGTTCCCTGAATATTTTGCTTTATTCTATTTTGGGTATCTTTCATTTGTTCTTTCATTTTTTTTAAAGATTTTATTTATTTATCTTTAGAGGGAAAGGGAAGGAGATAGGGAGAGAAATATCAATGTATGGTTGCTTCCTGTGCATTCCCTACTGGGAACTGGCCTGCAACCCAGGCATGTGCCCTGACTGGGAATCGAACCGTGATCTCTTGGTTCACAGGCCCGCGCTTAATCCACTAAGCTACACCAGCCAGGGCTGTTCTTTCATTTTTTGACCAAGCTCAATCAGTTCTGTGAGCATTTTGATTACCAGGGCTTTAAATTCTCCTTCAGATAGGTTGGCAATCTCCTCATCACTTAGTTCTGAGGTTTTGCTGTGTTTTTTCATTTAGGTCATATTTCTTTGTCGTGGCACAGATGAGAGGTTGTAAGGGGGTAGGGCCTTAGGTATTCACCCAGGCAGAGCAACCCTCTTTGCTGGACTTTGGCACTGCCTAATGGGGAGGCACCAGAGAGGGAACAGTGCAGCTCCCCTGCTGATCTCTAGCACACTTTTCAACTCTTGTGCAAGACTGGAAGAAACTCCCACTTCAGCATCCCCAGCCATAGCCCACAGTCAGCTCTGAGTCTCAGTTTTCCCCTTAAGTCAGCCCCTCACATGCTGTCCACTGCCTTACCAGTCTGGTTGTTCTGGTTGATTTTTTCTTTAATTTTTTGATTGTCAGAGTTCCATGCAGTTTGATTTTCTGGCACTTTTGGTTATTTATTGATTTTGGATTGGTTGTGATCCTCCTTTTGGTTGTGCAAAGAAGCAAAGGGTTTTTACCTATGCCTCCATCTTGGCCAGAACTCCTATATCTGTCTTATTTATTTACTTTTTTTCCTTCCTTTTTCTTTCTCTCTCTCACTTTAATTTCTGTTTAAACCTAGTACTAAATTCTTCCCTTACTCCATTCTGCCTTCTTCATTCCCCTTTTTTTATTTATGATGTAAATTTTAATTTCTTTCTTCACATTTCTCTGACTCACAACTCTTATTAGTACTCCTCCCTCTACCCTCATTCTTCTATCAGTAGGTAATCTCACACTCACTCTCCTTTCTTATAATAGTCTTAATTTATTTACATCCTTATTAATACTGATTCATTTGCTGTTGATAGTGGGATTGGAGGGGTGTGGGTATATTTGCGGGTATGGGTTTTTTTCCTGGGCTTTGTGGTTTTTTTCTGGTGGCACCTGCACAACACCATATAACACATGGTGGGAGGAGTGACCCTCAGTAAACAACTAGCATGAAGGAACCACTGAAGAATGACCCAGCAACAATCAAAACCAAATTAGGGGACTTCTGGCCAAGATGGAGTCATAGGTAGACTCACTGTGCCTCCTCGCACAACCAAGATAGGGACAACAACAATTTAGAAACAGAATAACAACCAGAACTGACAGAAAATTGAACTGTATGGAAGTCGGACAACCAAGGAGTTAAAATGGACACATTCATCCAGACCAGTAGGAGGGGCGGAGTCAGGCAGCCGGGCAGAGAGGGGTCTCCCGGCACAAAGAGCATTGAGACCGGGCATGTAAGACCGCAGTGGGCAGACCCTGGGCACGCAGGTGGCAGCTGGCAAACCCCGGCTAAGGGGTGGCAACCAGCAGACCCAGCGAGGATTTGATTGTGAAGCAAGGCAGTGATTATGAAGCAAGGCATTGTGTACAACCCAGGATCCCAGTGCTGGGAAGTAGAGCCTTGGGGCACTGATTGAAAACACCTGTGGGGGTTGAGGCACAGGGAGAGACTCCCAGCCTCACAGGAGAGGTCATTGGAAAGACCCACGGGGTGCATAAGCCCACCCACACGGGAATCAGCACCAGAAAGGCCAAGTTTGCTTGGGGGAAGTGGTGGAAGGGACTGAGGTCCCACAGAGAGCAGAGCAAGCGCCATTGTTCCCTCCTGGTCCCCGCCCCCACATATGGCGTCACAACCCAGCAACTGGGGTGCCCCGCCCTGGTGAACACCTAAAGCTCTGCCCCTCATATGTAACAGGCACAACCAGACCAAAAAAAAGAGAGAGAGAGAGATGGCTCAAACAGAAGAACAATTGAAAGCCCCAGAAC
>CM052552.1:47131146-47174644 GCA_028533065.1 Trachops cirrhosus
AAATGTGAAAGGGACTTATCTAAGAAAAAGAAGATAAAAATATGAACAGTAAAAAGACAGCAATCTCACAATTATGAACAACCACACCTAAAACAAAAACGAGAAGAAACTAAGCAAACAACTAGAACAGGAACAGAACCACAGAAATGGAGATCACATGGAGAGTTAGCAACAGGGGAGTGGGAGGAGGAGAGAGGGGGGAAAAGGTACAGAGAATAAGTAGCATAGATGGTAGATAGAAAATAGACAGGGGGAGGGCAAGAATAGTATGGGAAATGTAGAAGCTAAAAGAACTTATGACACATGGACATGAACTAAAGGGGGAGAATGTGGATGGGAGAGGGTGTGCAGGGTGGAGGGGAATGAAGGGGGTGGTAATGGGGCAACTGTAATGGCATAATCAATAAAATATATTTTTTTACAAAAGAATCAGCAGTAGAAGCAAAGAGATCCTATAGACATTATGGCTGTCCAGTAAGGACGTGATGGGTGCCTAGACCAGGGAGTAAAAGTGGGAGTGGGAAAGCGATACTCAGAGAAATTTTAAGGAAAATTGATGAGGCTCAGTGAGTAATTAGAGTTATGTAGAATTAGGAAGCCCATAGGACAATCAACATGTAGAGTGGAAGTAATGTATTTTAAACTTTTTATTTTGAAATGATTTTAGACTCACATAGAAGTGGCAAAAATAGCATAGAGCTCCCATGTGTTCTTCACCATTTCCTCCCCCCAATGATAACATCTTGTATAACCATAACACAATTATCAAAAGTAGGAAATCGATATTGGAGCACTACTGTTAACTAAACCACAGACCTTATTTGAATTTCACCAGTTTTTATATAGATTCCTGTGTGTGTGTGTGTGTGTGTGTGTGTGTGTGTGTGTGTTTCTATGAAACTCTATCACATGTATAGAATTATAAAACCATCACCATAATCAAGATATAAAACTGTTCTGTCACCCTTCATACTGTTCCTTAATAATCATATCCTCCTCCCAGCCCTAACCCCTAGTAGCTACCGATCCATTGTCCATCAATGTAATTTTTGTCCTTTCTAATTAGTATATGAACAGTATTATACAATATTTAACTGTTTAGGAAATGCTTGTGTGTGTTTCTCCTTTGTTCTTACACTAGTACCGCACTCACAACACTTCTAACACCACATGTGTGTGGGTTTTTTCCCACACCAAGCAATTCTCTTGACACCAGCAGGGTGTCCTGCATTTCAATTAAATTCTGACACTACCTGGAGTTAATGCAGACTCCACAGGTTAAGGGCTCAGTCCCACCTAGGCTGCCCCTCATTTCAGTTGCCATTTACAAATAGTAGGTCCCCATGTAACCCACAACTTTTATCCCACTTAGCTGCAAATTGGAGATTTTCATGACCCCCCTATCTTTGGATTTGATTACTTGCTAGACAGCTCACAGAACTCAGAGATACACTTTGTGTTAATTAAACATCACCACACATTACACAAGTCAAATTTATAATCCATAATCAGTAACCACAATCCATTAAAAGATTCCATTACTTGTTCTAAAATAGTAATTTTATCCTTCTCTCTGCTAGATAATTATTTGATAAATTTTTATGTCTTCTGTTTTGGTGAACCTGCTTTGGCTCAGTGCAGGGGAAGAAGGTTAAGTCCCTGAAGATAATGAAAAATTATTTCCAAGATGTTTATTAGCACATAGAATCTAGCAGAGATAAAACTTGTAGTCATTTTAGCAATGAGTGCTGTGTGTGTACTAAAGAAAAATATAATTTTGCTCTCCAGGGAATTCTAGTTAGTTTTAGTCATTAATACATAAATAAATTTTGAAGTGCTTTTATTTATTTTTTAGGAATTTTCAGATAATAAGGTGAAATTTTGACAGGGCTAACTGTAAAATTCTACATTTAAATTCAAAAATAAATTTTGGAAGTAGATAATACCAAAACATTTGAATTTAGAAATGACTCATATGCAAACAAGAATTTTAGTTACAAAGTAATAATAATAATAATAATACCATCTTGAACTTAGTTTTCAAGGATTATATAGTATACAGATCAAGGAAAATAAGAGGCCCACTTCACTTTATACTGGTTAATCTTCATCTGATATAATGCATCTCATTTTTTTAACTAGGTAATAGATTAATAATGATGTGTTCCTCATTTCTGAGAAATGAGTAATATAAACATGTAAAGCTCATGTAAAGCTCTACACAGTACACCCTCAGTAAATGCTCGCTGTGATGAGACAATTATGTTCGGTTTGAGCCACAACTTTCGAAATAACTAATGTATAGCATTATCTCTACTATCTTATATAGTTGTTTTAAAGAAATGGAATAATCCCTTCTTAATGTTTATGACCCCCCCAAAAAATATTTTATTTTCAGCCCAGACCTATTCTGATCTTCAAGCTTATTTGTCTAAGTACCTACCTAAATCTCCACTTGAGCTTTATGCATCTCAAGCATAACATATCCAAAACTGAAGTCCTGATCTCTTCTCCATCTCACCCTCTCCCCAAAATCTATTTTATCTGAAGCCTTTACTATCTCAGTTGGTGTCAGACTTCCAGTTACTGCTAGTTGAAAACCTTGGTGTAGTCCATGACTCCTGTCTCTCCCACACCCCACATCCAACCTGTTAGAAAATCCTGTTCTCTCTACCTTCCAAATATATTCAGAATTAAGAACTTCTATTCTTGGAAAGACACTGTAAAAGAATGAAGAGACAAGCCACAAACTGGAGTAAATATTTGCCAAATATATATTTGATAAAGGACTTACATCCAGAATATATAAAGAATTCTTAAAACTCAATAATACGAAAGCCCAGTTCAACATGGGAAAAGATTTGAACTGACACTTCAACAAAGAAAATACATGAATGGCAAATATGCACATGTAAAGTTGCTCAACATCCTTAGTCATTAGGGAAATACATATTAATACCACAATGAGACATCTGTATACACATGTATCAGAATAGCTAATATGAAAAAGACTAACAGCACCAAGTGTTGGTGACAATGTAGAACAACTGCAACTGATACACTGCTATGGAGATGTAAAATGGTACAACCTCTTTGCAAAACAGTTTGGCAGTTTCTCAAAAAATTAAACGTACTCTTATAATATAACCTAGCCATTCTGCTCATAAGTATTTACCTAAGAAAAGTGAAATGTATGTCCATACAAAGACTTGTACATTAATGTTCATAGCAACTTTATCTGTAATAGTCAAAAATTAGAAAAAAACTCAGGGTCCATCAATAGATGAATGGATAAACAAATTATGGGGTATCCTTAAAATGGAATACCAGTCAGCAATAAAAAGGAATGAACTATTTATACACATAACAACATGGATGAAGTGCAAAATCTTTATGCTGAGTGAAAGAAGCTGCACAATAATGAGTACATAGTGTATAATTCCATTTATGCTAATTATACCATAGTAAAAGTTCTGAGGGAAAATAAAACAAAATATATTCAGAGTCGGCCCTTATACCCTTTCTATTTTTTTCCATCTGATTTCATCCAGCATCATTTCTCCCCTGGATTGCTGCAGTAGCCTCTTACCTGATCTCCCTCCTGCTTTTTTTTTAACCCTCACACCCTTCTAATCCATTCTCAACAGAACAAATGGAGTGTCCCTTTAAAGTTGTTAGATGATGTCACTCCAGCTCAGAACCCTCTAGTGGCTCCCTCTCCCTCCTAGAATAAAAGCCAGAGGTCCTTCATGTCCTATCCAAGCCTTGTCACCTCTCTCATCTGATCTACTATTTACTCCACACATGGGTCTCCTTACTAGTTCTTGAAAATTCCAGCCATACTCTCTCCTTTGGGCCTCTGCATTGATCTCTCTAACTAGACCACTCTCTTACCTCTTTTGGATGTCACCTTCTCAATTGGGCCTACTTTGACCCCCCTATTTTAAGTTGCAATGTTCCCACTGCCTCTTACTCTACTTTACTTTTCACTTTATTCCATAGTACTTTTAACATACTCTATAATTTATATTTTGGGGATTTTCTTGTCTTCTCCCGCCAAAATATGAGCTACACACAAGCCTAAATCTTTGTTGATTTTGTTTACTGGTATATACCAAGTACATAGAACAATGCCTGGCACATAGCAGGCTCTCAAGAAATATTTCTAAAATGAGTACTTATAGCATATAAATCTTTAAGATTCATTGGGAAATTAGAGTAGAACCAAAGTGGGGGGATAAAAAGAATGGCAAGTGTTTTGAAATATACATAAAGAATAGTTGAGGCAACTGGAGACATTATCACGGAGAAGAATGGATTTAGTGGAAACATGATCCCCCTCTTAACTACTGAAGGGGTATTATATGCAATAGGTAGTGTTTGTTCTGTGATGCCCCAGAAGATAGAGCTAGCCCAAACAAGCCAGATAAGGGCCCAAGCTGAGTAAACTTTTTCACTTTCTTAAACTTGTAATGGGCTGCCATAAAGTAATGATCCCCTATTGGACAAGGTCAAAAAGAATGATCATCCATCTGGGATTGAAGAGGATCCCACATGGGGAAATGTTTGAATTAGATGGCCTTGAAGTTTGTTCTAGTTTGAAGGTGCTGTGATTTTTTTAAAATCCATTTATTCTTAGCAATTAAGACTGCTGAATCAGTTGTGAATTTTTCAAATGCTCATTTTACCTGACAAGACCATGTCAAAGGTAACTTCATACCTTAATCATCATATGATTGATTAATTAATTAGCCATATGTCTGAAATTGCATGACCCATTATTTCAGCCCTTTATTATTGCTGAAAATAAAATATTATTTTCCTATTAATTTTGACCTTCTTATGCCTCATTTGAGAATGTTTATCAGTATCATGGAATAAAACCTCCAGCCTGCCAAAATTCAATCTAAGTTTCACATTTAAGAATTTGAACTTTATCAGTTGTTATAGATTAAGCTTCTTCACTTTTAAAACAGTTATGAGTATTTATTGTTTTTCTTCTTTTATAGGAGAGAGATCGTTATGCCTACAAGATTCATCTTCCAGAAACAGTAGAGCAGCTGAGGAAATTCAATGCAAGGAGGAAACTAAAGGTAAATTAAAGAAATCATCAAAAAGCCAGATAGATACAGTTGATGATAATGTTTTTATTCTGTTTCAGGGCCCATGAATATATCCTAGTGTTGACCATTGTTTTTCTTATAGCTAAATTCTCGCTTCCAAAAATTACCACCATTTCAATAAGATTTTGTTTTTTTAATCATGTAAGGTAATATATAAGTATGAATCTAAACAATGTTATAATAAATGGAAGGTTAATCATATATTAAATTTGTATTATTTTAAAAATTTATAGCAGAGATAAAATTACTTTAAAAACAGCAATTTATTGTTATTATTATCCATGATTGTTTTCTCAAATATTTTAATCAAAAACATGTGGGGTTAGCCCTGGCCAGGTGGCTCACTTGATTGAAGCATCATCCCGTATGTCAAAAAAGTTGTGGGTTCAATTCCAGTGAGGACACATGCCTAGGTTGCAGGCTCAATCCCCAGTTGGGGTGCATACAGGAGTTAACCAATCACTGTTTCTCTTTCTCTCTCTCTCTCCCCCTCTCTCTCTGTCATCAATAAACATATCCTTAAGTGAAGATTAAAAAGAGAGAGTTTAGTTCAATGGAAACAACACTGAATTAGAATTGGAACTAGGATTGAACAGCCATCACAAAGCAGTAAAAATCCCCACTACCTTGATCTACTAGAAAATATTTTGATTACTTTTCTCACCTTTTTTTATTCTTCTCAGGTACCTTTCCACTTTTACCACTCTCTTTATCCTCCACCCAACCAAAAAATAATTTTTGGTAATTGCAGCCCCATATGGGGAAGCCCACTTGACTTTAAAAGGTTTTTTAAAAGACCCAACATAAAATAATAGAGTCTTTTCAGCACTGAGCAAAAATTATATGGGATAGCATTTCCCCTGCCCCCAGCAGGGTAAACTCTATTATATTATAGTCTTAAAACTAACTTATGTTTGCATTGCTTTTGACTACTGTAAAAAAATTAACTCTCTCTTCTAAATGGTCGATTGACTAGTAGTCCTTAGTCATGTGACTCCTTGCCAACTCTAAAACTTTTCTTTGAAAGTATTTTCAGATCTGTCATAAGTTGCAATAATATTATTATCGAGCTATGAAATATCTAAATGATTGTATACAACTCTAGATTTATGAGAACATATGAATTTTAGGGAAACTATGTATGCCACAATATTATCCTATGGAGTTGAACTAACTGTCCAACATGATAGCTACAAGCCACATGTAGTTATTTAAATTTAAATTAATTAAAATTAAATTAAATTAGCCCTGGCCAGTGTGGCTCAGTTGGTTTGAGTGTCATCCTGTACACTGAAAGATTGCAGGTTCGATTCCCAGTCAAGACACATAGCTAGGTTACAGGTTCGATCCCTGGTCCAGGCACTTGTGGGAGGCAGCCAGTCAATGTTTGTCTCTCACACTGATGTCTCTCTTTCTCTTTCTCTCTAAGAGCAATGGAGGGGTGTCCTTGGATGAGGATAAAAAAGAAAACTAAATAAATTTAAAAGGTCAGACTTGCAGCCAAGATAGCAGTGTAGGTTAGATATACTTTGCCTCCTTGCACAACCAAAAGAAGGATAACAACCAATTTAAAAACAAAAAACAACCAGAACTGCCAAAAAATTTAACTGTATGGAAGTCCAACAACCAAGGAGTTAAAAAAGAAACATTCACCCAGACTGTTAGGAGGTGCAGAGACAGGACGCCAGGGCAAAGAGGACACTCAGCGAGGTGGTAGCTGGCAGAAATGGAGGTCCCACATTCACATGCAGATAAAAGCTGGAAGGAACAACTGGAGAGTGAGACAGACCGTGAAACCCAGGGTTTTAGTGCCTGGAAAATAAACCTCAGAACCTCTGGCTGTAAACACCTGTATGGATTGAGGCAGTGGAAGAAACTGCTAGTCCCTCAGGAGAGTCCATTGGAGGGGCCCACAGCATCCTAGAACATACACAAGCCCACTCACCTGAGAATCAGCACCAGGGCAGCACATGGAAGGATGCCATTCACTTTGTGGGAAGTGGGAAAAGTAGTTGAAAGTAGGGCGAGAGCCAAGCAAGCAGCATTTCTCCCCTTTGACCACTCCCCCATATACAGCAGCAAACAGTGCAAAGGGGGTTGCCCCACCCTGGCAAGTACCTAAGGCTGCACCCCTTACAACATAACAAGTGTGCCAAGACCAAGAAATATAGCTCAAGTGAAAGAACACATCAAAACTCTAGAAAAAGCACTAAACGATGAGGAGATAGCCAACCTATCAGATGCAGAGTTGAAAATACTGGTAATCAGGATGCTCAGAGAAATGATTGAATATGGCTGCAAAATAAAGGAAGAAGTGAAGGCTATACAAAGTGAAATAAAGGAAAATGTTCAGGGAACCAACAGTGAAGAGAAGGAAGCTAGGACTCAAATCAATGATTTGGAACAAAAGGAAGAAATAAACATCCAACCAGAACAGAATGAAGAAAGAAGAATTCAGAAAAATGAGGAGAGGCTTAGGAACCTCTAGGACAACTTTAAACATTCCAACATCTGAATCATATGGGTACCAGAAGGAGAAGAACAAGAGCAAGAAATTGAAAACTTATTTGAAAAAACAATGAAAGAAAACTTCTCCAGTCTAGGGAAGGAAATAGACATAAAAGTCCAGGAAGCTCAGAGAGTCCCAAACAAGTTGGACACAAAGAGGGCCACACCAAGACACATCATAATTAAAATGCCAAAGATTAAAAATAAAGAGAGAATCTTAAAAGCAGTAAGAGAAAAGAAGAGAGTTACCTACAAAGGAGTCCCCATCAGACTGTCAGCTGATTTCTCAAAAGAGACCTTACAGGCAAGAAGGGGCTGGAAAGAAGTATTCCAAGTCATGAAAGGCAAGGACCTACTCCCAAGATTGCTCTATCCAGCAAAGCTATCATTTAGAATAGAAGGGCAGATAAAGTGCTCCCCAGATAAGGTGAAATTTAAAGGAGTTCATCATCACCAAGCCCTTATTATATAAAATGTTAAAGGGACTTATCTAAGAAAAAGAAAATCAAAAGTATGAACTGTAAAATGACAACAAACTCACAGCGATCAACAAGTGAACCTAAAAAAACAAAAACAAAAACAAACTAAGCAAACAACCAGAACCAGAACAGAATCAGAGAAATGGAGATTTCATGGAGGGTTATCAGCTGGGAGGGGGAAGGGGAAGAATGGAGGAAAAGGTACAAGGAATAAGAAGTATAATGGGTAGGTACAAAATAGACAGGGGAAGGTTAAGAATAGTATAGGAAATGGAGAAGCCAAAGAACTTATATGTATGACCCATGAACATGAACTAAGGTGGGGGAGGAATGCTATATGGAATGGGGGTACCAGGAGGAGGCAGATAAACGGGAGAAAAAGTGGGACAACTGTAATAGCATAATCAAATACTTAAAATTAAAAGGTCAGTTCCTCAGTCACACTAGCACATTTCAAGTGCTCAATAACCATATGTGGCTAGTGGCTACTGTATTGGACAGTGTAGATACAGGACATTTCCGTCATTGCAAAAAGTTCTCCTGGATAGCACTGCTGTGGAGCAAGGGGAATTTTATCATGTCATGGCTGAGGGTGGTTATTCCCAGTTAAGGGTTTCTGCCAGTTGTTTTTGCAGCAGAGGTTCAAACTGGCTCCTATCTCTTTGTTTTACAAGTCCTTGGCAAAAATAATTATTAAGATGGTGCCCAAACAAGTTTCCCAAGACTTTTCATTTGTTTGTCTTGATATACACCTAAACCAGTATAGCCTACAAAAGAAAAAAATCGTATTATCCAAAGTGAATTTTGGTCAGCTGTTTTTGAAGCTAGTTCTCCTCCCCCCTCCAAGAAAGGTGAGTTATTCTACTTTCTCAATTCTTCCTTAAAGTCTTCTTAACTCTAATGCCGCTTTGGCCTGTGTGACATTACTCTGGCGTTGAACTTTTCATTGCATAAGTACAGGTCTTTTACCATAGGGCTCAGATTTGCGCCAATCACAAGAAATATGCGCTGTATTTCTTCTGTTACCACAAAATCAAACTTGGGCCTAAACTAGCCAAAGTGGTGACTAAGATTTACTTGGACAGGGCCAAGCTGTCACAGCAGAAAGGGGTCATGTGAATTTACCACATCCCTTTGTGGTAATATTTAAAGTTTCATGACCCACCAAACAACCTGGAATTAGGGACATCAGCAGAGTTATGAGTTTTTCAGCTTCTGCTACAGCTGTATTCTTTTGAGTGATTCAGCCACTCTGCTTATAGCATGCTACACCTACCCTCCTCAAGGAAGTAATTCTCATTCTGCCTTTTCTGCAAGTTTCTAGAATAGAGATTGCAATTTGCCTGGCTTCCAGAGCCCACCACACAAGTAATTTTCAGAAATGAACAGCTACGTACCATCCTTCCACCCAGGCACTGTTTTTAAGCTTTTTGAATGGTGGGCAACAAGGGAATTTGTATGACTCCCTTTGAAGTGATTAAAAGGGAAGTTCACAGAAAGCAGTAGAAAATTACTTTTGTTCTTAGTCAGAGGTAGGAAACTTTTATTGTTGGCGGCAAGAAGAAAGAGGAGGAATATAGCATTATGGGAAAAGAGTGGGCTCTGGAGCTACATTGCCTTAAGTGAATCCTGGCTCTGACACTTACAATTTGTGTAAACTTGAGCAAGTTATTTAAATTCTCTGTGCCTCAACTTCCTTATCTATCAAATGGGGATGATAATAACTAACTTATAGGGTTGTTGTAAGGTTTTAATTAATTAATACATTATAGCAGTTAGAATAGTACTTAGTAGTCATAAGTGCTCCGTAGATATTATTTGCTATTAACATTGTTGTTATTGTTTTATTATGATTTTCATGTTAATACTTTTGATGTGTTACTTTATATATAACTGTAATCCCTTAATGGACACTCCATACCATTTTAGCTTTTTTCCAGTCACTGACAGTAACATTTTAAGGTTTTTAAAGGTTTTTTATGTACATAGAACACAAAAACTTCAATTGGATAATCCCTATTTTTGTATTTCTTCCAGAGTAATTACACTTAGACATTTCTGATCATTTCAATCATTTTCCTTCACAGTATCTAGAAAGAGAGGATCTTATACTTGTGATATATTATCATACTCACCTCTCTTCCATTACTTTCCTCTAGTAGCATATCCTCTGTGTGATACACATTCTTTAGAGCAGTGGCTCTTCAAGTGTGATTCCCCTGATCAGCAGCATCACTGTCACCTAGCACTTAATAAAAATACAAATACTCAATCTCTAGTGCAATTAAGTAAGAAAACAAAATAAAAGGCATCAAGATTGGAAAGAAAGTAAAATTGTCTTTGTTTATAGATGACATGGTTCTATGTGTAGAAAATCCTAAGGAATCTTTAAAGAACTATTAGAAATAACAAGTTTAGCAAGGTCACAGGATGCAAAATCAGTATATAAATTTGAATTGTATTTCTGTATATGAGCAATGAATAATCTTCAAATGAAACTAAGAAACAATTCCATTCACAATAGCATAAAAAAGAATGAAATTTTTAAGAATAAATATAGCATCCTGGCTGTTGAGGCTCAGTTGGTTGGAGTGTCTTCCCATAAACCAAAAGGTTACAGGTTCAATTCCTGGTCAGGGCACATGCCTGGGTTGCAGGTTTGATCCCTGGTCTAGGCGCACACGATCCCCAGTCTGGGTGCGCACTGGAGGCAACTGATCAATGTTTCTCTCTCAGATCAATGTTTCTCTCTCTCCCTTCCTCTCTCTCTAAAAGCAAAGATAAAAAAATAAAATATCCTCGGGTGTGGATTTAAAAAAAGAACAAATTTAACAAGATAAGCATAAGTCTTGTAAACTAGCATTGCTAAGAGAAATTAAACAAGATCTAAATAAACGGAGAAATACTTAATGTTCGTGGATTGAGGGACTCAATATTGTTAAGATGACAGTTCTTCCCAAATTGATCTATAGAGTAAACAAAATCTCTCTCAAAGTTTTAGCAGAAATTGACAAACAGATCCTAAAATTTATATGGAAAGGCAAAGGACCTAGAATAGTGAAAACAATCTGTAAAAAAGAACAAAGTCGGGAGACTCATACTTTCCTATTTCAACATTTACTATAGTTATCAGGACACCGTGGCACTGTTACAGTATAAAATTAGACATGTAGATCATGGGACAGAATTAAGAGCGCAGGGATAAACCCTTATATTTATGGTCAGTGGATTTTTAATAAAAGTGCCAAGGCAATTCATTGGGGAAGGAATGGTCTTTTCAACAAATGGTACTGGGGCAATTGTATACCCACATGCAATAAAAGACATAAAAGGCCATATATTGAATAACTCCACTTATTTACAGTATCTGTAATAAGTATTTATATCTGTAAATCCATAGAGAGAGAAAGCAAATTGGTGGTTTCCTGGTACTAGGTAGTGACTGCTTAATGGGTATAGGGATTGGAGGGGCAGGGGATGAGGATGTTTTGGAACTAGAGAGAAATGGTGACCACACATAGTGAATCTACTAAATATCACTGAATTGTACACTTGAACATGGTTACTTTTATGTCATGTGAATTTCACATAACCCACTTTTTTATACCATGTGACAAAATATTCTTAAATACTGGCTTTCACTTTGACACACTTGAGGGATGTGAGTTACTGCATTCCCATAGAAACAGTGGCTCACAGCACCACTCAACTCATTCGAGAGACCGACATCTCCTCCCTTAGCCCCAGGCATGCGGGTTGGAAGGGTGTGTGTTTACTGGAAAAGCTCTATGGGTGATTCTGATATGTTCACCTTATTGAGAGTTATTACTCTAAAGCACAAGCTGTAATGGTTCTACAAAAATCCATCATATGTATGTATCACAATTTAATTAACCAGCAGTTAGACATGGAGATTGCTTCCAGTTTTCCATGGCCATAAATGCTATTGCATTGGCTATTTTCATTAACAAATCTTTGTGTAGCCCTAGCTGGTGTAGCTCACTGGATTCAGCATAAGCCTGAGAACCAAAGGGTTGCCAGTTTGATTCCCAGTGAGGGCACATTCCTGGGTTGCAAGCCAGGTCCCCAATTGGGGGCACGTGAGAGACAACCACACATTGGTGTTTCTCTCTGTCTCTCCTTCCCTTCTCATCTCTCTAAAAATAAATAAATAAAATCTTTTTTTAATAAATAAATAAATCTGTATAGCTCTGATTATGTTTTTAGGGTAAATGCTCTACTACTGAAATTGTTGGCATCAAAGTATATACATGTATTTAAGATTTTTGATCTCTATAAATAACTTGCCCTCCAAAGGCTTATACCCAAACAGGTATTATTGCTAATAGGTTTATTGTTTTTGCCATTGAGGCTTTTTCTCATTAAGAAAGTTTTGTGAACTTTTCCATGCCAGAATATAAAACATTACTCATTTTACTTTGCTGAAATTTCAAGATAGTTACTCATTATTGCTTATGATACTATTGCTTAATAGTATCAATGGTCTACAATCAAAAATTGTTCCTTTCCATATTTGTACTTTCATTTTAACATGTATAACAGACCACAGGAGACAACAAATGCCTAATCAGAAAATTATTTGGATAAGTAAAAAGTATAATTATCATTTTCAGATTATGTCTCAAACTAGATTTTTAAAAAGTTTATGGAACCCTGCATGTGATTTGAATTATTATCATATACTTGTTTTTCTTCTCCTTTATTTCACTATTTTACTTTACATCTGTGAATGATGATGGAAAATTTCTTTTCTCCATTTTGGTTACCAAACATTTCATATGTTGGTCTCGGGATTTGGGTTTTTGCCCTTTTATTTGATGCTAAGCTCTAGAATTTTAATAGTTCAATTCTTAAAATCCTACAGGGGTGTCCAACCTTTTGGTGTCTCTGGGCCACACTGGAAGAAGAAGGGTTGTCTTGGGCTACACCTTAAATACATAAACACTAATGAAAACTGATGAGCAAAAAGAAGGTTTTAAGTAAATTTATGATTTTGTGTTGGGCCATATTCATAGTCATCCTGGGCCGCATTCATAGCCATCCTGGACCACGTGCAGCCCAGAGGCCATGGGTTGGACACCCCTGCAATACTTACTTTAATAAACTACATAGGCCTGAGCATGGGACTAGATTTGATGAGGATCCTATTTTCTCAAACTGTATATTAGGATCCATGGGACACACTGCGATCTAGGCCATGTAGAAAATCTGTGCTTTGTGTTTCTTTTAAGAAGGCACACCTGTACTCTAACCCTGGCTGTCACCTACTTGAAGGAGTTGCTGAGCAAGAGGCAAGGGGTGGTGGAAAGGTGGGAAAGGGGACTAACAGGTGTCTGAGTGTCTGAACTTGTCTACCTGGGAAAGAGGTTCAGGAAGAAATCTGTTCTAGAAATTATCCCTTTTGCTTCATGAATCATCCCTATATTTAGAAAGCAAATTTCCCTACAGTGAAGTATGTGAAAGAAATTCTGTATAAGAAGCAGCAAGATTCTGTATTTGGGTAAGTTTATTGCAGTCAGTTCAGGACATGGTGAGTTGAGTCCATGTGATTCAATTTAGGGGATAAAATTATTTATTCCTTGTATATACAGAAAGTGAGGGAGAATTCTGATAACTGTCTTAAATTTTTTCATACTAATTTTACAAATTGCAGAAGTATAATCTGCATGCATCTCTGACTTACCAATTGGTCTCGGGCTAGTGAATTTTGCAGAACTAAAAACAATTTGTTTAGGAATGCTGTTTTCTGATACTTTATAGAGCAGTGCAGTAGCCACTAGACATATGTAGGTTCTTAAATTTTAATTTTAATTTTAATTTATTAATATTAAATAAAATCCTAAATTTGATTTCTCAGTTGCAGTAGCCACATTTCAAGTGCCCAATACCACATGTGACTGATGGCTACTGTATTGGACAGCCCAGATATAGAACACTTCTATCTTTGCACGAAGTCTTATTGCCCAGCACTGCTATCTGGAGTCTTGCTTGACACCTCCAAGAGTAATATTTACACCTATGTAGCACCTTTAGAGTGGTCTTCTACCAGCAAGCTCTAGTAGCTGCCTTTTGGCATTCTTCCCCTTTCTATTAGTCCAACAAGAGCTAACTTAAGGATTTATCAAGGACCTTTGTGCCCTCATTAAAGCCAGCATTTATATACAGTCCTCTCCCGTAGTGAGGGCTTGTGTAGAAACAGTTGGTTAGCATAGCATTTGTGGGTGCCAGCTACTCAGCAAGTACATCTAGTGTCTAAAATGCACCTTTGATTCTAAAAACTGAAAACTATTCTAGTATGAGGAGTTTCATAAATAATTAAAGTGATCTTGATCTTCCTATATTGCTTTTACTAAGCAATTCTATTAATTTGTGATTCTGAAATGTAGAATTATTACTTCCTAAGTTAGGCAATGTGACTTTTAAAAGTTATGTAAATCAAAAGACCATCTTTATAAAGTACTTTGCACAGATCAAAAGGGTTCCTAAGATATTGATGGCATACAATTGCTCTTAAATATAGTCATGTCCACTATACTTATGAGTCTCATTTTTTATTTTCTTCAGAGGAGATAGCATAGCCTTCTTTAGTCATATATCCCTATTTAATGTTATAAAATTCCAGGTTTTAGACATGTGTTTAGCATATGTTTGAGTATCATATGTATATAGGCTATGCCGACTATACTGAATGATAACTTTGGCTAAGACTATAAGAAGAGAGATTGAGGTTCTGTTGATCTTGCCTCATCAATTTAGGACCTAACTGTTAAATGTAATTAACTGAAATCCTTTAACATTTCTACCTTGGAAAGATTTTCCAGCCTTTTTGTTATCTGTGTTCAGCCTCACCCTCTCCAAGTTTCAGGCTTTGAGTTCAATGTTCTGCATCCTAATAAGATGACCCTCTCTTGGATTCTGTGTCACACACATATATGTATGTCCCTGTGATGGGTTTTCCCCCTCAGTATATTGCACTATGACTGTGTGTTACCTTGATACTTGGGTATGAAGTCAGTTATTCTACATTTTATACTTGTGTGTTTTGTATTTAGACTTGTTAAAATGTACTTGCCCTTATGCCTATCAAACTTCATGGTTTCTGAGCTCAGTTAAGGGGCACCAAAAATGTAGTACGTATTGGTTTTTTGCTGCTGTCTTCAAGTCAGCTATACATCTGTATTCAACTCTCATGTTCCTTACTTTCTAACTTTGTTGTCTCCTTCCATACATTTAGTAGTTTAACCTAGCAAAAGCCTGTGTTAACTCTTTCCTTGTTTTCCACTTCCTTAAATGAGACACAGAGTCATCTAGCTGGGAGCATTCCATTTTGATATTTGACATGTGAATTATAATTTTGATTATGTCAAGAATTAATTACTTTTAGTTCTGTTTTTCTTTGAGTTTAAAATCTATCTTCTCCTTTCTAGGTTAATTTGCTTAGTAGAAAATTGCATCTTTAATATTAGTTATCTTAACACATTGTGCATAATCTTAAATTGAAGTTGATATGTTTTACTCTCAAAACATACTAAATTAGATAGAAAACTTTTTATCAAGTATTTAATGATGCAGGCAGTTTTAAGAACTACTTGTATAAGATCTGAGCTCTGTAATAGCAATAGTGTAGTACAGGGGTTAGCAAACTAGGAACTGGGGACCAAGTCTGATCTACCATCTATTTTTACATATAAAGTTGTATTGAAACACAGCTTGTACATTCATGTATATATTGTCTATGGCTGCTTTCACACTCTAATGGCAGAACTGAGTAGTTGTAATAGAAACCATATGACCTTCAACCCTAAAATATTTACTGTCCAGTCCTTTACAGAAAAAGATCATTGACCCTTGGTATAGCAAAAAACCCTTGAACTGGGGAGAGTAGTTAGAGGGCATCAATTCTGTCTATTCTTGATTCTATCGCAAAGATGCCATCAATCTTAACATGTTGCTAAACCTCTGTGAACCTCAGTTTCCTCATCTGCAAAATGAGTCTCTTAGAATGAATTATCTCTAAGGTTGGCTCTCAAACTCTAATAAAATTCTATAAATCCATAAAGTGTTTCAGAACCATTTTTGCAGTTTTACTAATAGCTTTGTGTTGAAAATTTGAACCACAAGTGCAGTCACTAAGTTGAGAAAAGTAAACAAACAAAACCACTCATCATAAGACAGATAAATTAAGAACTTGATACTATTGTTTCAAAAGAATTTACCTTACAGTTCCTTCAAACAGTACTTTCTTAATAGTATAAGTACTTCTAGATCTTTGACTTTAGTGGTAGCTAAAACATGCCTTGAAACATAAAACATATTAAGAAACTCAGTTGAACTTCATTAGGAAATAAAAATAAAGCATCTCTAAAATTTTAGTTGCAGGGTGTGGGAAACATGATTTGATTTATAAAAATTCCATCCCCACCCAGCTTTTAGGGAACATAGGTAATATGTAAAGTAAAATAAGCTTCTACTGTAGAAAGAACTCGGCATTTTCATCATGGTAGCCGACCATAGAATTCTGCACAAGAACCTCTCTTCCATTAACCCTAGAGTTTGTGACATCTAAAAGTTGCTTGGAATGGTATCATCAAGATCACATTTCTATTTTTGTTTTTTGGGTGGTTTTTTTGTTGTTCTTTCGTTTCTGCAGTCTCTCCTTTTCAGTTTCTGTTTGTGGAAAGAAACCCTAACATGATTCCTCCCCACCTAGAAAAAATCTTGCAGAAATGTATTACTATTTGTATTTTCATATACGTATTAAATGCCTACACACATAAAAGATTTGTCTTTCTTTTCAGAAAAAATCTAAGAGTTTAATATTTAAAATTTAGACTTGACAACTTAAGTGAATTGATGCTTAGGTTACCTAAATAAGCCTTTCTTGCCTAGACCAGCAAAAATGTGTGCTCATGTTCTAGCTACATATTAGTAGGGTTAGTAATGATTTACATTTGCAAAATGCTTTACAATTTGCAAAACACTTTCATATACATTATGACTTTTAACAGTCCCATAAGGTAAGTTATGCCAGTTTTAATATCCTCACTTTACAAAGGAGAAAACCTAAAGAAGGTAAATGATTGACTCAAGTAGCCTCATGTGGCCAGAAAGTGCAGAGCCAAGGAACACACCTGCAGTATTTAACACTTTTACAAAATATCCTTTATAGGTTTTCTTGTTACTGAAACAATAATTCCCAGCCATTTTCCACCCAACTGTCCTAAGGGATGTCATACACTCAACATGACAGTGATTCTCAACTAGGAATCAGGAGAGGCTATGTGTGATTTAAAAGAGTCACAATGTAGTTGATTCTTCTGTGTGGCCTGATTGAGAACTAATATACAAGAATAATACATAGTCATTGTTAACAATGAAAGGAAAGGGGAAAAAAGAAAAATGACTCATATTCCTACTTCCCATAGATAATTATTACTAATAACATTTTGGTATATGTTCAGTCTCTTATATTTATATTAACCTGGTGTTTTTTCCAAAACTGAGATCATACTATAGGTTGTTTTAAAAGCTTTTTTATCTAATTCATCACAAGCATCTTCCCATTTCATTAGATATTCTTCTGAAGTAGCATTTTATAGAGACTGCAGAATATTCCAGTTGTGGTGCATGTTTGAGTTCAAGACGTAAATGGTATACACTTTCGCAGTCACCAACAGTGTTATTCTGGTGTTTGCATATGTGATTGATTTGAAGGAATTACTTAAAAGCTACCCCTTTTCACCCTGGCCAGGTGGCTCAGTTGGTTGGAGCATTATTCTATATGCCAAAAGTTTGCGGATTCAATTCCTGGTCAGGGCACATATCTAGCTTGTGGGTTCCATCCGTGACTGGGGCACATACAGGAAGCAACCAGTCTGTTTCTCTCTCACATTGATATTTCTGTCTGTCTCTCTCCCTCTCTCCCTCCCCACTCCTCTCCTCCCTTCCTCTCTCTCTAAAATCAATAAATATATCCTTGGATGAGGAGGATTAGAAAAGAAAAGCTACCCCTTTTCTAGCTGTCATCTTTTGTATATTTTACTTTCTGAATAACCCTTAAATAACCATTTGTTAATTAACTTTTTATATTTATGTATTTGTTTTAATAGATTTTTTTTTATCTCTTTGCTTTAGGGTGCAGTACTAGCAGCTGTGTCAAGTCACAAATTCAACTCATTCTACGGGGATCCTCCTGAAGAGTTGCCAGATTTCTCCGAAGACCCTACCTCCTCAGGTAATTGGATCGTTCATCCATTCACCAGGGTGAATCATTTCACGTCTACATCTTTTCTCTTCCATTGTGAATAAACTTTTTTCTGTGAATGCAGTCAGATCCTCCAAGGGATTCTAAGGAAATTTGTCAGCAACCAAATCCCATCCACATGTGTCTGATTCCTTTTAATTTTAATACCAGAGTTGCTCTCCCCTACTGCTCCAAAAGCATCATTTCACTTTTTTCTTTTACCTCAGAAATAATTCTTCCCCTTCCCCCACTCCAGACCCAACATTGCACTTCATCCAATCAAACATTGTAGTTGATCTTTCTGGATCTTTCTGATTACCTTCTACTTCAGGAAAAAGTTCTGATGTAAGATTTTCCCCATGTCAGCCATAGCAGATCAGACTTTGGGACAGCACTGCTTTTATTTAGATCTTTAAATGTAAAGTTGTCTTGTGAGTTATCTCTTGAAACAATTTACAGGTTCTTCTCTTTTTATAAAGTCTGTAACTTGGAGAAGAACATAGAAGAAGAATTACCTATTTCAATGAAATATATGTAGGTATGCCTGAAAAAAACCCACCAGTGTTCACAAAATTATATTATGAAATGCTCAAATTTTGATCTTACGAGTGAGGTATTCTCAAGTATCATTTACTAAAACTCCAGAGGATCCATATATATGTATATGTAAGTGCATGTGTGTGTTATAGTTTTTTAATTTTATTTATGTGGTTTTTTATTAATTTAATTCCTGCATCATATGCCCTCTGCCCTCAGCTTTTCTTCTTTCATTAAAGTCCCTCAGTATTTTCAATGTGGTTGACTTTGCACTGCTGATTTGATTTTTGTACTCTTAAAGTGGTTCATTCAATATCCATATATTATCATGGGAATGAAGGCCTAGGGCCCTTCCTGAAACATGGGTTGTTTGTTCTTCACAATTAGCAATATAGAAAGAATGGATGTGCTAATGCTTCTTTCCTATTCAAACTAAGAGCATTGGTCAGTATTCCTACTTCTTCCTTCCTCTGTTTATATACCAGTATGTATGTGCACATATATGCTTACATGTTTATACCTTGTACAAAATAACAGGATCAAGTTTCGCATTCCAGCAGCTATACACAGGTAGGGAAAAAGTAGGTTTACAATTGTGAGTACACAAAACAGAGTTTATTCTTATATTATTATTTATTAATTGTTGTATTATTTTCCATGCAAACAACTCTAAACCTACTTTTTCCCCACCCTGTAATGTAGTTCCTCATTTTAACTTTTACCAATTGGGATGTGAACCTTCCTCTTTTGAGTGAAGGTGATTTCCAAAACATTCAGAAATGGGAATCTTAGAGAAGAGACTCTAAGGAGAAGGCCTTGCTGTTTTCCTCTGGTTTTACTTGGTAATTGCCCAGAGCCCTTACACACAAAAGGCAAGGCCCTAGTTGCGTTTCTACATATGTTCCCGAGTGCTCCCTATTGTTTCCTGTCAGTCTTTTTGTTCCTGTCACCTGTAGCTTTCTGTTGTTGTTTCCTAGCTCACAACCTCTTTCTTTTCTCCTCACACTCAGATTACAATTGACCCTATCTCCAGGGAGTGGATCCAGTAATGGTTTTATCATATACTGTGACTATATGACATAGTCACACACTTGAGATATATTCAGAGATTTTAGATCCAAATCTCTAATACCATTTTCATATTTAGAAATGGGCCTACACAGCAGTATGGTCCTTGTAATGACCTCACAGACCTGACCGTTAATGATTCCCCTTAGTATGTACCTCTGCCCTAATAAGAGTATAATGAGCTCTTCTTTCCTTTCTGTGAAAAGTTGGGTTTTTGTTTTAGGGAAAGTGATTGTCTTTAATTATAGACAAGCTTATTTTTATATTAAATACTTTTTATTGCCCATTTTTGTGCTTTTTGGTACATGCTCTAAGTGATGTGGTTGAAATAGTTTCTAATTTCAGAACTTACTTTTTAAACAAAAATAGAAATTTGTTACACTGTCTTGCAGTTAGTCTATAAGCCCTCACTTGAATTAGTTGTTCACAATTTTGCATTTCTTCTTCCCTTTCCTGAAGTCACACACTATTTCTTTTTTTGTCTTTTTTTTTTCTTAATTTCTGGATCTTAATGATCTTGTAAGCAGTCTATATCTTCATTTGATGTGCTAAATGTCTCTCTAAAATATTTTTAAATAGCACTGTCCAGATGCTGCAAATAAAAGATAGAAGAATTACTCTACAGTATTTTTGTCTGGTCACTTACCCTAAATGAAGAGGAAATTTTTATATTCTTAGAAGTCAAAGACAGGGCCAAGCACACTGGCCTGGAGCTTCTAGCCCAGCCAAGAGGACAGTGGTCCTGGCAGCACCTCATCTATGATTTCAATAAAAGATCATTTGCTTTGCCAAAAACAAAAAAAGAAGAAATTTGAAAAAATTCTAATGTTTTCTTAACTTTCCCATAACCATCAGAAATATGTTTCTAAAATTAATTTTTAAAACCAAGTCATTGAAAGGGAGACATTATACTATTTTATCAGCATTATTTATCAATAACTATCTGCCAGCAAGTTTTCTTTTCTGCCAGCAATGGTTGTATGCTTGGTTAACAAAAAACTATCTTGAATTCCCAGAAGAGCTTTATGCTTACATAAAATAACTCACCTATATTTTTTGTCTCTTTTATTTTTTTTAATATTTTCATTAATTTTTAAACCTAAATTCATCTCTGTTTACTTCTAATCCTTAAATTCTGTATCATTTATTTAAGTTCCCAATGTTATCCTTTCCACTGTCTTTCTGTTTAAATTTTCAGGGGTTTGTTTTACAGTACAAAACACAGAGCACCTAAAAGTTCTTCCAAGCTCATGGCAGAAAAAGGAAAATGATCATAGAGCATGTGTTTGTAGGGCGGAGGTGAAGGGCAGGGAAGGAGGGGTTTGAGAGAGAGAACAGTGAGTGTGAGGTCACCAACTGCCCTTCCTTGAGATGACTGTTTTTCACCTTTACACAATGCCTTTTCTGTTCTTTCTATGAAATGATAATAAATAATAGGTAATTAGGTTTTTTTAATGACTTTGTTTGACCAAATTAAAAGCTGAAAATTCTATTTTGCCCCCCCCAAAAAAATTCTATTTAAAATCACAATTTAAAAACATTTAAAAGGAAACAGCCTCCCAATTTGTCATCTAAACAAGAGTCTAACATGTTTAGGTATGCTGTTTACATTGTAAAACAATTTTTATACAGGAAATTCTTTTCCATTTTGATTATCAAAATTTGTTAATACATTCACTAGAATGTGTTTAGTTTAATCTTATGATAAGCAGTATATTGTTGCTTTGTTACTTAATAATCCAAAGTATGAATGTTCTGTTCTCATATTTTACATCAAAGAAGTCAAAATCAGCACCTAGTATTTTGATCATTGAAAGCCTAAACAGTCCCAGTGAATGTGCTTATGGAACACAGGGGTTCACTTTGGACTCAGCTGGGGGACCATGCTTCTTGTGGCTCATCTACTGGGCCCAACTGTGGCTTGATAACCTGCTTGCTCTAAAATCATACTGTTTGTTGTTTGTCCATATGCTGCCTTCCTCCTAGGACTTCTAGCAGCAGAAAGTAGGTATCCCTTTGTTTTCCTCTAAGGTTTATCTTTTATGCAAAAGTATTTGGCTTTGCATGGTTCATAATCAGCTTGACTTTTTCCTTGGCTGTTTGTGTGTAGATATTTAATTGTGAATTTTAACACTGCCTGATCATAAAATAAAACTTGGATATATTGATTTCTGAGGCATTGTAATACAAATATTAACTTCTCACTTCCTTCATAAGAGGAAAAAGAGGCAGTGTTAAAATTTTAGTTGCACTTACTATTTCACATCTGAATTTCAAGCACAAATACATTAATTCTGGAAGAAGGGTAACATTTTACTTTATAGTTTGCTTTTGAGAAAACTCAGGGTAAGTGAATTTTCCTTTGACAGTTACATAATCTGTAAGTGGTTTTTATTATTTTTGTTACAGATTCTATTTTCAGTTTATTAATATAGCACTATGAAATAAAATACTGAATTTATGTCTATTAATGTCTCTTAACAACTTTTACCATCAGAAAGAACATATATGAAGAATGATATAATGGCTATATTTTAATTACAAAGGGATGTAATTTGAGTATGGGAGAATATTAAAGTAAAAGCCATGGAAGAAATTGCACGCATGCATACACACACACACACAAATGAGTAAAAATAAAACTTAGGCAAACCGAGTAAGATAGGTGGATTGTGTCAATGTCAGTATCCTGGTTGTGGTATTATTATACTGTAGTTTTGTAAAATGTTACCAATGCGGAAACTGAGCAGAGTTTACAAGGGATCTCTATTATTTCTTAAAACTGCATATGAATCTATTCTCTCAATAATAATTTCAATTAAAACAAAAGAATAAACCTTTGCCTTAATGTTGTGCTAACTGAAAGGAAAGTATATAAGAGACAAAGATAAATTAGAAAATCTGGAAGCTGGTAATCGAATTCATTGTCATATTTTGTTACATTAGTTGTAGCTCCAATTGCAGCTGATTTAACACAGTCACGCACCACTTAACAATTGGGATACATTCTGAGAAATGTCATAAAGCAGTTTCTTCACTACACAAACCTAGGTGGTATAGCCTACTACTGTTAATTGTATGTGGCACACTTTTATATGACTAGCAGCACATGCCACCATTGTATATGTGGTCTGTCCTTGACCTAAACGTTGTTAAGTGGTACATGACTGTATAAAAATCTCACAGTGTGTTTGTTATCTGTTGCTATGTAATGAATAACAGCAAAGCAGCATTTATCATCTTATGGTTTCTATGGATCAGGAATCTGGGCATGGTTTAGCTGAGTGCCTCTGGCTCATGATCTCTCATGAGATTGCAGTCAAACTGTTGTCCAGAGCTGCAATCTCATGTGAGTGAAGGGCCAACTATAGGGGAAATCCCCTTCCAAGCTCACTCACAAGGTTATTGACAGGCTTCAGTTCCTCACTGGCTATTGGGCCTCTCCATAGGGCTGCTCACAACATGGAAGCTTGCTTCCTTCAGCATGAATGATTAGAGAAGGAGGACAAAAGTAAGAAAGAGAGAGAGAAAGACAGAAGCCACAGTATTTAAAACCTATTCTTGGAAGTTACATCCTATCACTTCTGCCCTATTCTGTTCATTAAAAATGAGTTAGTAAGTCCAGCACATACTCCAGGGATGAAATTGCTCATACAAGAGAATGAATACCAAGAGGCTGGGATCTTGAGGACCATCTTACAGGCTGCCTACCACATACAAACTAATGGCCATTGAAATATAACACTCTTCCCATTTGTAACTGCTTTTGTTTTTCCAGATTTAGCACCCCTCTCCTTTAAAAAAAAAAAATCAGCAGATCTATTGTCATTTGGGAATGAAGGCATCTTGGAGATATCAAGTAGTGCTTTTCCTTAGTTGTAAAGCTTTATATGAATAGGCACTTAACAACCAGGAGAATGCTATTTAAAACACTTTGACAGTGAAACTCATAGACACAGACAACAATATGGTGGTTACCAGAGGGCAGGGCGTGGGGGTAGTAAAGGGTAAAGGGGGTCAAATATATAGTGATAGAAGATGATCCGACTTTGGGTGGTGGACACACAATGCAATATACAGATCATGTATCATAGAAATCTACACTTGAAACCTATATGATCTTATTAGCCAATGTCACTGCAATAAATTTAATTTAAAAATAAAAAATAAATGGCCATATCAAAACCAAAAAAAAATTTTTAATAAAATACTTTAACAAATTTGTACCCAGTGATGTTGCTATTTAGAAACATAGACTATTGTAACAAGCATAATGCCATTACAATTTTAGTATCTATACTCCAACAGAACACATTTGCAGTTTGTTTCTTTTAACCAAATTTTGAGGCATCTCTACTAAATTCTATACATAAAGAATCTAAATCATTTGTCACTATGTGTGAGTTTTCATAATTTGAATTGGATATAGCACAGATGCTGAAATCCAAACTCTAATTTCCATTATAAGATTCACTGTTGCTTATAAGTTACTTGATAACCAGAATTTGCTCTGTATAGTGAGAATAAAAGGTATTGTCAAAGGGTTAGGAGGGAGAAATTGGCCACAAAGGACAGGAGGGAATTTTTTTTTGGAGTGATGAAAATGTACACAGAAATTGGGTAATTTTAACTTAATTATACCCTAGTAAGCAGATTTTTCAAATGTAAAAATATTTGCCTACAGGACAGGGTTATTGTGGAATCACATAACTAATGAGTATAAAAGCACTTTGGAAATTATGAACTATCATACAAATATAACTATTAAAATAAGTTTCTTTTCTTTTTAATTTTTATTGATTGTATTGGGGTGACATTGGTTAATAAAATTACATAGGTTTCAGGTGTATAATTCTACAATACATCACCTGTATACTGTACTGTGTGTTCACCACCCCAAGGCAAGTCCCGTTCTATCACCATTTATCCCCCCGATACCCTCTTCTACCTCCCCCTACCCCCTTTCCCTCTGGTAATCACCATAGTGTTGTTTGTGTCTGTGAGTTTTTAAAATTAACTGTTTTCTGTAATTTTGTTATAATACTTATTTTCCAGTCTTCAGAATTTTCTCAGAAAAATTAATTTTAATTGAATACATTTTGTTGTGTCTTTTTGTACAACACACTCTGCAAGTACAGCCTGGAATACAGATGTGAATCGGAAACCTACAGTCCTGCCATTGATTAGTTAGAGGGGTGAACTCATGTTCTGTTTATTTATTGATTTTTTCCAAGGTAGTTACAAGTTTATACAGAGGTCTGATATAAAAACATCCTTTTCAATTTTTAAGAAAAGTCAATAGTTTTTTCAGATTTGACAGTATTCATCAACAAAATAAATACTTAGCAGCAGCTTAAGAGCCTGTGTATGTTGTGTTGTATTATTACTACTGCCTCAGTTTTAAACAAATAACAATGGAAAAGCCCCCAAAAATGTGTTTGTGTACATTTATGTTTTATAATGAATTGAAAAATTATGGGAATTTTAGATGGGCTTGGTATTCAACTACAGGTATCAGTTATATACATCTGTCAGACTAAAAATGTGTCTGTGGTTTTGCTGGTTATACCCCAAAAAAGAAATAACAGAATTACAAAAGATTCAATTTGAAACAACAATGGAGAAGTGGAATACAAACGAATTTCCCTACCAAATTATAAAAACTTAAAATCAGGGGTAATTTTCAGAGTTTGAAATAGGCAACTTGAATACAGCTATAGAAATGCTACTTTCATGATTGAAAATTCATGAAGTTTCACATTAGGGTACAAGACAAGACTAAAATCAGTTCAGAAAAAGACACAGATTTAAGGTGGTTAAATAGATTTGTTGACCTAGTGGGTCCTGTCTACTGGAAACAGGCTAACAGATGCCTTTGTGCTTTCTAGCAAAGCATTTACTGGGTCCCTAAAAGCAGATTAGACTCTAGGTGGAGATTTTGAATTCCTCCTGCTCACCCAAATCCTCTCTGAGGCTTCCTACCCCCCCACACACACACACACAATGCAGCCTATTTCTGTGCCCGTTTACTTCAGGGTATAATATAGGGTGACTACTTCACACAGTAGCCTGAGAGTTCCTTTCTTGAGGCCAGGACTTACACCTGCCTTCTCTGAAGCTCCTGCCTAGCATCTGGCAAAAAGCAGGAACAGTTCAATAAAGGTTTGGGTTATTGTCTGACCCAATAGGGTTCAAGTTTTTTTTTAACCTCCTTATCTATAAACCACATGTAGCTTTGCGTTGAAGGTTCCCCCGATTTTCCTGCTGGGTCCAATTAGTGTAGTAGCTCAGGTAGGGGGCACAGACTTAGGAGCAAGACAAAGCAGGGCTGAGTCCTAGCTCCACCACTTCTAGCTGTGACCTTCCTTGGCCTCCCTGAACCTCAGTTCCCTATCTAGAGAGGTCCAGTAATATATCTACCTTACTACATTTTCTTGAGGATGTGTCTGGCACATAATAAATACTCAAGAATTGGGAGCTGCTGTTATGATGTTTCTTTAGTACTACATTAATTCAGTGGATACCTTGTGGGTGTTATAAAATGAATCAAATATAGACCTGCCTTAAAGACCTCACAACACAGAAAAGAAGAGGGAACAAGTGCACACATAGGGTCACCCATGCTGTGTGTTGCTGGGACAAGAATTTTGCACAGAGCTTTGGCACTTCACAGCCAAAATTGCTTCCCAGCAGTTACACTTGCCAGTTTAGTATTCACTAGATACTATTTGAATCTTACGGTATTAATAAACTTCCACCTAGATTATGTATCAGCATAAGCAATGCTGGCAAAAATAAAAATTACATAATATTTCACTAAAATAACTAAGTGAAAATAATAATTAGGTTTCCATGTAGATAATCACTTGATTTATGGCTTAAGCCTTAAATGCTTAACGTAATTAAATAGTACTACAAAACAAAAAAAGCAGTTGCTTATATAGCAACTTTTTTTCTAGTATAGAAAACTTGGAACGTATGAACAGGAACAGAATAAAGTATAACTAGGAATATAAAAATAACTACTGTTACCCTTTTGCTGTATTTCATTCTGGTTTTTTTTCTGAGTTTGTATTTTTTTTCAGTCATAATTGGGAATATACAGTTTCTGTGGTTTTGTATTCTGCTTTCTTGAATTCTATGTTATGAGGATTTCTCTGTTTTTAAAATTCTTTAACAGTAATTTTCATTTGGCCATATAGTCCATTTATGAGTGTTCTATAATTTATGTAATCATTCTCTAATTACTAGATTTTTTCCATTGTTATGATAAGTATCCTTACACATAAACATTTTTCTATATTTCCTGTTTTTTCCTAAGGTAGATTTTTGTAAATGTAATTATTAAATCAAAGTGTATGAGCATTTTTCAGGATCTTTGTTCTGTGTTACCAGATTGCTTTCTGGAAAAGTGGTAACCATTTACGTTCTTACCAATAAGTGTATGCAAATGAATAAAGTCCAAGACAAGAAGTAATTAGAAACAGCATAGAGTTCCAGAACAGAAAGATTCAAGATTTTTATCTTTATCCAAAGCAGCTGTCCCCAACCTTTTTGGCACCAGGGACCAGTTTCTTGGAAGACAATTTTTCTACAGACCAGAGGGAGGGTTTGGTGAGACAGGTGCAAGCAAAGCTTCACTGGCTCCTGGCTGCTCACCGCCTGCTATGCAGCCCGGTTCCAGTATGGGTCCACAGCCTGGGGGTTGAGGACCCCTGATCTAAAGCAAGGTTTATCAACCTCAGCACTATTGACATTTGGGGCTACATAATTCTTTTGGGGGGAAGGGGACTGTCCTGGGCATTGTAGGATGTTCAATAGCATACCAGACCTCTACCCACTAAATGACAGTAGCACAACCTGTTTCCCCACCACCCACCACCACAGTTGTGACAAACAAAATTGACTCTAGCCATTGTGAAATGTCCGCCTGGGGGGCAAAATTGCCACTGTCTGAAAACTACTGATCCAAGACAACAAGGCACTTCTTAAAATTTACCTAACATCATGGACACTAATATTCTGAAGCCTCTCCTCTCAAGGTTCTTTTCTTTCTCTGAAGTATGTATGTAGGTGTTGTCTGCAGAGTACAATAGGCTAATCATTTCTTGAAGGCTGTGTGAGTGACTTTGTTACTACTCAGTACGAATCTTTCCCTGCTGATAGCTCTCAGGATTCCTTGCTTGTAAGAGGAAATTCAAAGAAAGTGACCACACTACCACTTGCTTTGCTCTGCAAAAATGATTTGCCCTAGTATTTAATATGGTATTTGGAAGTGTCAGTCAGTATACTTTACCCTTTGTCTTTTGTCTTCTGAATAAAAAGAGCCCAACAGACTGAGAACAACTTGGTTCTCCTGACTTTGTATGTGAAGGAAAGAAATAGAATGATTGGGGTTTTGTTAAGTTTGAGCCTTAAAAATACAAAGAGGCCTATTTTACACCTCAGGAGCTCCCAGTTGAAGGTGTTTGTCCCTCAGTTCTACAGCTGGCTTTACCTTCAGTTCTTGATGGAATGCACCTATATGAAAGGTTCACCTGTGTTATATCAGTAATACTCCAAAGCATCATGGGGTCATGGAACCCACATTCATCTGATGTATAACTTGCTACACTGGGATATCTAGTAGCTCAGTTATAGTTGATGAATTTCCTTAATTAGAGTAAGACAAGCCCCAATTTGCTTTGAAAAAAAATGAAAAGCATACATGACATTGTTAAAAACAAATTCACTGAGAATACTCAATCCTTAAAGATATGAAATTTCATTTAAGTCTGTCCTCCACTAAGGACACTAACCTTTGAAGTTCTGTTTGTTAGCCCATTGTTCTGAAATGCAAGATTTAGATTACAAAGGTCGGTCTGACATTGACCTTCTGTACTGGCTATTTGTTTTCTGTTTGTTCCCCTTAGGAGCAGTCTCACAGGTGCTGGACAGCCTGGAAGAAATTCACGCACTTACAGACTGCAGTGAAAAGGACTTAGATTTTCTACACAGTGTTTTTCAGGATCAGCATCTTCACACACTACTAGATGTAAGTCTTTCGTTTTATTATTTTTTGGTGGTAAATATTTAGCATATCATTTTCCTTTACATTAATTTCTTAATGTCCATCATAACAGTCCTTTCTCAGTTGCCTTAAGTCTGTGAGAAATGTGGGAAATTATCCATCACAGATTCATAACTCAAATAAAGTTCTATGTCATATAAAGCACAATGCAATATAGCCTAACAAGTCACGGTGAAAAAAAGTGTGTGTGTGTGTGTGTGTATTTCTATTAGAAGAATCCATGGATATTAGCTATGATTAGTTTTTAAAACTATTATTGCTTTAAACATTGTTTTAAAACATTGCACCTCAAGCATGAGTATAGGAGAGAGAAAAGCAAATGAGATATTGTGTAATGGACTATATCACACATTTCATATTTAATATGGCCAATTTTCATAGATTCCATTTCTTCTCCTTAAAACATAAGAATATACTTCATTGTTAAATATGACAGGCTCCATTAACAGCAGATTGAGATACAAAGAAAATCAGAAGCTGACAGTTCACATCTGCCTTCATTTCAGTCACATTTTAGTAAAATGCCTTTCTTAGAGAACTTGCTTCACTTCAGCAGTGAAAACTTTTTTTGGTACATGTTAGTGTACTAGTACATATTAGGGTTTCATTTTTACAAGAAAAACCTTCCCTTAGTAAGAGAACAATATTTGCTTTGGGGTGCCTAGAACTTTTGGTGCCAACTCTGATCAATTCACCATATGAGGCAAATTCAACTAAAGCAAAATGTTTTAGAATATATTCTACAGAACATTGCTCTGGGAGACAGTAATGAGTGTTGCCATGGGGGGAGGCAGATCTTAAACTTATTGACTAATTAAGTTTGAGAAATGCTACATTCTTTATTCCCTCTGTACAGATTTACAATGGATGTTAGCATATTAACACCTCTGAGATATCCTCAAAGAAATGTGATTAACGTTTGGGGATTGACTGTGGGGGGGGCAGGGGAATGGGGCAGGGCAGAGCAACAGGGGAAAAGGCAGGACAACTGTAACTGGAAAACAATTAAAAAATAAAGAGCATAGTACAAAACTAAAAAAGAGCATTTCTAAAACTAATTTAGACATAGAACTTTATTCACAATCCTGTCAAATTGATGAGGACTAGTTTGGGGAAAGCTAAGCTAAGAGTGTTGCATTATGTTTCAACTTCATAGTAAATGTAACCATAGGTATCTAACAGTGACTTCTTTCCATAAATGTGGTCAAATCAAATTAATTACCAAACTTTAAAAATTAGTTTGGCTTTTTAATATTTTATTTCTTACTCACATCACAGCCTAAAACAAGTAGATTGGGAGGGCTCCTCTTCCACGTAGTCATTTAGAGATCCAGGTTTTCCTCCACTGTGTGGTTCTGCCCTCCCCCAGCACTTTGGAATCTTCCACTGTATCCTTTGCATTCAGCCAGCAGGTAAAAGAAAATGAAAAATGTTGCAGGGTTGAGGTTGGAAAGGACTATATATCACTCTTGCCCATATTTCCTTGGGAAGGAATAGTTACATGCCTACCTAGCTGCAAGAAAGCTGAGAAACATAGTTTTAAAATGTGGTTAATGAAATAAGCCAGACAGAGAAAGACCAGTATTGCATGGTATCACTTATATGTGAAATCTTTAAAAAATTAAGCTCATGGAAACAGAACAGAATGATGGTTGCCCCTGGCTGGGGGTGGGGGAAGTGGAGAGAGACTAATAAAAGGGTATAGACTTTCAGTTATAAGATGAATAAGGTCTGAGAATCTAATGTGTAACATGGTGACTGTAGTTGATAACATTGTATTGTGTAATTGAAATTTGCTAAGAGAGTAGAACTTAAGTGTTCTCACAAAAAAAGATAAATGTGTGAGGTGATGGATGTGTTAATTAACTTGATTGTGGATTAATTAACTTGATTTTCACTATGTAGACATTTATCAAATCACCATGTTGTGATCTTTAAATATGTTACAACCTTATTTGTCAATTATATCTCAATAAAGCTAAAAATATGCCCAGGAAGATAAGGAAATGGTTCTTCTCTTTAGTGTAATTTATCTCAAGTGACTTGGTGACATTTCAGATTAAGTCTATTTCAAATAACTATTACTTTCTTTGGGCACCAAAATCCCAAAAATTCATTCTATTTTGTGACTCATTCCCAATACCACTCCTCTTCCACCACCTCCTCCTCCTCCTCTTCCTCCACCACCACCACCACTGTCATCATCATGGTCATCATTATTATGTGTGTTATTTAAACTATAGTTTGACCTCTATTCATTGGCTATTTAAATATATGTCATGCTCTATCATTGCTTCATATGATGTGAAAAGATTTCACAATTGTGAATTTCCCACAGAAGTGTTATCCTTTACTAGAACTAGTATGTGGGATATATGAAAGAAGCTACAGCAGAGTGGAGAATTGGTTTATTTCAGTGTGGTCAGTGGTGAGGTCTTTACTGAGATTTACTGACCTTTTTTATAATATTTTATTTATTTATTTTTAGAGAGAGGGGAAAGGAAGGAGAAAAACAACAACAGCTGGTTGCCTCTCGGGCGCCCCCTGCTGGGGGCACAACTTGGCTTACACCCAAGCATGTGCCCTGACTGGGAATCAAACCAGTGACCCTTTGGTTCACAGACCAGTGCTCAATCCACTGAGCCAAACCAGCCAGGGCAGATTTACTGACCTTTAAATCAAGGACTTCTTGTCAATTAAAGGCTCAGAGAAGCCCAAATCAGTTTTCGAAGTTGTACTTTTCTCACTAATATAACAAGGTGTCTGAGCACCCCAAGCTTGAGACTTCAGGGGAAATGCAAGAACATTGCTAGTTTTTACAAGGAGGAGCAGAAGGTTAGGAATAGACTGAACTTTGGAGCTGAGCCAGGCCACCAGTTATTGCCCAATGCTAACTTCTCAGACCTTACTAAAAACATTTATTTTGGGTAACTGCTGCATTCTTGGATAGACATTCTTACAACTTCAGAAGAGACTCATATTTTAGTAGGAAAAAACATATTTAAACTTCTTTTGGGTGCTTATAAATTATAAACTTAAAGGTGTGTCTATAGTATCAGCATCTGCCTTATCAATGCGCCTCGATTTGAAAAGGAGTTGGTAGGCTAAAAATGACCTCTGCTCAGCAAAAACATGCCATGTCTGCAGAATTTGGCAGACAAGTGTTACACGTGAACCCCAGTCACCTCCTGAAATGACTGAATCTAAGGTTGGACCTGGGCAGTGCCGTGATGCATTTGGTTCCGAGCTGTCCTTCAATGAAAGCTTAATCATCATGAATGACATAGACCATCATGAGAATATGCCCTCATGATCTTCATCCCATAAATACAGTTCAGTAAGCTCTTGTTTCAAAGCTAAGAGTCTACATTTCAATAATATAATCAATGAAGTATTCAACTGGTTGCCACATAAAAAAATCTAACCATTAAGATATTATTTAATACTTAATTGCTATGGTATGCCCCCCAAAAAGGAACATGGTATGACCAACTATTGAGAAGAAGCTTTTCAAACTTTGACTATTCATTATTCTTCCTTCTAATGCTCCATATCCCATACTTAGATTTGGATTGTTTTGTTTTACAAAATCACCGTTGGTTCCTTTTTAAGGATTCTAAGTAGTGACACCTAGTGGCATAGTTTTAAGTAACATAGACTGTTACTTAATCCCACTGAACCAATTTATTAAATATCTTTATTATATTTAAGTAATTCCTATTGATTCAGTAACACTCCTAAATAGCTAAATTTTAGGCCATAACTTTTTAAATCCTCGCTCAAGGATATGTTTATTAATTTTTACAGAGAGGGGAAGGGGGAGAGAGGCAGAGACAGAGAAACATTGATCGGTCTCCCGTACATACCTAGACCAGAGATCAAACCCACATCCTAGGTATGTGCCCTGACTGGGAATCAACCTTCAACCTTTTGGTGTACAGAATGATGCTCCAACCAATTGAGCCAGAAGCCAGGGCAAAGCCATAAGTTTTAAGTTGGCAAGAAACAGAATTAAGTTTCTACAGAAGACTAAGGATAATCAAGTATTTTATTTTTTCTAGTCATGTGTTTAAAACAGTAACAAGCTCAGAATTCAAAGAAACATTATTAGCATTTGTTCAGAGGAAACAAAACAACTGTCATGTTGAAAGAATTTACAGGAAACAAAAGAAGAAATACTGTGGTTCCACTGAAGGGAGGAAACTTTCTGATTTGAATTCTAGTAAAACACATGTAGTGTAATCTGTAGTTAGAAATAGGTTCAGAATCTCTAAATATTTCCTACCCAACCAGTTCCTCCTGGCACACACATGCTGCCCCTCATTTTGTAGAAAGAAACAAAGAGGCTTGAGGAGGAGCTGAGCTTGGCCCAGCTTGTTCTGGTATGTTTACTTTCAGAAATTAAAAGCACTGGTGCAGAGATGGTCTATATATGAAATATACAGATCAATTTTAGTACAGTACAATTTGGCATGTGTATTAGTTTGCTAAAGCTGCTGTAACAAAGTACCATAAACTGAGTGGCTTAAAATAACAGAAATTATTCCCTCACATTCTGGAGGCTAGAAGTCCCAAGTCAAGATGCCATAGTGCTATGCTCCCTCCCAAGACCCCAGGGAAGAATCCTTTCTAGCCTCTTTCAGCTTCTGGAGTCGCCTACAATCCTCAGCATTCCTGAGCTTATAAATGCATCACTCCAATCTGTGTCTCCGTCTTTACATGGAGTTTTCCTCTGTATGCGTGAGACTCTTGTCTTCACATGGCCTTTTTAAAAGGATACCAGTCATTGGATTTAGGGCCCACCTTAATTCAATATGACTTCATCTTAATTAATTACATTTACAAAGACCCTGTTGCCAGATAAGATCACATTCTGAGATTATGGGTAGATTTGAACTTTGAAGGGACAGTATTTAACCCAGTACAGCAAGGAAAACTCATTTTGCCTGGAATTGATTCTTCAAGTGTGAGTGCACATTGCACAAAGCTAATATAAAATAGTGATATGTTATCCTATTATTCATTAATTAGGCTTTCTTGGGAATTGGTGTTAAAGTATAGTTGTGTCTTTTAATGATATGTGGAATCAGTTTTGGGTTGGAACTTGTATGTGATATATTGGGTGGTCAGATGATGGATGTTTTTTGGATAGACTGAAAAACCCAGAGGTTTTTTTTTACATAAAAAGCATTTTGCAAATGTTATTTGGTGCTGATTCTCAGTCTTCTCAATTTCTTGTGGAAATGTTCCTATTACAGAATAAGTGTTTATTTTCTAAGTCAACAATGTTATAAAACATTGTTAAATGACATTTATCTCCCTGCCAAGTTCTGAAAACTGAATTTTAAACATTCACCCACCATCTGTCATACCTCTGAACAGCTGTTAGCATTTATTACATACTGCTGTTTTCATAGTAAATATGATACCCTACCAACTTAAGGTTATTTTTGTGGGAAGTTCTAAAATTATGTTTTCTAAAAATGTAATCTGTGATTAGGTTAATAAAGCAAAAACTAACAGCAGTAGCAACTTAATTTAGCAGTTTTATATTAATTTATAAGTAGATTTTTATAATATATCAATATTTGTAAATATTGCATTAGAAATAAACTGGTGCCTGATATCATCGATATTTTGTATTACTGACATCTTTATTATAATTTTTACTGTTTAGGGAGAGTTAGAGAGTTGTTCTATCTGACCTGGAGTTAACACTGGAAAACTACAACTCTTGATTTACTGTTTTGCTTTTTTGAGATGATTTTAAATTAGTAGTCATATTTGAGAATAGCATATTTTTAGAACTTGGAAATTTCCTAAAGAAACTTCTGCAGTAATTTCATGTTTTTGTGCAATTTGGGGTCTGAGAAATAACTTGATACACTGTTAAGTTTGGATGTTTAAATAAATTACCAGGCAGGAAATGCCAAAGCAAAGCTTCCCATGAATTTATAGTCTAGTCAATTCACACTTAAATGTCTGGACTCTCTGAGGACCTTCAAAGGCTGAGCTGCTGGTACTTTCTTGGGGACCCATTTAGTCTTAAGAATGAATTTCGGCAAATAGGAAACCAACTGGGCAGTGGGCCAGTGGTGGGGCTCTTGTGCTACTTCCCTCCTGGGGCTGGAGACTGAAGTGCACTGCTGCTCACTTTGGGTCTTGGGGTCTATCATTCCACTGTTACTAACTGGATGGGCAAAAACTCCCATATCTGTTTCCATCCATGTATCAAAGTATTAATGTCAACAGAAAAGTACCACATAAAACAAAATTCCTGTGATAAAGAACTAGAAATATCATGTCGTAAAGATTTTCAGAGTAATATTTCTTCATTTTAAATGTAGATATCAATAGACTTAGCCCCCAAAAAGCTACTACTGTAAATGGTCACATGTTAAGAAACAATGTATAACTAATACAAGCAGAAACAAAACAAGGACTGTCCACTCCTAACACTTGGTTCAACATTTAGGTTCTGACCAGTGTAGTAAGGCAAGAAAAAGAAATTCAAGTCCTGTCCACTGTGACTCAGTTGGTTGGGCAGCATCCCACAAAGCAAAAGGTCACCCGTGCAATTCTGGTCAAGTCACGTGCCTGGGTTGCAGTTCGGTTCCCAGACAGGGCATGTGAGAGAAGCAGCCGATTGATGCTTCTCTCACATCGATGTTCCCCTCTCTTTCGCCTTTCATTCCCTTCTCCCTAAAAGTGAATAAATAATATTAAAAACAAAAAAAATTGATGCATGTACATTACAAAAGAAGAAATAAAACTATCTTCTTGCAAAGATATATTCTTGTATGTAGCAAATCCTAAGGAATCTACAAAATAATTTAGAACTAATAGGCAAGTTTGGCAAGATGACAGGACACAAGATCAATATACAAAAATTACTTTTATAGATAAGCAATGAATCATGTGAAAATAAAAGTAAAAATGCTTAGTGGGTTGCACAAAACAGTATAGGACATGTACACTAAAATCTATGAATGTTAGACATTCGGTCAAGATGGTGGCGTAGGCAGACATGGCTCGCCTCTTCACACAATGACATCAAAATTATAACTAAAATGTAGAACAACCATCACGCAGTACTGGCAGAAATTCAGTTGAATGGAAGTCTGACAACTGTGGAATTGAAGAAACCACATCCATCCAGACTGGTAGGAGTGGCACAGATATGGAACGGGCTGGTCCCACACCCACTTGTGGTAGATAAAAATTTGGGAGGGATATCTCAGGAGCAAGGAGTCCCAGCCCCACACCAAGCCCCCCAGCCCAGGGTTCCAGTGCCAGGAAGATAAGCTCCCACTTCTAGCTGCAAAAATCAGCAGAGATTGAGTTGGTGGAAAAAACTTCTGGAGCCCCAAGCAGTTCCTCTTAAAGAACCCCCACACAGACTCACCTACTCAGACTCACTCCCTCTGAGCTCCAGCACTCAGGTAGCAGCTTGAAAGGCACCAGCAGCATAAAGGGAGGAGCTAAAGTACCTGCCCGTAAGGCGAGCAGAGGACATTGTCCCTTTTCCAAACCCTCCCACAGAACCAGCTAGCTCGGGTGCCACATCTGAGACTCCATCAACCTGGCTAATACTTTTTGACCCGCCTTGGCGATACCCAGAGACTGTGCCCCACCCAACTTACTGACCCACCCAAGCTGCTTTTCCATATGAATGACTGGTCTTGGGTCATCCTTCACAACTTCCTAAATACTCTCAAACAAGCAATAGGTGGCCTCAGTGAGCCTCAGACCCAGCACTAGCAGCAGCCAGCCTAGATTCACAACTTGACTTTACCTGGGAATCTCCAAGCCCAGCACAAGGAGCAGCCATCTCAGATTGTTTTATAACTCAGACAGGGTGGCCCCAGGCAAAACACAGGTTGGGGCTGACCTTGGCCTGCACTACCCAGGAAACCCCAAGGCCCAGGCACCCAGTGGACAGCTGTAAACCACGTTGGAGCACCACCACCCTGCTCCTGCACAGCTCATCTTCCATGGAAGGTGGAGGTGGATGGTCAGTGGTCACAGCCAAACCTGGCAGCTGACTGGCCTGAGTCAATCCCTCGCGTTGACCTGCCAACAGCACCCAAGTCTCAACTATAAGAGGAAGGTGTACTCAGCCCACATGAAGGGTGAACCTTGAGTACCCGGCATGGGTGATAGGGGAGGCTGCACCTTTGGACCCTACAGAACACCTACTATATTAGACCATACTACGAAGACAGTGAGTCAGAGCAACTCTACCTAATACATAGAAACAAACACAGGGAGGCTGCCAAAATGAGGAGACAAAGAAACATGGCCCAAATGAAAGAACAGATTAAAACTCCAGAAAAAGAACTAAACAAAATGGAGATAAACAATCTATCAGATGCAGAGTTCAAGACACTGGTTATATAAGGATGTTCAAGGTGAGGCCCTCAGCAGCGTAAAAAAGATCCAGTCAGAAATGAAGGATAAACTAATTGAAATAAAGAACAATTTACAGGGAAACAACAGTAAATTGGATGAAGCCAAGAATCAAATCAATGATTTGGAACATAACGAAGCAAAAAACAACCCATCAGAACAATAAGAAGAAAAAAAATCCAAAAAAAAATGAGAATATAAACAGCCTCTGAGACAACTTCGAGAGGTCCAACAGTCATGTCATAGGGGTACCAGAAGGAGAAGAGAAAGAGCAAGAAATTGGAAATCTATTTGAAAAAATAATGAAAGAAAACTTCCCTAATTTGGTGAAGGAAATAAACATGCAAGTCCAGGA
Organism: Trachops cirrhosus; assembly: GCA_028533065.1. NCBI lineage: Eukaryota > Metazoa > Chordata > Mammalia > Chiroptera > Phyllostomidae > Trachops > Trachops cirrhosus. The sequence goes on from CM052552.1 coordinate 47,168,960, forward strand.
AGCACAGAGAGTCCCAAACAAGATGGATACAAAGAGGCCCACTCTAAGACACATCATAATTAAAATGCCAAAGGTTAAAAATAAAGAGAGAATCTTAAGGGCAGCAAAAGAAAAACAATAATTACCTACAAAGGAGTTCCCATAAGACTGTCAGCTGATTTCTCAAAAGAAACTTTGTAGACTAAAAGGGATTCTAAGAAATATTCAAAGTCATGAAAAGCAGGGACCTACAGCCAAGATTGCTCTCCCCAGCAAAGCTATCATTTAGAATCAAAGGGCAGGTAAAGAGCTTCCCAGACAAGAAAAAACTAAAGGACTTCATCATCTCCAAATCATGAAATGTTAAAGGGACTTATTTAAGAAAAAGAAGATCAAAACTATAAACAATATAAGGGCAAAGAATAAATATCAAGAGTTAAATGTAGAAAACAAACTAAGCAAACAAGAACAGAGACAGAATCATGGATACAGAAAGCATTTTGATGGTTGCCAGGTGGGAGGTGGATGTTGGTGAATGCATGAAGACGTAGGGGATTAAGAAGTACAAATAGGTAGTTATAGAATAGCCATGGGGATGTAAAGTACAGTATAGGAAATGGAGTAGCCAGCAAACCTATACATATGACCCATGCACATGAACAATGGGTGGGGCTTGCCTGAGAGAGTAAGGGACGCTGGGTGGAAGGGGGCCATAGGAGGGAAAATTGGGACAACCATAATAACATGATCAATAAAATATAACTTTTAAAAGTTTTATGAATGTTGCTGAAAGTAAAGATCTAAATGAATGGAGAGAGGTATCATATTGTTGGATTGGGGGGCACAGTATTGTTAAGATGGTAGTTTTCCCCATATTGATCTACAGAGTCAATGCAATTCTTGTCAACATCCCTGAAGAGTTTTGTGGGTTTCCTTTTTTTTTTTGTAGAGGTTGACAAGCTGATCCTAAAATTTATATGGAAATAAGAAAACAATTTTGAAAAAAGAAAGTTGGAGCATTGATTCCAAAGCTTACTATAAATCTTTAGTACTGAAAGCAGTATAGCATTGGTGTAATGATAGACATAAAGGTCAATGGGACAAAATATAGTTCAGAAATAAATGTCATATTTGTAGTCAATTTATTTTCAACAAAGGCATTTCAATGAGGGAGGAATAGTATGGGTTTGTTTTTGTTTTTTAAACATGGTTCTGGAGCAATTGAATATCCGTATGCAAAGAAATGAACTTAGTGCCTTACCTGACACCATACACAAAAATTTCAACAAGATGGATCAAAGATCCATTGTAGGTTTAAAACTGAAACTTTTAAAATATAGGAGTAAATCTTCATTACCTTGGGGTAGGTAAAGGGTTCTTAGATACAACACAAGGGAATTTGGGGGAATGTCTGAAATGTTCTAAAACTGGATTGAGATGATGGCTGTACAACTGTATGAATTTATTAGAAATCATCAAACTGTACACTTACAGTGGGTAAATTGTACAATATATAAATGATATCACAATAAAACTTTTAAAAGTGAAAAATGAAAATTATTACATTTTCTTTTTATTTAAAAACATCTACTTTACCTTTTTGTACTTTTCTAAGGTAAAGCACTGTTAGAAGTTTCTTCCATGTGCTGTGGGTTACAGTGTACGGTGGGCCCCATTATGTCATTTATAATCAATCCATGCTCCCACTACAACATCAGTTTCCAGTGTCTCCTGGCATTGTCCCTATGTCCTAACACCAATCCAGAATAGCCAAGTTGCTTGCCCCCTGAAGTGCCCACAAAGCTCACTGAAGAAGTCATCCCAGTAGATTTTTTTTGCAGATTTTATTTATTTATTTATTTTTAGAGAGAGGGGAAGGGAGGGGGAAAGAGAGGGACAGAAGCATCAGTGTGTGGTTGCCTCTCATGCGCCCCCAACTGGGGACCTGACCTACAACCCAGGCATGTGCCCTGACTGGGAATCAAACTGACGACACTGGTTCTCAGGCCCGCACTCAATCCACTGAGCCACACCAGCCAGGGGTAATAGGATCATTGCATTGATTTCTCCATCTCTATATTTAGCTTTATGGCTAATGTTTTACTGTTAACTGACATTGAAATGCTAAATTTGTTTTTCTCTCCCAAGAACTGTTTTTAATAAACTACCAATGTGTAGTTGTACCTTGTGGAAGAAGCCCAGATTGTCTTTTTTGTTTAAAAACAGTATGAATTACATAATTTTATGTACTTTTTCAATAAGAGAGTATCTCTTGGTGGTATCTTCTCAGAATAAAATGTTTTAGTTTATTTTTTAGTTCATTTATTCTTCATTCAAATACATATTTGTCATTTCCCAAAGTTTACAGGTTTTTGCAAATTTTTGGCCATGATATTAATTTTTTGTCTTTTTATTGTTGTAAAATATACATAACATAAAATTTACCCTTTAAATCATTTTTAACTGTGCAATTCAGTGGCATTAAGTACATTCCTATCATTGGGCAACCATCACATCTCTAAACTTTTTTCAGCTTCTCCAACTAAAACTTTATACCCATTAAACTGCAACTCAGTATTTCCTTATCTCCCAGCCTCTGGAAGCCACCATTCTACTTCCTGTCTCAATGAATCTGACTACTGTAGGGACCTCATAGTGTAAGTGGAATCATACTGTATTTGTTCTTTTGTGTCTGGTTTATTTCACCTAGCATAATGTGCTCAAGGTTCATCCATGTTATAGCATGTATCAGAATCTCCTTCCTCTAAAAGGCTGAAAAATATTTCATTGTATGTATATACCACATTTTGTTTATCCATTTATCCAATATCAATGTTTTATGGTAGACAATTATATAATAGAAAAAAACAAAATCTCAAAGTAAAGCTATGTGGTAGTAGGGAATTTAGCCTTAGCTCTATCTGGACTCCAAGTGAGCTCCCACGTTATACATCTTTGTAAAACGAATGTATGATTCTCACTAAAATTATTATTAATAACAGGAGTCCCTCTACTTCACAAGTGGCAAACACAAGGCCCACAGGCCCAGTCCGGCCCTCTACCTTGTTTTATGTGGCCTGGCACCTTGTTTCTAGCCAGCAACAGCGCCGAGCTCCTTGCCCCTAGTTAAGGAGTGGTTACATTTATACAGTCCTAAAGTTACATTCGGCCCTTTGAAGGCAACCATGGGGCTGATGTGGCCCCCAGAGAAAATGAGTTTGACACCCCTGCTGTACTTCCTTGATTTGTTTAGATGAATTAATTCTTAAAACAGGGATTGGAATTTACTCTAAAATACCAAGAATAATGAATCAGCTTGTCCCCAGTACCAGTATTTCCCGTTGAGTGGCATTCTCTTTTATGACACCACAGTAAACTTTACCAGAAGGCAAAGGGATGTTCAAAAAGCCATGAAAGTCCAACAAGCACTGATTCTTCTTCATGCTATTCTCAAGGAAAGGAGGGATTCCCCCCTCCTGCCTAATGGAATGTAATAAGCTCAGCTGAAGGACATTCAATGGGCTTGGCTTGCAATGTCCACAATCCAGGAACGTAGCTGCTCCTTCTCTTTGTGGCCCTTCAAATATTATCTCATAAAACCACTTCTGTCAGATTGTCTTTGTATTGTTGTCTTTTAACTTTTCCACAACAGAAAATCATTTTTGCTACAGCTACTTATACAAATGCTTGATGTTCACCTATGTAAAATAAAGGGCATATCTTAAGTCAAGAACTACTATATTGCATACATAATTAAATAAAGTACTATGTGACACACCTAATATAAATGTTTTCTTTTAAAGCAGGAAATTACTAGTAGGATGTTCACTTAGTGCAAATACCATTTAACTATTATTGTATATGCTTCAGTATGTAGAGCTCATTAGCAAATGAGGTTTTAACCCTTTTGAACAATATATTTAAGTGTTTTTTAATAGAAAAACTTTATATCATAGTGAAATTTCTCACAATTGGGCAAACTCTTAAATCTGGTATTTAAAAGTGCCCTATTTCAGAAGGTTTAATTAAAAGAAAAACAAAGTCTGTATATATCTACATAGGCTTGTTTTCCCTCATGTTTTCTTTTGCTTGCTCAAGAATAGGGATTATGAGTTGTTTCTTACAGGACTTGGTCTTAGAGTTATTTGCCAGCTGAAAAATTCCCAGAGAACAGTCAAGTTAGGTCATCTGTGGCCAGTGCTTGAGTTTCTCAGAAAGAGCTGCAAACTGGCCAGAAATCTGCCACAGTGGCTTACACTGTTAGTCCACTAAAAAGGTAGTCATTTTAGATTGAACTAGAAAGTCAAGCAAGTCTTAATTTCTTGGAATCAAAAATAAATCCTTGTAAGTGCAACATTCTAATGGGATTAAAATAAAAGCAAGTCTGTACAGACAAATAAAACCTAAGCCAAACAAGAGCCCCTTTAGGAGTACTTTCAGTGTCAGCATCCAAAGTGTTTCAGGAAATCTTCAGTTGGCCCAGATATACTGATTTTTCAATTTCCTATTGCTATCAAAAGAAAACTCATAATGGATTTAGTTAAGCCAGCTGGGCCCCTTTTTACAAAGACTTCAAGTAGGGGTATATACTCCATCATGATTTTCTAAAACTTGATTTAAGCTAGCATTTCATTGCTATACTCTTCGGTTAAAGCTTTCCTGGGACATCTAACTTAAGGGCTTCCAGCATCATTCTTATTCTCACCAAATACAATATACAGTACATCAGATATTCATTTATAATTCAAGTTACCCAGTATAAACTGGGCCATAGTATTGGTAGCAGCCCCAAACTTTTCTCCATGGAAAATCCAAATTCCAGAGTGGGACTCCTGCTAATTTATTATGGTCATTAGATTTGTGGACGTGATGCCTTTTTTTAATGTGAGAAATAAGTTTAGTTTAAGATTTATAAATTTTAGCTATTTGCAGGTTTTCTGAACTTGTAGAGGGAAAGTTAACACACAGTACAAATTGTGAAAAATAATGTGCAAATAAAATAGAAGTACACTCTTAAAATGAATAGAGTATATTATCTCCATCCAGATGGAGAGTCATCTACATGACTATTCTGAGTGCTTCTTCAGGTTTTTTTTTAAGTTAAAATGATTTTTAGAAATTTTATAGGGAGATGAGGAGCAGTGGTGGGGAGAAAGCAACCTCAGCCCCCTCCATGTGCCCCAAGAGGTGGGTTGCCAGGACCCCACTGCCCCTGTGCCCCCTGCCCCCACACATGGCTCCTACCCCAGGATGTAGGGTGGTTGAGCTAGCACTCTGGGAGGTGGTGGTGACGAGGCATGGGACTGGTGGAGTATAAAGTCTATTTGAAAAGTGGGCAAAGGATATCACGGAGTGCAGGTGGGCCAGTAAAGACCTCATGTACACAATGTGCCAACATATCAAAACTCTGAACTTGGACTTGAAGAGAGTTTCAATCCCTGTCACTACCCACGCTGAATGGTGACCCCTGACCTTTGGGGTGGAAGCTGTTTGCCAGCTGGTCATTAGTATTCCCAGGACTGGTCCAGTTCTGCTGAGGAAGGCACGGAAACTGGGAGCTCACTGCTCTGTTAAGAATGAACCATCCCATGACATCGCAGTCACCCACCTGGGGTCCAAGTCCTCCTGCTCTTTAACCTACAGGGGTTGCCAACCTTGTGGTGTCTCTGGGCCACACTGGAAGACGAAGAGTTGTCTTAGGCCACA
>CM052552.1:47174744-47188842 GCA_028533065.1 Trachops cirrhosus
GATGCTGTAGGTTTCCCAACCGCTTCTTGGAGCCAGAGGGCACAAAGAGTGCAGCAGTGGGTGCCAGGGAGCAGATGATCATCAGCAGGCCTCTGAGCAACTGGGCCTCCTGGGGCAGGAGTCAGGAGCACACCCTGCACAAAGGCCAAAAGAGTTGACACCCAGCCAGCCACCAACCCCACCTTAGTTGCCCGTGGTCTTGCTGCTGATTTTGACCCCATGAGGGAGAAAGGAGCCACAGACTTTGGCCCCTGGGTGCTGGATTCAAACAGTGACAAGTCTGTGGACTGAGACATTGAGGAAGCCATCCACGAATATACCTGAAGGCCAAGAGCAGGGCCGCCCAGCCAGAGCCATTGATGGAGACAGTACAAACCAGAGCCTTCTCAGAGCAGCCCCTGAATACTGTGTCCCCCAAAACTTGCACCTGGCTCAGGAGGTGTCCCTAGCAGCCATGTGGGAGTCAGCAAGGCCCCAGGCTCTGCCTCCTGGGTCAGCACAAGCAGCAAGGACTCCTTTTGAGCAGAGCATCCAGGTAGAAATAGAGCAGTTTCTGAGTGAAAAAAGACAATATGAGACCCCAAAATGTGACATGCCTGCAGATAATAAACCAGACCCAATGACAACTTGGCCAAACTGGCACTCTGATCCAGTGAAGAGCTGATCATCCAGGTGCACTGGCAGAATTTGGTGGGATTTTGTGAGGAGTTTGTCTTCTGGGAAACATCCAGGTTGGCTAAGGTGACTGCACAGCCCAGAGGCCTCAGGTGTAAAGTCACCACTGAGCCAGGGAGTTTGGGCGGCATGAAGCTGGCAGCCCCCAGGCCAGCCACTGACTGCTGCACTGCAAAAAAAAAAAACAGGGTAAGGGTGGGGTCAAGAGGAACCTGGGCCCCAGAAGGTGAAGTCAGGGGGTCGAGAACATGGCCCCGGTACACAAGGCATCCAACTCCAGCAGTGCCGATGGCATCAAGGAGGCCATCCAGCTGAAGAAAAGAAAGGAGGCAAGCAGGGACCACTGCAGAAAACCCAGCTGGGGGAGGAGCAGATTGATCCTCCTGCCCATAGCATGAGCCATGCCACAGAGTGCGCCTTGCCTGAAACCCATAGGAAAATGCTAGTCAAATAGAAGCCAGTGGCCTCAAAGTTGGTGGACCTTGACCCATGTGACCTTAACCCTGCCTGTTCCTCCAAGCCACCAATGGAAACCAAAGCCTTTACACCCCCAGGAAACACAGCAGCCAAGAGCAAGTTTGTGGACCAGTGCTCACACCGGGCAGACACATCACCAAGTTGATGTGTACTGAAGCGATCCTGGGCATATCCAAAATGATCCTGCCAGCTTCTGGGGAGGGCAGTGACAGACCCCTGTCTGCCAGCCCATTCCTTTGTCCCCTAAATGTGCCTTCTCACTCAGACAATGACAGCAGCTCCATGGACAGTGACAATATACAGCAGGAGATCCAGATGTTTTGGGTGCTGAAGGTACAGTCAGGGAGTTTGCTGGCTAGCACAGACACCTGCCTGCAGTCTGCAGAGAGCCACTGCCATCACCTGGCCTCAACAGATAGGCTGGTGGCCCCAAAGCCCCTGTATCTAAGACACTGGGCTGCAAAAAGAAACACAGGAAAGGCAACAATGGCATGTGGTGGGCCATGATGAAGAAAATGAGAGAGGTGGCGAAGGAGGGTGCCCTAGACCCTGACCTCAGCCAGGGAAAAGCAGTTTGAGCAAGAAAAAGCCAGTGAGGTCCCTGGGAGGGAGGGCAGGCAAGGGGACAGCCTGTCCCCTGCAGGACAGTCAGGCTGGGTGATGAGCATATAGCCCTGAACACAGGGGTGGCGTGTCACCAGAACACAGGAAAGTGGTGGAGGTGAAGAGTATAGACAAGAGGGAGAGCTCCAAGGACAAAAGCAGCTTGCCAGACAGTGACAAGGACCTGGACACTGCCATGAAGGACTTGTTATGGTTCAAGTGGAAGCTGAAAAAGAAACCCCAGCCTGTGTGCAGGAGGAATGTCAGGTTCAAGACCACCAAGACATGGGCCCTGGGTCAGCAGGGTTGCTTCCGGAGAGGCTGGAAGGACAGAAGCCCACACTTGAAAAATTGCCTCTCATGGGGCTGGGTGGATGTGGGAAAGGGGAGAAAAAGTAGATACTGTAATAGCATAAACAATTTTTTTAAAAACCTGCCTCTCAAAATCCAAAAGGGACAGCAGGGAGGACTCACTAAGGAAACCTTCCAACAGCTTCTGCAGTTGGACAAAGGGAAGAAAGTCGGGCAGCACTGTGCTTGTGGATGTGCCTCTGCCTTCCTGTCTGGGCAAACAGCTTGTGAAGGACATGTGTTCTCCAGTGAGGCAGAGGCCCACAACCTTCACTGCTCACCCACCAGCCCCGGCTCTCAGTTTGATGACAGCAGTTTCATGGACAGTGACAACAACATCAAGCTGGAGATCAGCAAGATTTTGGCCAAAAAGGCTATGGACTCCATGAGCAGTTCAGAAATTCAAGGATGGAGTCCCACCACACCCAGGCTGGGGAGTGTACCTGGGCCACAACCACTGTGCTCGAAGGTAGCAGGCCCAGCCCTGGCCCATCAGCCCAGCGTGTACACTCAAAGGCAAAGGGGCAGGGGTCCCCTCAGCTGGCCCCTGGACCGGGGTACAGACCCCCACACACAGAGGGGGCCTGCCTCCCTGCTGCTCTGTCCAGAGGCCAACTGGTGCCACCCAAAAGCACCAGTGGAACTGTTGTCTGCCAGATGATAGCACCAGTGGAACTGTTTCTGCCTACCCACAGGTAGGTGAAACCTTTATCCACACAAAGACCAAAGCCCACAAGGGGCCCGGACCTGCCACCAGGAACATTACTTTCAGTCATCTGTGTGGAAGCAGGTGCCCTGGCAGGAAGCCCCAGTGGGACTTTGCCCATGACCTCTCAGAGCCAAAGTGCACTGACTTGGAGCCCAGGAGCAGATAGGGAGGGGGCATCCACAGACCCATGGGGCAGTATTGCCCACCAGAGTTGTCTGCAGAGCATGTGAGCAGTGAGTTCTGAGGCAGAGACATGGCGTGACAAGGGGACCTGGGGAGCGAAAGGGAGAAGGGAGCCCAGCCTCGCCACAGACCCCAGAAGGGCCTGCCCTTAACAGGCTTCTCCCTGCTGCTCTCTATTCAATTATTCCACTTTGGGAGTAGTGTCTCCTTGGGGACCAAGCCAGCTGGCCTCTTCAGCCCCAACCTGAACCTGCCTCTGCAGGGCCTGTCCCTCTCAGTCTCTGAGAGGCCCCAGCAGGCCATGGCCCTGTGTTTGGAAGCTCAAACTCATGAAGAAGGAGGGTAGGCACTAGCAGTGCTCAGCTTACATGACAGCAGAAACTTGGATTCAGATGAGGGCATTTTAGACTTGTGGTATACACAGAGGATGGATAGAAATGACGAGGACCAGGAGGCCTGGGATGGTAATGCACTACACTGAGCAACACCTTCATGGGAGACAATGATCTCATGGCCAAAGTCCTCAAGCTGTGAGTATGCATCCTGGCACCAGCATGTATGTGGACAGCACATATATGTGCATGTATCTGTGTGTGTTTATGGACACTGTGGGTGAAAGGGGGAAATGGGAGCCACTCTAACTGCCCTGTACACATGTACACTAGTGAGAAATGATGCCCTTACTTAACACATGTGTCCTGGTAAATATGGTTTTTGTATCTTTCTTGTAAATTATTTAAAGTGCTATGAAACCATTTTTGGAAAATATAGCTGTTTGATTTTGTAGGGCATCCCTGAGTGCGGTTTCTGTGGCCTCCATAGCACTCACTTGGTTCTGCCTGTCACAGTCAGGCTTAAGTGACCCTGAGGCTGGTACTTTGGGGTCTGGTACTTTGTGGAAACATCCAGTTGCGCCTGAGGGGACAGCACTGACACCCCCAAAGCACTCCCCGAGCCCCCCTGCCTCTATCCAAAGGTTCCTGGACATCACTTGTTATAAGTTATCCTGGGCAAAAACCTAGAGCCTTCGACCAAAGAAATGTCAAAGCACAAGCACCAGCAAACATACTGGCCACGCTTCAGTGCATGTGGAAGTCCCAGGCGGGAGCTCATGCTGGTCACCCCCGTTTTCCCTAGACCTGAATCGTCTCCTATCCAGTCCTGTTCAATGACTGCATGGTTCTAATAGCTCAGTAAACCTCTCTGAACATGGGAGCCAGTCTTCCTCATCTTTAGCCACTGCCCTACAAGATAATAGGCAACCTGTGCATCATAAATGTTCGTGTCCTGACCTGTGCCAGTGAATGAGCCCAGACACTTTGATCACTGAGGACAGAGCCCACTGTTCTCCAGGGAAATGCTTCAGGAGGCTTTCAGAGAGCCTGCCTCCCATGGCAAGATGAGAGGGCCATGTCCAGCACCATGCAGCTTGGCTACGGGCAGAGTCCTGGTCCTCTCCCAGTGCTCTAGGTGTTTGGGCTCAGGATAGGGAAGAGTGTGGCATCCTGTTCTGCCTTCTCTGTTCAGTGGGGGTGCACATGACTACTGTAGACACAGGAGGGACAGCTGTGTCACCTGGGTCTGGGCACTGACCAGTCACCACATTTACATGCGATTGTCCTTCAGACTTTCATTGGTTGCCCCGAGTTTTAGAACTCTCCATTACAATTTAGCTGTGATGGCCCTGGAGCAAGGTTTATTTTGCAGCCAAATGTAGTTTGTATTCTGACATGCAAATGAATTTTCTGTACATCCTGCACCCCTAGGTTTTAGCAGTGACTCACTCTTGTGCCCAAATGCGGACCTGCACTGGCACCACAGTCAGTGTCTGCTTGGTCCCATGCTGTGACAAGCAAGCCTGGGAAGTTCATCTAACCCGTGGCTGCCTGATGTGCACTTGAGATATCTGTTGTCAAATATTCATTCACTCAAGTGCTTCCAGGAAAAACAGTTCATGTATTCTATGCTTTAAATTTTATTTAAATTTTAAGAAGTGCATTGGATACTCAACAACAAAAATCAGCTTCTTTTGTATATGAGAACTGGCTTTTTTTCCTAATAAGGCAAGCACTGGTCATGAATCAAAAAAAGATATTTCATAGAATATATATTTTTAGCGAAAGGAATTTTTAGCACTGATAGAATAGACATTTTTTTTATCCCATAGAAGAAAAATGCCCTAGGTAATTTTAAATTCTTTTTGTAAGTCATAATATTCCCAATGATGCATAATCATTTTTAGACTTGTAAGATGGACAGGTTATATAAGTTCCTCCCAAAGTTTTGTTGTGGCTCCTTCAATTTTTGAAAACACAATTTTAAGATTTGTAGTGTGTTTCTTTCAAACTTAGTTTCCCATCATGCAGTCTTTAGACCACTGTTAAATATACTGCTCTTTTCCTAGTTTGGACTATGTCACATTTAATGATGCCAAAGATCTTTGAAAGGGCATTTTCATATTTTTAACCAAGAGAAAAAGTTTATATATAAACTTGAGCAGGAGAAAAATAGATTTTAGATCGCAGAAGATTTTTCTCTGATCTCTAACTTCTGAAAATCAGTTCCAGCACCAATTCCTTATATTTTAGTATTAAATCTCCTTTTCCTATCATTTTGCCAGATTTCAAATGTTTTTTTTAAACTACTATTGGATATTGATGACTGATCTGCTGAGTTCACTGAAAAGATGTGCCTGGAAATCTTGTTCCTAATCACCAGGTTCTTCAAAGAAAATGTAAAGAAAGTTCTTAATGAGGTAGTCTGTGTTTCTACAGCAAGTCATTTCAATTCCCATTATTGTACAGTGGAAACTTGTGAACACTGTTATTACATACTTCGCAGCTAAATATTTGACTCTTGAAAACTTTCCTTCTTCCCCAGCAAGAAGCTTCTTCAGTGTCTTTGAAGTTAAGTGTTCAGATGGTAGTTGCTAATGAACTTCAGTGTTCCCTGCAACTCTACAAATTCATTCATTATTTGGTCCATATCTGCAGTCTGGTTGCAAAAGCTGTAATCTTTCTCAACTAATATAAAGTCTGGTCCTTAGATTTGGTTTTCTCTAGGCTAACTTAGTGGACATAACCCAGTGACAATAATTTTATAGGTTCTCTGCCAACAATTCCATTTTAAATATGTTGACCTTGCTAAATGCTGCATATAAACTATGAGCAAAAAAAAGACTTCTAATCGAGGACTAGAGATCAGATGAAAGTGAGATTTAATTGAGTATTGTAAAAAATGAAATTATTTAATGTTTTGAATGTAAATAAAAAGTGACATATTAACTGATGCCTGCATCTTTATATTTGAAAGTACAATTTCAAAAGATTTGAATTTAATATTACCACCAACTTTATTCTGCTTTGTTTAAAATAACCCATCCCAAAGATAGAATGTGGCCTCCTAACGGAACTGTCCTTGTACTCCTTAAGACAGACAGATAAAACACGTCCACGTAGCTTATGTGTGGTCATATCTGACCCAGCAACAGAAACTGGCAGGGAGCCGGTCTGTCTGTGTGCAGACAGTGTGAAACAGTCTATTTCCCTTGCAGCTGTTTACATTTCCTCATTTTGCTGTTTTTTTTTTAATAAAAAGTGCTGAGGTTGGGTAACTAATTTCATTAGAAAGAGAAAACAAACTAATAGATTCATTCTTGTTTTCTCTCTAGGGATAATTTATTAACATTCTTTCCTTTCTCCCTCCACCTCACCTTCTACACCTCAGCTTTACAAATACATTTGATATCTTCATATTTCAGGAAAGCAAATAGCAAAAGGATTATGTTTTATCATTTCAATCCATCTTGAATTTAAGCTTCTAGTGCAGTCAACTACAGCTCTCAGACCAAATCCAGCCAGCCACCTCTCTTGTAAGTAAAGTTTTATTGTAACACAACCATGCCCATTCATTTGTAATTGTCAATGGCTGCCTTTGCATACATGACAGGGTTCAGTGGTTGTAATAGAGTTCAAATGGTGTCTGAAATATTTACTATCTGGCCAGGAAAGAATTAGGATGCTAACATTCTTTAACAGGGAAAGGCTTGTAGTTGATTGGCTAATGTCTTTTAAATCATATTTAGTGTATTTTTTCCTACAGTCTATAAGTGACATTTTCTGAAGTTCTTTCCCCAAATATTTGGTGAAGGTATCTCACTGAAGGCACGAGACTTTGTGTATTACTGAATTATAATATAAGCCAAGGAAATCTGGTATGAAAGGACAGCACATCAGGTGGCCTCGGTTTAGTCCCTGCTACTCTGGCTGAAGGACCCTGAGCTTGTCACTTAACCTCACTGGACCTCAGCTTTCTCCTTGAAATGGAAGAGTCAAATCATGTTAATATATAAGATCTCTTCTGCCTTGAACAATTTTATGCAGTAAGTCATCCTTGAAACTTGCAAAAAAAGAAAAGAATTAAATGTGGTCAGAATAGAATTTCTTAATTTTGAGGGAAATATTTTAACTACGTGAATGATAAATAACATGTGGTTCCTGAAGAAACAAGCTAAGAAATAAGTATTCCCACTGTTTATTTTTGTTACTCTGAATTTTTTTAAATATCTACTTACAGTTCCTATGTACCAGTTCAAATAATCATTTTTTGAAGAAACATGTATTAAACATGTACTGTGTACTCAGCCCCATGCTAGGTGCCATTATGGGATGTCAAAGAATTCAAGAGTCTGGTCACAGAAAAAAAAAAAAGAAAAAAGCACTTAAACAGCTTGTTCTACAATCTTGTCCCTCATACAGCCATTGCCCTCTTGTTTGTTAATGCCCTTGGTGTGGCAGGCATCCAAATCTTGGCTCTGCCCTGTGTTGCTTCTGCCCCCAGGGGTTACTCCACAGCTACATCTGGGTCCACTTGTTCTGTGCAGACAGCCCTCTTGGGCCGGGATCCATCAAGAGGTCTCCAGCCAGATTACTTGCAGAGAAAAGAACTCGACTCATGGGAAACACACATTCTTGCCCCAGCATACAAGTGTTGGCCACCCTACCACTGGCCTCACCTTACCCTCAGGGGCTGCCCCTGAGGCAGACTCCAGCCAGGAAGGAGGCAGTCAGCAGTCTCTTTTCACTTGGAACCCCAAACACCACCAAATGTCAAGCTGCCCCAAGGATTCTCTCTTACACAGGGCTCCCTCCTCATGCACCAAGACAGGCCTTATAAGTTGCTACAACTCAGCAAATATCCCTTCAGAGAATTCGATAGTGAGCTCTCCTTGCTGGCACCTCCAGTTTCTGTGCATAGTTCTTTTGGAGCATCCACTGTCCTTTACTTTCATGGGCAAGGGGGCAACTCCCTCTCCTTCCTTCCCCATCAAGAAGAAGGGAAAAATCAAATACTTCATCTCCTCATCCTATAACTCCTACAGATTCCAGGCTTCTGCCTCTATAAACAGAATGGGGTCCTGGGTGAGTGTGGAAGGACCATTCTGAGCACTTTTCAGCAAGCCCTAGAGGGATGATGTTGCTGTTTTCTAGCCCACTTGGTGCTACTTGATTCCTATTGACCTTAGCTCTTGGCTTTAGCTAAAAGTCCAAAAACAGGCAGAGTCCCAAATCACATTATTCTGTACATTCTTTATACTTCATGGACTCGGGGAGGGAATAAAAGGTGCTGAGAAAGAGAAGCTACTGCTTTCCTTTGTTCTCAAAACCCAACTGCCTCTCACCTGCCCCCAGACCTTGACACAACTTTACATGAATTTGAACTTTGAGTTCTGAATTTTGTAAACATGGCCCATAAGAATTAGAAGTGAAAAAGCTGCGTGTTTCTCACTGCTGTTTTAAACAGTTGAATGTTACATTGCATTGAAAATGCCCTCCATTAATTACTTTTTATTTGCTTTGTCACATTTCTGAAATGCTTTATATTTGTTATGGGTATCCCTAAAATATTTTGAGTCCCTAAGGCAAAAATAGAGTAATAGAAATGGAGCAGAGTGGGGGAGAATTGAAGGTTGGCATATTATGCATTTACATCCAGATAGTCACCAACTTGGGGCTGCTCACTGAAATAAATCCCTTCCAGATGATATTGCTGGAAACCAGATTACTCTCAGGTCCTCAAAGGGATCAAGCTGTCATACATTTCTGAGCCATTGTCTTTGAAATTTGTGACTCCTTTGAGGACAAGAATTTTCATCTTTTTAATCTTTGTAACCCTAGTAAATAGAACCCCACTGGATAATGCATAGTAGGACCTTAATATTGGATGGATGGATGGATGGATGGATGGATGGATGGATGGATGGATGGACAGACAAGCAGTCACTTCTTCCCACTGATAGTGATATGAGCTCCTTCTCTGCTCCTTCTAGCCTTGGTACTTACTTGCCTTTTTTGTTCATGAGCAGGCAGTTGAGATTTATCATCTGTTCTTGTCCGCATGGACACTATTCACTCTGCCCAGTGCCTGCCTTGAGAGCTCCAGTCCTGTGCTCTCAAGAACTTTAGTAACTGGCATCTAATAAGTGCTCAATACAAGTAGCAATTGTCATTGCTATTATTCTGTTACTCTTACTCTCAGAATTTAACACTGGGCATAAGTTATAAATACCTAAGGAGTTTATTAAAACACACTTCTAGACCCCCCTTTCAAATTCTTATTCAGTAGGTCTGGAGTGAGGCCCAGAAATCTGCATGTTTAATAACCACTCCAGCTGATTATGCTATGAGTCCCCAAGAAATCACACTGACCTAAGACCTAGGGAACCGTACTTGGCATAGTAAGACCAAGCCAAAAATAAAATGTCTGCAGTGACAGAGTGAGAGCAATTCTTGGAGCTGTGGAATTTTTGTTGCTTTGTGAGTAAAAGCTAATGTGCATTCATTAAATGTGTAAATAGAAACTAATACTAATCATAGCTGAAAAGTTTGAAAGTAGGACTAGTAATATCCCTTGGTCAAGAAGACAAAACTTTTCATGGTGGAATTAGGCATTATAAGGTGATAGTGCCATCAACCTGTAAAGCCTCTAAGTTTTTTTTTTTTTTCAAACAGTAGCATACAGGAGTTTTTGAAATCTTTGTATTGTTCATGTACTTTTTAATTTTGTTCGATTATCAATATTATGACATGTCAGGTGATGATTGTGTCTGTTTTGTAAGTTTTATATATTTTAAATATTTTTTTTAACTTACTGATCCTTACGGGGGCGCAGATCAGTAAGGACCTCTCCACTAGCATGGTTGTGCATAGCAGGGGAGTTAAAAAAGGACAAAAATCAACCGCCTCAAAACTACCACGTAGTTTAGAGAAGTTAGAAAATAGAAGTGGCAGACCAGCCAAGATCATTTTTAACCTGTCATTTTTCAAAGCAGGCTGTTGAATGAGACAGTTCTACTGAGGTAGAAATTAACATTTCAACTGTATTTCTACACTACAGAGATTTTTCTCTAATGAAGTAATTTTCCTAAGAAACTTAAATTTTTGGATCATTTAAATTTGTGGGCGTTTTTTAAATATATTTAGATTCTTCCAATGTCTTCTCACATTCTGTGACTTTCAAATTCAAAAGGGAAAAAGTTTATGTCCTTGATTTCCTGTGTAAGGGTGCCAGCACTGATACTGTTAATGAACATCTCTAGTAAAATAAGCACAAACCTTTCGTGAGAACATTCCTTCATAGAAGGAGTTGGGTTTGCCCTTTCCCAAATGTAGATTTCTGTGAAAATTCCTTCAGTCACATCTTGGCCAGAAAGCATTCTTTCAAGTTACTCTGTATTCATCTTACTAAATGTTGCTTCTATCGGAGGAAAAAGTACTGTGATTACTGAAATATTGATGAATTTAAAATGACAAGGCAATTGCCACATTGACAGAATTTTGGACCATCTCTTTAAAGGTGATTTTTTTAAAAGGTATGCATACGGCTCATATTTCATCAAGTTTCCTTGAATGAACAAGAGATGATTAACAAGAAGATCCCACTGAAATCATCAGCCTGCCTTTTTAAGAGGAAAATATTGTTTAGTGAAATAATAAATATGAAACTCTGGTTTTTAGCAAAGAATGATGAATGTTGACTGGATTTTCTTCTTTGCTTTTAGCTGTATGACAAAATTAACACAAAGTCCTCACCACAAATCAGGAATCCTCCAAGTGATGCAGTACAGAGAGCCAAAGAGGTAAGTGACATATTTTATAAACACATCTTGGTACATAATTGCTGCCTCTGTTGAAAACATTTCTACTGCACAGGAAGAAACAGTTTCCTTGGAGTCATAGTTGGACCATTATAGTGAGATTTAGTATTTCTAAGTTTACCACTTAGCATTTACATACAGAAAAGAAAAAAATCACAAAGCAACATTGCTTAGATTTCTAGTTCTGGTTCTGCTATGTAAACTCAAACATGTTAATATATAAATTTTGCTTTTCTTTTTTTAAAAAAAAGTTTATTGTATTTGGTAAAAACACACATGCTCTGAAAATTTGAGTTTCTTTTTTAAGGTGGTAATGTTTGAAAGTTAATTAAATATATGTAGTATCTAAGTTCAGAGATAACTCATTTCTGTAAATTGTCACTTGATGTGTATCTGCCACAGACTTTAAAACCTTTTTAATATAGAAATATGATATTGCAGAAAGCTTGGAAAATAAAATGAAAATTACTGTGTTAGGGTGATGGGATTGTGGATGAATTTTTCTTTTCCAAACTTTCCAGTTACTATTCATTTGCATATAAATTTTTATGTAGTTACAATCAAAATGTATCTTTTTTTAACCTAACATTATATAATGAGCATTTTTCCATGTTTCCACTTGGTCTTTATAAATATAAGTTCTAATGATGGCCTAATTTTTCTTTGTTATTACTAAATAGTGAATTAGCAGTTCCCCCATTGTTAGATACCTAGTGGGGGTTTTTTTCCACTTTTTGATGTTATAAAAGTCTTCATGCAAATAAACATTTCTCTTTGAAGAAGTTCGTTTCTTATAAAGTGAGGTTACTAAGTGAAAGAATATGAAAGACAACCCTGACCATTGTGGCTCAGTTGGTTGGGTGTCATTCCACAAAGCAAAAGGTTGCTGAATTCCAGTCAGGGCACCTGCCTGGGTTGCAGCTCCATCCCTGGAGACAACCTATCAATGTTTCTCTCACTTGGATGTTTCTCTCCCTCTCATTCTTCCTCTCTTCCCCTCTCTCTAAAAATAAATTTTTTAAATCTTTTTAGAAAAAGAATATGAAAGATATCCTTTCTTCCCTGACAGATTTTAAACCCAAGACCTATACTGTAAAATATCATATATTCATTGAGAAACAAGACCTAGGACAGGGGGCTGTGAGGCCTGCCCACGTCTCGTCAGGGCAGCAGCCAGGAGAAGTCCTCTCTTACTTAGGAGATCACACCTCTGTGTTTAAAATTATAGATTGTGAGAGTGGTAGGGAAGCAGAGAGAGTGCATTTAGATAAGAAAGAAACCCTGTAGTTTCTATTTGTCCATTTGTTCCCCGAATTGGTTGCGTAGTACTTAGGTATACTGCTGAAACCTAAGCCTTAGGCTAAGTGACCTTACAACATTCCTTCCTGCCATGGTATTAAGATTCTCCAAGGGACAAACATGGACAAAACTAGGGGTGTTGGAAAGGGGAGGGAGGAGGGGAGGAATGGGTGGGTGGGCTGGAATGGGAATAAAGGATAGAAACTGTACTGAATAAACTAAAATAAAAATTTAAAAAAAAAAAAAAAAAAAAAAAAAAAGATTCTCCAAGGGGAGATGAGAGATTCCTACTGAATGGATGACTTCTGTGTCCCTGGCATCCAGTCCTGCTGAAGCAATCCTTGACTGGTTCAACTTTTGGAATTGAATGCAATTTGTATAACCACTCTGTAAGTCCAGCCATCTACAGTTAAGAATCATAGTGGTTTGTTTACTCTGAAAGACAACAGAAGGTTACTCGGGCTCATGTCACATGATCAAATTTAAATGTGTAAACTCCATCTTGGTGGTAAGGGATAGCTTTTGGAGAACAATTTCTTTTGAAAACAATCGTTTTCACCTGTATAGAGAAAATGTTAACAACTAATTAGTGACAAAAATTTCAATGGAAAAAGAAATGTGTTTTTTTATTACTATTATCTTGGATGCCCTGGCAATTAATCCTAGGAACCATTGGCAGAACAGTGGTTCTGTCTAAGTGAGGAGATGAGTGTGAAAAATAACATTGATTCTGCAAGACTGCAAAGAAACTGTTTATTTGAACCTATATCATTTTAATCATTCTAAAAGGAATTGACAATTTTGTTACTGTAAAATAAAACTATTATTAACTTTTATTACAGATTCCTTTTGGTGAGTTTGGTGAGTTTGGAAAAAAGTTTGCAGAGATAATGTACCATTAAGTTAATTAAGTTACACTTGTAATAAATATGTTGTGCACTTATTATTTTGTATTTTTCAAAAACGTTTTGAGTTATCATTGGATAACATACGCAAGGACTATTATAACAATTTTTAAATTTTTATTGTCATCAATATAGTTCTTTTATATATTAATAACCTTTAAATAAAATATTGGATTGTTTCTAAAATAATTATTTTTTCTGTCATAAAAATCCATAATCTTTTTAATTTAAAAGACTTCTGTATTTTTAAAATTTTGGACTATGGCCATAACACCCTGAACACGCCCGAACTCGTCTGTATTTTTAAAATTTTGCATCTTCTCTATACTATTACATATCTTGCTTATTTTTTATTTTTTAGGTATTGGAAGAAATTTCATGTTACCCTGAGAATAATGATGCAAAGGAACTAAAGCGTATTTTAACACAACCTCATTTCATGGTAAGTAACAAACTTCCACAGAACTAAAACCTTACTTTCAAAAGAAGTTTTTAATATTTTCTTTTTTATTGAAGTACAGTTAGCATTCAATATTACATTAATTTCAGATATACATCATAGTGATTCAAGATTTATATACCTTATAAAGCGATCACCACAATGTCTAGTAACGATCTGTCACCATGCAAAGTTATTACGATATTATTGACATGTTCCCTGTGCTGTACACTATATCCCCATAGCTTATTTATTTTTTTATTTTTTTATTAATATATATTATTGATCATGCTATTACAGTT
>CM052552.1:47189342-47200825 GCA_028533065.1 Trachops cirrhosus
GGTGGGTTTGGAGGGGGAGGCGAGGGGGAGAAAATACAGACAACTGTAATTGAACAACAATAAAATAATTTAAATTACAAAAATTAAACATTAGACACATCAGTATATATGGAGTATGTGTAGAAAATGGAAAATCCAAGTGACTGCCCTTTGGGAGAAAATCTGACTTAAAAGCTATGTTCTCTTTACTACTATGAGGTGACATTTTAAAAATAACAGTAACAGTGTAAGTGTATCATATCAGTGATTGTGAATTTTGACATACATTGTACTGTGTGATGCAGTGTGTTAAAACATTTACCTAGGCATTGAAGTAGAATTTTTCCTCAAAGTGACCACCTAAGAAGAAACAACCATACTCACCCTAACTCTCCCACCCAATTATGAAAAGCTGAAATCAAGTATAATCCTTGAGAATATTTGATTTGATTCCATATGGTAGCCACACTCTCAAGTGAATTACAGGAAACCAGGTTCCAGCTGTACCTGTTTGTATTCACCTGTGGAACATTCTAATACATGCTGCCCTACTGAAGCAGGTCCCATCCCCAGTGAATGGGCACATGTCACCTCAGCTTGGTTGTTCTCATTGAATTTATTTTTTAAAGATTTTATTTATTTATTTTAGAGAGAGGAGAAGGGAGTGAGAAAGAGAGGGAGAAAAATATCAATGTGTGGTTGCCTCTCATGCTCCCCCAGCTGGGGACCTGGCCTACAACCTAGGCATGTGCCCTGACTGGAAATTGAACTAGCAACTTTTTGGTTCATAGGCCAGTGCTCAATCCACTGAGCCACACGAGTCAGGGCTGAATTTATGATGGTATTTAATAGTTGTTATTATCTGTTGCACAGACCAAAAAAATGAAGAAACTCCATGCCTTACTATCTCCTCAAGTTTGATAAGTCACAATGTCAGGAGTTAATTATCCTTACATAATATTATCTTGTTCCCTGATTGTTTCATATGTGTAAGCCATGTTTCCCCATATTGTAATTAATTCCCCTTTAGCCATCATGTCTTATATAGTATAAAATTGGTTAAAGCTGTGGGTTCAGATGGATCTGGGATTGAACTCCAGCCTTGCCACCTCAACTCTGAACTCTGACTCTCTGAGCCAACCTTATGAAGTTGGAATAAGAATTAAGTAGATGGTATATCTACCATGCTTAGCACAGTGCCTGATATATGCTTGATGCCTAATAAATGTTAGCTAATGAACATTATTAGTGTCTTATCATGTGTAGGGTATATAGTATTGTTCTCAGTAAAACTGAATAGGTTAGGAACTTGCCCATTTGCAGATAGGCTAGCCTTACCTCAACTGTTCTGTGCAGTGTGTTTTCCATAGACACAAATCTGAACATTTTTGATAGACATGTCATTCTATGAATTGCTAAATGACTTCAGCTCAAGTTAAAGAATGATATATGACCATTTGAGACCAGTAAATCTTTCAGATTTGATGTAAGCTAAATAAAGAAATTAACAAATACCCAAATAAGAGCCTTTTTAAGGCTAAGGTTTTTTTTCAAAATCATTAATGCTCAGATACCTCCATGTCTCACAACTTACCTACCTTCAAAGCCTTGATTATTTTGCTTTTCTGAAGTCAGAGAGAAGTTAATGTGTGCATTGTTATTAGTATACATTTTCAGAAATAATAAATAGTTCTTATAATTTTTGAATACCTAGATAGATGCTTAAAAGACATTTTCATTCATTTATCAAATATCATTCATTTATCAAGTAATTGCCTACTATGTGCCAGGCACCACACTAGGCACCAAGGATAGTGGTGAATAGGACAAATAAGGTCCCTGCCTTCATGGAACTTCCATTCTAGTGGGGGTGGTTGTGAGGATAGGTAGGTGAGCTAGAAACAGATAGTAAGCAGGAAAACTAACAAGATAATTTCATATAATGATAATAACTATGAAGAAAAGAAAGGATAATGGGTAGAGATGATAGTAAAGTGGGAGCTACTTTAGATAGCCAGGGGAAAGCCCTTATGAGGAGTTAACATATGAACTAAGACTTGTTGTGTGAAAGAACAAGCCTTCTGAATGGGCAAGCCTGGAGAAGAACAAAAGCAAAGGCCCAGAGACAGGAAGAAGTTTTGTAGGGTCAAAGGACAGAAGGAAGGCCATTGTGGCTGGAACATAGTGAAAAAGGAAGCAAGTGGTACAAGAAGAGCTAGAAGATAGGTCCTCCCAGGCCATGGTAAGGAGTCTGGATTTTCTCCTGATTGCTGTAGGATGGCACTGAGTGATTGCAAGCAGGAAAATATTATCAGATCTGTGCTTTAGAGGTTGCTGGGCCAGATGTGTAGAGAATGGACTATAGGTGGATAAGAGTTAAGAGAAGAAGGCCAATTCAGAGGCTCCTGTGAGAAATGGTAGAGGCTTGGAGAAAGATGGGGCTAGTGGAAAATGGACAACTTGAGATTCTGCATCGCAGATGGTTGACTATGACAGGACTTGCTGATGGATGGGATGTGAAGTGGTGTGATTAACCCCTTTTACACTTCACAGAGGAAATTGTATCCTTGAAAGGTAAAGGGGCTTGCTTGAGGTCACCCACATAGCAAGTGGCCTCCATGCAGTTCAAAATACAGATTTCCTGGCTCCAAAGCCCATGCTCTTAAAAGTGGTTTGACATTTTGATGGTTGCCAGATGGGAGTTTGGGGGGATAGGTGAAAAAGGTGAAGGGATTAAGAGATACAAGTAAGTTGTTACAGAATAGTCAGGGATGTAAAGTACAACATAGAAAATATAGTCAAAAATATTCTACTAACTATGCATGATGTCAGATGGATACTAGATTTATAGGGATGATCACTTAGTATGTTGTATAATGTGTATACCTGAAACTGATATAATAATGTATGTCAACTGTAATTGAAAAATCAGGGGAATTTCAGGGGAGAATGGGAAGGGTTTACAGGAACAAATATAAAGGACACATGGACAAAAACTAGGGGGGTGGAAATGGGAGGGAGGTGGGGAGGGGGGTGTGGGTAGGCTGGGATGGGAGTAAAGGACACAAAACTGTACTTGAACAATGATTAAAATAAAATTAGAAAAAAAAAGAAAAATCAGAAAATGATATTTAAAAATTGCAGAAACTTCCTATCTTATAAACATTGTAAAATCATGGTTTCAAAATCTTAGTATTTTTAAAGAAATATAAATAGCTAAAGGAAAATATTTTAATGCTTATAATATGTTGTTATTATGCCAAGGTTTGAGAGTTATTCTTAGTTATTCTAAATATAAATTATATTTATAATTTCACAGTTATATGTTCAATTATCTGGCTTTTCCTTTGTTTTCTGATCACTGAAACATGAGGATTTCACATTGAGTTACTTGAGACTTACAAATACAGATACTTGTAAATATTTACGGTAGTTCAAAAAAGAGTAAGTGTAAATTTAAAAGATTATTTAAAATCTGTACTCTAAAGGTCATGAAAAAATATTATCACACCAGTCCCTTTTTCAGTTATTCCATTTGAAAGACTGATTTTTTAAAAAGAAGAGATTTTCTGGTTTTTGCAATTGTAAAATATAAAACAGTAAAGATAAAGACAAATATTAATAAAGTTAATACTTTAATTTTTGTCTTTAAGATATCAGATCTAAAATAGAAGTTTTTAAAAGCGAATTTGTATCATACTTTCCAAAAAAACAAAATGGTTAAAATCACCTTAGGTTGTCATGAAATTTTCATTAAGAGGTAAATTTTATGATTTGTAATTAAGAAGCCAGAGGAGCCCTGGCCAGATGGCTCAGTTGGTTGGGACATTGTCTAGTATACCACAAGTTTGCTGATTTGATCTCTGGTCAGAGTGCTTGCCAGAGGGAACTGATTGATGTTTCTCACATTGATGTCTCTTTCTTTCTCTCTCCCTCCCACTTTTCCTCCCTTCCTCTCTAAAATCAATAAACATATCCTCAGGTGATGACTAAAAATAAAAGAAGCCAGAGGAACTACTTTTTGAACCTGAAATTAGTATTTTTTTCTATTCATCTAAAACTAGTCAGATTTTTTTTACTCTCATCTGAAGTTGTTAGTTATCTTGTCCATATCCTTACAGTACAAAAAATGAAAGTGTTTTTTTTTCCATTACATAATTCTTATGTAATTAAAAATAGCAGCTATTTCAGCTTAGTAACAATTGCTCAGTCATCCCTCATTATATATTTGAAGAAAAATATTGAAACTTTGATTTTCCTGCCCTGGCCAGGTGGCTTAGTTGGTTGGAGCGTAGTCTCATATACCAAAAGGTTGTGGGTTTGATTCCTACTCAGGGCACATACCTAGGTTGCTGGTTCGATCCCCAGTCAGGGCACATATGAGGAGCAACCGATCAATGTTTCTCTCTTACATTGATGTTTCTCTCTCTCCCTCCCTTCTTTTTGCTCTAAAATCAATAAAAACGTATCCTCGGGTAAGATAAAAAAGAAAAAAACCTCTGATTTTTTTTTGGCATACTCTTTTAATGGTTTTTTGAAAACAATCTGTTACCCTGGCCAGCATGGTTTAGTTGGTTAAGCATCAGTCATACTGCAAACCAAAAGGTTGCTGGTTCAGTTCTGGATCAGAGCACATGCCTGGATTGTGAGCTCTGTGCTCTGCCCCTATTGGGGTGCTTGCAGAAGGCAGAAGGCAACCAATCAATGTTTCTCTCTCTCTTTATTCCTTCCCTTCCCCCCTCTCTAAAATAAATTTTTTTTAATTTTTTAAAAATAAAAATCTGTTAAGAGGCCCCTTGTTTTCTGTTTACATATACATTGGAACTTTGTGTTGAGTTTTATTTTGTGGTAGCAGTCTTTTACAGTGGCAAATTGTGGTTAATATCAAGTATGTCTTTATATGGTAACATATTTAAGCATTTTTCTTTTAAACTTCAATTTGGGCAGCATTTTGTGATTGTGGCTTTATCCTTCCTTATAAGTAGTACATTAAAATACAAGTGTTTACTTATATATTTAAAAGGATAAATAGAAATAATTTGCAAAAATCAGTGTAAACACTTTCTCCAACCCGTGTAACTGGCATTATAACCTGATGAAAGCTTGGTTCTCTGTTTACCTGGCTCTATATGATGATCGTATCCTCCAGTCAACAAAGCATGTTTTTTAAAAATTCACTAATTATGGCCCTGGCTGGTGTGGCTCAGTTGGTTGAAGCATTGTCCTATAAACCAAGAGGTCATGGGCTCAATTCCTGGTCAGGGCGCATGCCTAGGTTGTGAGTTCAGTCCTGGCTGGGGCACGTACTAGAGGCAACCAATCAATGTTTCTCTCCCTCTCTCTCTCCCTCCCTTCCCCTCTCTCTAAAATCAATAAGCATGTCATTAGATGAGGATAAAAAAATAAAACAAAATATGATAAAATTCACTAATTATGGAAGACATCTATAATTGATACAGTTAATTTAAGCAGATGAAGTTTTTCAGCTTGTCTATTATTGATTTTTGCTTTCTGCCCTGTGTTAGTCTCTTAAGTGGCCATAATTAAACCAGAAAATGGGTATTTACCCACATAGCACAACCTCCACACTTGGGCTCAGGCTACCAGTGCAGGGTGTAGGCAGGTAGTGGCCAGAAGACAAGATCCCCAGGGCCGTTGTGGAGCCCCTCACCCAGACCCCAGATTCAACCAGCCCTCTGAAATCTTGGAAATATTTGCCATTTCCATTAGAAACCCAAATGCATATATGGCTTCAAGCACATGCTCTATTAATAACAAATGAACACCATCTTCTTTGTAATTTCACTGCATTGTTACTTTATTTTTGCCTCATATACATGGCTTAAAATTAAAATAGCCAAGTTATAACTTTGATAAGTCTTTTAATTAAATAACTTAATTTGAGATGCTAAGAGTAATATTTTCAAAGTGATTTTAATTGCATTTCATTGTCACGAGGTATTTCATTATTACACAAATCACAGATTAAAACAGAACTGTATTTATAGTTAGCACACAAGAAAATATCATCAGTATAAAGCTCCAAACATACCGATAGTCAGCTATAAAATTCTCTTTGAAGTAGAAATGTCCAAATATTCATGCTTCTTAAAAACTTTCTTGTGATGGCATCAAAAGCACAGTGTGTAGAAGAATATTCTCTTTTAGGGAAACAAGGGATATTCGTTATCCAATTCCATCAAGATGACATATGCAGATATCAATACAAAGAAATCACTTTTTCTTTGCTAACAGGTTTTGCAAAAGGAAGTCATAATGATAACTGTCGACTTATCTTTCATTTAGTCAGGTGCTCCAAAAATAGAAATGAATAAAAATATCAGGTAGGATTAGATTTTGAGCTCTGTGTCATGTGATAATTTTGGAAAAAAAATTTTCAGGTACACGTGTTTTTTATTTATTTTACTAAGTCATATGTTATAAATTATCTTTATCCTTTGGGTTATATAACAGTTACTGTTAATACTATCAATGAAAGATACTTGCTCGGCACACCAATTATTGCACTGTTTATTTTTTCATTTGTTTCCATTTTAAGCCCCAGCACAAATTTGCCATCTCTATTTACAGATAATTCTTTCTGCTAAATTATTTGAAATTGCATTATGTCAGCTGTTATTTGAACAAGTTAGTTGGTACTTTCTTATAGCAACAGACAATACCTCTAACCCAGGTAATCAACAAACACATGCATTCATTGATGTACTCATTCATTCATTTGTTCATTTCTTAATTTATCATGATTATTTGTCATAAAGAAACCAGGGTATAGTTGTATCTAGGTATAATGGGCTATGAGTCCTCTGTACATGAGATATACCTTTAAGAGGCAAAGAATAATTTTATGTATGTTTATAGAATAGATTTCTGCTGGAATAGTGCTACTATTAATATTGTACTTTCTTCATAAAATACTAGGCCTTACTTCAGACTCATGACGTAGTGGCACATGAAGTTTACAGTGATGAAGCATTGAGGGTCACACCTCCTCCCACTTCTCCCTATTTAAATGGTGATTCTCCAGAGAGTGCTAACGGAGACATGGATATGGAGAATGTGACCAGAGTTCGGCTGGTTCAGTTCCAAAAGAACACAGATGAACCAATGGTAAGTAGGGGAACAAAGTTTTCTATACTCTCAAAATATGACAGCATGAGTTAGAGCAGCTAACTTCAACCTATACTACTAATAGGTGGGGACAGAAGGAGGGCATGAATAGTTTTAAAGAAATCAGTTTCCAGATCCTCATTTTACCACAGGCATCCCCCCACTGTTGCCCAGAATTGTTGAGATGACATCATGCCTAAGGCATGTTGATTCTCCTTCCTACCTCTTCTTTCAGAATTGCTCTTCAACCCTGACTGGTGTGCCTCAGTTGGTTGGGCACTGTCCAGCAAAGCTAAAGGCCATTGGTTCAACTCCCAGTCAGGGCATATGCCTGGGCTGTGGGTTCAGTCCCAGGTTGGGATGTGTACAAGATGCAACAAATTGATATTTCTCTCTCACATCCATGTTTCTCTTCCTCTTTTCTCCCTCCCTTCCCCTCTCTCTAAAAAATAAATAAAAATAAAAATCTTTTAAAAAAAGGAATTGCTCTTCAGCTTTACCAAAAATAAAAGGAAAAAAAGAAGAATATATACTGGTACATTATCCCAGAGTGTAAAAATGTCTAGGGCAGCAAAAAAAGGGGGGGAGACATTTTGAAATATTGGTATTGGTTTTGAAAAAGTGAGCAGGTTAGTTCAGTTGGTTGGAGTATCATCCCAATACACCAAGGTTGCAGATTCAGCCCCTGATCAGAATCAACCAACAAGTACATAAATAAGCAACACAACAAATCAATGTTTCTCTCTCTCCCTCTTCCTCTCTCACTCTAAAGTCAATAAATAAAAAAAAATTTTTAATATCCATGCTTTAAGACTTCTGACCACAATGGAGGCATAGGCAGATATACTTTGCCGCCGTGTACAACCAAAAGAAGGACAACAACAAATTTAAAAATAAAAAATAACCAGAACTGCCAGAAAATTGAACTGTATGGAAGTCTAAAAACCAAGGAGTTAAAAAAGAAACATTCATCCAGACTGGTAAAAGGAGCAGAGAGGACATGCGGCAAGGCAGCAACTAGAGGACCAGGGCGGTCCCACATTTGTGTGCAGATAAACTGGGAGGAACAACTGGGGAGCGAGACAGACCACGCAACCTAGGATTCCAGCATAGAAAAACAAAGCCTCAAAAACCTCTGGCTGTAAAAACCTGTGAGGGTTGTGGCAGCAGAAGAAACTCCCAGCCACACAGGAGAGTATGTTGGAGACACCCACAGGGTCCTAGAACATACACAAAACTACCCACCCGGGAATCAGCACCAGAATGGCCCAATTTGCTTGTGGGTAGCAGGAGAAGTGATTGAAAACCAGCCCAGAGCCAAGCAAGCAGCATTGTTCCCTCTCTGGCCCCTCTCCTACATTTAGTGCCACAGTGCAGTGCTGTGGCTTGCCCTGCCCTGGTGTTTACCTAAGGCTCTGCCCCTTGATAGTAACAGGTGCACCAAGACAAAAAAAAAATATATGGCCCAAATGAAAAAACAGATCAAAGCTCCAAAAATAGAACTAAGCAATGAAGAGATAGACAACCTATTGAATGCACAGTTCAAAACACTGGTAATCAGGATGCTCACAGAAATAGTTGAGTATGGTCGCAAAATAGAGGAAGAAGTAAAGGCTATGCAAAGTGAAATAAAGGAAAATATATAGGGAACCAATAGTAACAGAAAGGAAACTGGGACTCAAATCAGTGATTTGGAACAGAAAGAAGAAATAAAGATTCAACCACAACAGAATGAAGAAACAAGAATTCAACAAAATAAGGAGAGGCTTAGGAACCTCCAGGACAATTTTAAATGTTCCAATATCCAAATCATATGGGTGCTGGAAGGAGAAGATGAAGAACAAGAAATTGAAAACTTATTTGAAAAAATAATGGAGAACTTCCCCAATCTGGCAAAAGAAATAGACTTCCAGGAAGTCCAGGAAGCTCAGAGAGTCCCAAAGAAGTTGGACCCAAGGAGTAACACACCAAGGCACATCATCATTACATTACCCAAGATTAAAGATAAGGAGAGAATCTTAAAAGCAGCAAGAAGAAAGAAGACAATTACCTACAAAGGAGTTCCCATCAGACTGTCAGCTGATTTCTCAAAAGAAACCCTGTAGGCAAGAAGGGGCTGGAAGGAAGTATTCCAGGTCATGAAAGGCAAGAACCCACTTCCAAGATTACTCTATCCAGCAAAACTATCATTTAGAATTGAAGGGCTGATAAAGTGCTGCCCAGATAAGGTAAAGTTTAAAGGAGTTCATCATCACCAAGCCCTTATTATCTGAAATGTTAAAGGGACTTATCTAAGAAAAAGAAGATGATCAAAAATATGAACAGTAAAATGACAACAAACTCACAACTATCAACAACTGAACCTAAAAACAAACAAAACAAACTAAGCAACTAGAACAGGAACAGGATCACATGGAGGGTTATCAGCAGGGAAGGTGTAGGGGGAGAATGAGGGAAAAGGTACAGGGAATAAGAAGCAAAAATGTTAGGTACAAAATAGACAGGGTGTTGTTGAGTAGTATGGGAAATGGAGAAGCCAAAGACCTTATACGTACAACCCATGGACATGAACCAAGGGCAGGGAATGTTGGAGGGAGTGGGTGGTGCAGGGTGGAAGGGAATAAAGGGGAGAAAAAAATGGGACTACTGTTACAGCATAATCAATAAAATATATTTTTAAAAAATAAATAAATATACATGCTTTTAAAAAAAGAAAAAGTAAATGTCTATTGACATTGTTAAAATGATCCTTTTATAAGTCTCACAGTTTCCAGATCTTTTACGTTAAACAGATTTAAAAGAAGACTAATTAGGAAGACATTCAAGGAATTGAGTAATGTTGCTAAAATAAAATGGACCATGCAATTACTCGCTTCCAAGGAATTCCATTCATGGAAGGAATTCTATTCACATCTACTTATTTAATATGAATTAATTTTCTCAGTGCTTAGGAATAGCATTGAAATAGAATTGATGCCGACCAT
Source organism: Trachops cirrhosus (assembly GCA_028533065.1). Taxonomy (NCBI): domain Eukaryota; kingdom Metazoa; phylum Chordata; class Mammalia; order Chiroptera; family Phyllostomidae; genus Trachops; species Trachops cirrhosus. The sequence continues at coordinate 47,199,434 of CM052552.1, forward strand.
TACCTCATTCTCATAGAATTAACACAGATTGGGAAGATCAAAAAAGGCCCAGGGTATGTAGGGCAGAGCAGAGACCATCCAGGCAAACCAAGGAGCGTGCGCAGAAATGTGGAAGTAAAAAGGCTTGTAACGTAGTTTCAGAATGGAAAGAAGGAACCATGACTGGACTGTAGAAAACAAGGTGAGTGGCAGGAACAAGACCACACAAATGTTGAAAGACACGTTATGGATTTTATTCTTTATCTTAAAAACATCAGGAAGCTCTTGAAGAGTTTTAAGCAAGGAGATAAGAGCAGGTTTTTATTCAAGAAGTCAGTCTGGGGAATGGATTAGAGGGGAACAAGAGTGGGTATGGGGGGAGATGATGGAACTGTGAACTAGAAGGATGGATATCAAATGGAACAAAGTAAAAAGATTTAACAAAAGAGTAAAATCAATAGACCTCAATAATGGATTGACAATGGAGATGAAGGAGAAGCAAGTATTAAGGCTGACCCTAAACTTAGGTTTTCACAACTAGATAGACAATGGTGCTACCTACTGAGATGGAATATTGGGAAAGTTCCAAGTTTTCGGGAGGAATCATATCTGCAGGGAAAAAATCAAATTTAATGCTTTTACATCTTTTTCTTAGAGCATAGAAAAGGGATATTGGGATGTATATAGAAAAACAAATTACCTTCTTAAGAAAGTTGCCCAGTTGCTCTCCAAATTAAAGGAAGAGTTACAGAGCAGTGATTCTGTGACTGCAATTTCCAGAGAGCCCTCAACTGTAGACATTTCAGGTTGTAATTCTTATTTGCTGTTTTTTGCCAGTTGTGCTCTATTGTCCCAGCACTTACAGCAGGCAGGGGACATGCAAATCACCTCACCCCTTCTGGTGTTCTCCAAGCAATACTTTGGCTTAAGAGCGTGGGCAGTAACAGCTTTGGGGGAACTTGTGCAAATCATTTTATGTCAGTTGACCTCAATTTGTCCATATTTTGTTTAGCAAGTGTTGCCAAAAGCATACTTGATGAAATGATCCCCAATATCCCACCCAGCCCTGAAAGTCCAATGTTCCATTCATTCACTTTACATATTCATTCATTCATTTAGCAAATGTTTGTTAAGTGCCTACTATGTGCAGATAACTATATTAGATGCTACTGACATAGTGGCAGATAAGACATGGGCCCTTTCCAGAGGTTACTTTCCACAGGGTTACCTACATTGAACAAGCAGATATGCAGTTTAGCACAGTTTGTTTAACAAGAACAGTTGTGATTCAGCTGTAGAAGAGAAAAGGCTGTGTCAGAGAGGCAGGATGAAGGGGTCATGAGCCAAGCAAAGCAGACAGGAAGATGAAATTGACCACAAGAAGGTGGCCCAGAAGTGTCTTATGATCATCAT
>CM052552.1:47207938-47229246 GCA_028533065.1 Trachops cirrhosus
GAGGAGGGGAGGGATGGGTGGGTGGGCTGGAATGGGAATAAAGAATAGAAACTGTACTGAATAAACTAAAATAAAAAAATTTAAAAAAAGAAACTGTACGTGAATAATGTTTAAAAAATAAATTAAAAAAAGAAAAATGTTCATTCTTTAATTGTATGAACAATTCTCATATAATGATAGGCTTGGGTTAATTTTTTGTTCAGATCTTCTATGTCTTGACTAACTTTTTGTCTGTTTGACCTATCAATAATTGTTTAAATATATTATTATCATAGTAGAATTTTTTTACTTATACCTATAGATCTCTTTATTTTAGCTTTGTATATTTACATATTTATTAGGTATATAGAAGTACCTGGTAAGCATTATCCTTAATAATACTTTCTACTTAAAATTTATTTTATCTAATATTAACATTGTTATTCCAGCTTTAGTTTAGTTTTTGGTAGCATGTCTTCTTTCATCCTTTTATTTCCAATCATCCTTGGGGGAGAATTTTCCTTCTTTCTAAAGTACATCCTCAGAAGTTCCTTTACTGTTAGTCTCTTGTTGACAAACCCTCTTAGGTGCTGTGTATCTCTAAATATTTACTTCAGCCTCAGTATTGAAGATTATTTTTTCTGAGAGCATAAGTTTAGGTTGATGACCATTCTGTTATGTTCTGGCATCCACTGTATGATATTGAGAAATCTAAAACTAAATAAATAAAGTCTTTTAAAGAAAAAGAAAAATTGCAATCACCCTGGCTGGTATAGCTCAGTGGATTGAGCATGGGCTACAAACCAAAGGGTTGCCAGTTCAATTCCTAATCAGGGCACATGCCTGTGTTGTGGTCCAGGTCCCCAGTAGGGGTGCGAGAGAAGCAACCACACATTGATATGTCTCTCCCTCTCTTTCTCCTTCCCTTCCCCTCTCTCTAAAAATAAATAAATAAAATCTTTTTTTAAAAAGAAAAGAAAAATTGCAACCATTATTTCTTCAAATATTGCCTCTTTTTCATTTTCTCTGTTCTCTTTTTTTAACCTCCAGGTAGAAGTATGTTAAACATTCCCTCCATGTTTCTTAATATCTTTTTCCTATTTTTTAATTTCTTCCTTCCTTCTCCTTATTTTGTTATTTCTCTGACATGCAGTCTAGACAATTTATCTAGTTATATCTTCCAGTTCACTGAAACTCTCTCTTCAGCCATATTGGCTTATACCACCAGTTATATTTTTCTTTTCTGGAAGTATTAAACATTTGTTCTTATTTTTATTTTCATATCTGTCCTCACCTGATAATCTCTTGTTGCATGCTCATCCTTGCAACTGGGTCCTTTCATTTTGTTCTAATATTTAATACATAGCTCTTTTATATTCTGCATCTCACCATTCCAATATCTATCCTCCTTGAGGATCTCGATCTTTTTCCTGTTTCTTATGACTCGCATAGTAGTTTTCTTTATTGTATGTTTGGTGATCTTTGACTGTTGAGCTCATTGCTCATCTAACTGAGAGAAGTCCTGTGGGCCTGAACTGGATATGCTTTCCTCCAGAGAGGGTTTGTTCCTTGTTGTACCAGTTGCCATAGAGTGCCACTGATCTGGGTCTTGGCCTCCTACAGAATCCCAGCCTCAGCTTTTCTAACTTAGCCCAATGCTCAGAATCAAGCTAGCAAACATCACTACTATAGCCTTCACCCTTCCCACTATTTCATTCGACCCTTAGTTTGCCACCACTTTGGATCAAGCACACAGGGTTCTTTTGTGTGAAGGGAAGAATAGGGATGGAAGTAGGAAGTGTTCTTAGGGGTTTGCACTCCTTTTGTGAGACCAGTAACACTTCAAGAGGTGTGTCCTAGGCAGGATATAGTCATGAGAAATTCTTTGAGTGACTAATCAGCCATATTCGAAGCAAAAGTCCCCAGAGTTTGGGGGTATTATGTTAATTTTCCAAATATGAGTAGAGAGAACAGTGCAACAAGTTCAAGTAGCAAAAAGTGAAGAGATTAGCCCTGGCTGGTGTGGCTCAGTGGATTGAGTGCCAGCTTGTGAACCAAAGAGTTGCTGGTTCAATTATCAGTCAGGGCACATGCCTGGGTTGCAGGCCAGGTCCCCCAGTGGGGGGCATGTGGGAGGCAACCACACACTGATGTTTCTCTCCCTCTCTTTCTCCTCCCTTTCCCTCTCTCTAAAAACAAATAAAATATTTTTTTAAAAAAAGTGAAGAGATTAGTACGTTGATCACCCACATACCCATAACCCAGCTAGAATTGTTAATTAGTGGTCACACTGGTTACATCTGTACTTGCCCAACTCCCCACTCTCCTAGATTATTTTGAAGCAAATCCCAGGCATCTGATTTTATTTATATACATTTTAGGATATGCCTATAAAAGACACTGTGAGCTTTTCATAATGTCAGGCCAGTATGTAAATGTGCACAGTTTATAAATAAAGAGGCAAAATTCTATGTAACATTCATTTATGCATTGGTTCTTGGTCACTTTTTCCACTTAAAGTACTACATGATGCTAAAATGCCCCCCAAATTATTTTTAAAAAATTGCCATATGTCTAAGTTTAGTGTTACATAGGTATTATTATATCACAATTCTTTGAAAATCAAGAGTGTTTGTATCATATTTGGTAGATAATAGTAGGAAACACTTAAACAGTACTTACTGTGTGCTATGAACCATTCTAAGCCCTCTACGTGTATTAAACTCATTTAATTCTCACAACAGTCCTATGAGATAGGGACTGTTTTCATCTCCACTTTATAAATGTGAAAACTGAGACATGGAGAGTTTCAGTAACTTACCCAAGATCTTAAAGCCAGTAAGTGATGAAGCTGGGATTTGTACCCAGACAGGCTGGATCTAGAGCAGGGATGTCAAACTCATTTTCACCTGGGACCACATCAGCCTCGCGGTTGCCTTCAAAGGGCTGAACGTAATTTCAACTCCTTAACAGTTAAGGAGTAGTTACATTTATACAGTCCTAAAATTATTTCAGCCCTTTGAAGGCAACCACGAGGCTGATTGTGGCTGCCAGTGAAAATGAGTTTGACATCTCTGATAGAGGCTATACTTTTAAACCACTATACACACTGCCTCTCTCAGAAAAATTAACAGATTTCCACAACCATCTTTCAAAACTGTGTCTTCCGTAGTAGATGTATCTGTTTTGGAGTTTACTACATGAGCCAAACTTGTACCTGTTTCTAAAATATTGGCCTTCAATATTTAGCTTAGTTTTTTTGAATTAGTTACATTTCTGGCTTTGGAGCTTATTACTATAAAAGTATCATTTCATGTTTATAATTTTGTGTAATTTAGGTACACTTCATGTTGGTGATGAAATTCGAGAAATCAATGGCATCAGTGTGGCTAACCAAACAGTAGAACAGCTGCAAAAAATGCTTGTGAGTAGATGAAAGTTTATTTTTCTTTGTGTAAGGTTGACTTTCAGTTTGTTAGCTTTCTTTCTAAAGCACTAATAAGGGGTATTCTTTTGCAATCAGAGTATCTCTGATACCACCATGTATGTGGACTTGAACTTAAACAACATTCATCAACACTGACAACAAGGAAAATGTTTACATGCAACAGAGTTTGGAAACATTTTGCTCATCTTTAGCAGTGTGGACCTTAACACTCTCCTTTCATGCTTTATATGCTATTTTTTTTTATCAAGCAGATGTTTAAAGAAAACCTTCCCTTCCTTGCCCTAGCTGCTGTGTCTCAGTGGATTGAGTGAACCAAAGGGTCACCAGCTCAATTCCCAGTAAGGGCACATGCCTGGGTTGCAGGCCAGGTCCCAAGTAGGGGGTGTGCAAGAGGCAACCATACATTGATGTTTCTCTCCCTCTCTTTCCCCCTTCCCCTCTCTCTAAAAATAAGCAAATAAAATCTTTTTAAAGTTTTTTAAACCTTTAAGAAAAAATAAAATATTTTTTTAAAAAAGAAAACCTTCCCAGCTGTGCATACCTTTCAACTAGTTTCTCACTGACCTCAACTCTGCTGACATCAGTAATGTCAGAAACCTATTTCCTGTCTAGCTGAGTCATAGCCAGCTGTATTGGGTTTCTCTACAACAGCGAGGCAAGGAAAGTTATAGTAGACCAGGCCATTTGACCGTGCATATCCAAAATCTGTGTTCAGATTAGGCTTTGGATTTTAGGGGTGGAGAGGGACAGTGGGCAGAATGACAGGCCCTGGCAAGCAAAGGGAAATATTTTGGACTTCTGGTCCCAGATCTTCCCACCACAACATAGCAGCCTCCTATGTTATGAATATCTATTAAGTGTGAAACAATCACATAGACTTACTATTGTAAAAAACAAGGTCAAATCATGAAACAAAAAGTAAATTTTACGTAGTATACCATCATAATGTAGCCTACCAAATATATTTTTTTATATAATTACTTACTTCTAATGTCTAGGTCAATTTCTATTCACTTTTGAAAGACGTGTCACTTAGAGTTTTTTGTATTCATGTCTATAAAAAGGTACATGTCACAGGTCTGTTATACCACTGCTGTATGAACAAGGCAGTCAGCCTTGACTTTGCAGGGCTTCTCCCAGGAACAATTTAACTGTTACAGTGAGCAGTCTCTGCATGATAACTTGGTTTCCTGTTAGACCCAGGTGCTCTCAGCTGGGTTTACATTAATTACCCTCACTCCTTTCGATGGCTTCTTACATGGTTTTTGTGCAACATTTGTTAGTTAAGAAAGCTGTCTTTTCTTCCTCCAGCGGGAAATGCGGGGGAGCATCACCTTCAAGATTGTGCCAAGTTACCGCACTCAGTCATCATCCTGTGAGGTAATAGCTTCAACAAAACACTCTGTCTCCTCTGGGTTCTTAACTAACTGTCTGCTCATGGCTGAATGTTTTGGCTTTCTGGGAAATTGTTTCTGCCTGTGCTGTTGATCACTGCACACCAATTTTACAACAAAGATAACGGAACAGAGTAGGTCCCATCCACCTACTCAGCCCTACTTCTATGGGAACCTCCTTAGCACTTTAACTTTCTGCAGGCCGGAATTGAAGCAAAATATAGAGAAGCTACAGTTAATGACATAAGCCTTAGTAAAGAACAAGTAGAGTCTCTGAGGGGAAAAAATTAAGGTTATAATTGCAATAACATTTCCAGGAAGTACATTTACTTCCCTTATTGAGAAATCACGTAGTTCTTCTTTCTAAGAATCTGAGAAGCAATCTATTTCTGTCGAGATAGAGTCATTTAAATAATTGTGACATATCTCTAGATGGCTGTTAAGTCTATGTGGAATTGATAGCTGACATTATGAGAGGAATATAGGCTTTTGCAATATTTTGTGAAGTTGTTTAAACTCAGAATGTTACATGATTCATAAATAAGTTCTATAGAGTAATACAACATAAAAGTTTCTTACAATATAGGCTTCTCTCATAGAAATTGTCACTTTTTCAATCTATATTATTCAGTTTTATGTTTGTTATTAAATGAGATTCAAGGATCTATTCCTTTTATATTTGGAAATACAAACTGGCATAAATGGTATCATCCTTCAGTCATTGCACAGTCAGCTGGAATATTATTTTTTGGAGCCTGTTCTTTCAGGTACATCTTCCAAGTACGTGTACATCAATATGAAATACACATTTCCTATACTTAGTTTTAAAGACTGACAAGTAACTTATTGGAACTCATCTAGAAAATGGAATTTGTACTTAGAAGTTGAAGAAGAAATTGTAATGCTTCTTTCATTCTCTAGCAATATTATGAATCTCACAAGAAAAATCAGGCTTTCTGTGTTTTTCTCAACATATTAAAGAGATATATAAGAATTTGTAGTTTTGTTAAGTATATTTTTAGAGCCATGACAATTGGGTTTTCTTTTTATATCAGGTCTTGAGCTCCTCTTGGTGGCTTTTTATGGAACTTCAAATAATACTATGTTGTAAAAGGAAATGGAGAACTGTTTCTGCTCCCGGATTTGTAGTTTTGAAATTTATTGCCTAGAACACAAACCTTGCTGGGAAAGAGAGACTATCACATACATTTTATGTAAAGCATTTTAATACTCTAAAATCACACAGGGTCCTCATACCATTTCTCATCATTGAAGAAATTTAGTAAACGTGATTGATTTTTGTCTTTTCCCAGGGTGGGGGTACTAAGTAACCAGAAGGTACTATTAGTTATTAATATAACAGAAGTTTCTCTTGAGTTTTTAAGTAGTTGACCTAGTGTGGGGGTGGAAACAGTACTAAACATGTAAATTCTACGTTGTTGAGTAAGAAAAGCTCCCCCCTTGCCTTCTTTAACTCCAAATAGTATGAAAAATAATATTCCCCTCCCAGCCCCACTCCCAACCTGTTTGACCTCCTGTGCTCTGGCAGAATTTAAGCCTGTGGTTGGACTTTTCCCAGCTGGGACAATACTTCCCAAAGGAATGCTCTCTGGCCACTTGCATCAGCATCCCCCTGGCCCTACTGACTGGAGTCTCTTGCAGTGGTACCTAGAGATCAGTCTGCTCACTAACATTGGAGAAGGCTCATCTAAGGGATCCCATTATTTAAAAGGCTAATGAGTTCCAGAAGTTTTCTTTAAATCTTCAGGTGGGGGGGGGGGCGGGGAACATATCTTTCAAGCAGGCATGAACATTTCAAAGGTTTCAAAGAAGTCTTCTAAACCAAAAATTTTAAAACACCTACTTTCTTCTTCTCCTTGGTCTTATCATTAAAATTGATTTGGACAGTAAGGGAATAGAGCCTGGAAAGGATTTTGATTTTGTCGAATACTATGGAGAGTGCAGTTGAAGTACTAGGGCTCTGGCTCCTGGGATCTTTGCCAGAAGTGTAATGCTTTGAGAGGCTCAAGATTGTTGTTTTAATCAATCTGCTAAAATGATCTCAAGAATAAAGGTTTCTTCTCCAGTGTATATCTATTTTTTACCATTATTTGTAATATTTGTCTTAGAACAATCCCAAGGTGATTACAATATGAGAAGTCTTTTCTTTTTTTAGATTAGTTTCACTTCTAATGAAGTCATTCAGTAATTTTTTACATTGAGGTACCTAAAAATTACTAAATACTTTTTAAACCTATTGTTTTATAAAATTAGGCAATTGGGATCTTCAGCACAATGATTTTATAGTAATACTTGTCATTTTACAGCACTAGATAAGATTTTAATATCAAGTCCCTCTTCTGGGTCTCATTTAAAGAAAGCAAAGGTTAGAGGATGGTGGAGATAGGAAAGAAATTGTTAATGAATGACACGGTCATCACTTACAGTATGTGAATCTTTAAAGGCAAAGTTTTTTTCTTACTTTCTCTAAAAACATGCAAATAAGTCAGTATGGCACCTGTGCAGCTAAAACCTCAAAGGAAATGGTTGTCAGATTGTGGTTGTAACTGTTGATGTGAATATCTCTGTTTCTGTGCTGGTGTTCTGTGTTAATGAACCTTGTGTCTTATTTCAGAGAGATTCCCCCTCCACTTCCAGACAGTCCCCAGCTAATGGTCATAGCAGCACTAACAATTCTGTTTCGGTAAGAACTCGAGCTTCACACGGCAAAGTGTGACAATTTTGTTGGTGCCACCGCCATGAGTGTTCTAGTTACATGTGTTCAGTGGAAATATTGTCTTCTGCCAATATACAAGGCTACTACAGCTACAATGCAGTTTACTCCTAGAAAATCTGTTTTCAGCATTTTCTTCTCAATAAAATCCCTTCCATTAGTTACATGTAAAGACACGTAGTTCAAGACTGCTTTGGTCATTCTCAAAATATTTCTATGTCACCCCACAAGTATTTATGACTTTTCTCAAACTTATGCAAAGGATATAAATGGAAATTTTGGAAGTTTCTAAATATCTTTTTAGTTTGAGAAAGATAAATAAATGTACAGAGTTGCAGAGCAGGCATTTGGGTCTTGGGCTTTGTAGTTGTCTTTTCTGAGTGATATCAGCAACATGTTTTAGTTTCCGCTATCTAAGTTTACGAATTGGTGTGCCCTCTGTTTTTGTGGTACGTGCACATATTTTTGTGAATTATAAGCCTTGCCTGGATATGAAAAGCAAAAGGAACTGGCTTCAAACTGCACTTAAGCCACGCTATTATCACATCTTTAACACAAAGTACTTTATATTTTGACTTAAATTTGGAATTGTATTTTTTTCAGAACTATCCATTTTGGAAAATAAAAAGAACTATTTTTAGTTTATTTAAACAAATGGAAGCACTTACAGGTGCGAGTATGCAATATTTGGGGGTAACAATCTTCTCTAAGTTGCTGGTATTGCTGTTAAAATTATTGAGAGTTCTAATAATGGCAGCAGTATCGCTTTCTTCTAACTATTAATTTGCCCTTTGAAAATATATCAACTTTTTCTATCAAGTAAAATTTTTAATAATTTAGTGATCATCTCAAATGGAATGATACCAGTAAGTGAAATTATGGAAGAAAATTTCCTATGACTTTTATTTTCAACTTCAAAATAGGCCATAAAGGAATTCATTTATAACAGTTAACATTTAATACTTCTAAGATGGTGAAAATCCATATAGCCATCAAATTTTTTGAAATCTAAAAGGTTGCAGTGACAAAGTTGAAAAGGGCAATAGCTCTTTTTGGTTTGGGATTTTTTTTTAAATAGGGCTGTTTCACTCGCAGTGGCTTTTGTGTTGAAGATGCTGAGTTGTTTCTCAAGAACACATTTTCTCTCTGCTTAAACTTACCTGCTTTCTTCAGCTTGCTGCTAAATGGCCTGGGTTTGATTTTTTTTATAACTCAACATTTCTGAGAAATGGAATGATGTATATTATCTCTTTACAACTTAAATCGAGCTCATTTTTTAACCATATTGTAACAGAACACACAAATTACCTTGTACTCTTGACAAGTAAATGAAAATTTTTCTCCTGGGTTGGCTTTATTCTACAGGACTTGCCATCAACTACCCAACCAAAAGGACGACAGGTGAATAGATATCCTCTATAGAAACTTCTCTAAACTGAGCTGCTAATAGCCAATCCTTTATTAACCCTTTCCATCCCATAATGTCTGCATTTTGGACCATAACATTTGAGCATTGAAAGCTTGTACCATTTCATTTTAACACATTAAACATGACTAATTCTCTATAAAGATTTTTCCCTACATCTTTGTAGCTGTGATGGTTATTGTAATTTCAACCTGATAATTGTGTCGATGACTAAGAATTCAGCCTTTTGGGTGTCTTAAGGGCCTGTCTCTGGGGTGGAAAAAAATTTGAAAGCATATAAAATTCTTAGAATTCTAAGAATAACTAAAATGTACATGCTGGTGAATGTTTTTCAGCAATTTTTTGAGATTTGAAGGCTTCTTAATTTGCATTTACAGTGAAAAATAAGAACGTAAATATACTGGCTTTACATCCTTGTATGCCTCTGTTAACTCAAACATGAAAAGTTAAGTGCTGCCTAACACTGGCAAGTAACTTTCGATGTGCCAGCTCCTTCAAAGTATGGATTTTAGGTTTAAATGCAGAAACTTGTTAATTTTATAGGCTGGATTCCTGAAAAGAAACTTCAATAGAATAATTACACAATAGTCCCAAAGCCTTCAGGTTGGTTTTACAGTGACTTAAACATTAATATTCAAATTTAATTTCAAGAGATAGAATTTTTGTGGGCTTTTTCATGAAATGTGGTATTAAAAATAATCCGATTTAGGGTTAAAATCTGTGTAAGTTCACCCTGATAGGATTTACCCACCGTTTAGTATTGGCTGCATAAGTAATATAGCATTCTATACCTACCACCTTATTTTAAAATGTTTAGAAATCTAGTAATTCATAAAATGCTACCATATGATAACCCCTTATATGCTAATCTGTTTTATTTTATAATATTTACTAATTATATGTATATATCATAAAACTTAAAGCCTTGAACTCTGTGCTGATTTCAAGCATTATGTTGGCAAAGCTGGGGTTCACATTTATTTTTCTTCTCTACAAAGAGCAATACCAATGTAAAGCCTAATTCTTTTTTAAAAAATAAAACTATTTTTAAATGTTTTTTTAAATTGTTTGAATTACATTTAAGTTTATCAGCAGTGTGTAGACACTTAACCAGTTGTCATGTAGGCATGTTACAGCAAGATACCAACACAGCGTTCTTACTAGTTTTGTACCATTTGGTGCTTTAGGGTTAAAATCTACCCTGAATGCTTGTGTTTATGGCTTAAAGGCTGCCACTTGTTCATGACAAGTTATCCATAACATCAACTAAACATATGCAGATTTTACAATGGTAAGCATACATCTCTATAATTATAGGTCTATTCTGTTACAGTAAAAGCCAAAAACAAGTATCTTAAATGTTCCCTCCAAATAAAAACAACAAAGATTTAAACCTGTACACATCAAAGGTAGTACATTGTTTCCAGTGGTTTTGTGTGTTGTATTTCCATGCATCATTTTTGTTTTTACCATCTAATGTCCTGTTTGTATTGTAAGTGCTGATGTATAGTTATTAGGTTAGCGCTGTTTTCTTTCACATCACCATGGCATCCTTTCTTACAAACTCCTGTTTTATAGATCTATGTAAGAGCACAATTTGAATATGATCCAGCCAAGGATGACCTCATCCCCTGCAAAGAAGCTGGCATTCGATTCAGAGTTGGTGACATTATCCAGATTATTAGTAAAGATGATCACAATTGGTGGCAGGGTAAACTGGAAAACTCCAAAAATGGAACTGCAGGTCTCATTCCTTCTCCTGAACTTCAGGAATGGTATGTTTTTATTGTTTTGCTTTATAATAAAAATGAAACCCTGCCCATCCATTTTTTTACTTTATATTATTGTTTTATGGTATAAAACCTGTTTAATCTATTCCTTGCTTTACTAGCCAAACAAAATTCAAGTTAGTCATCAAGGAATTCTAAATCCTCAGCATCTAATGAGTTCCTGCTTATACAGTGAGATCTTTGTTTTCCATAGCAGGACAGAGGAGGGCCTAGAGAGAGCTTGAGTGACTTAGCCTCAAGTCCCTGTCACATCATGGCAGAGCCCACCACTACTATAATGCTGTTTCAATCCCGTTATAAATGCATTTTTTTATCCTCACCCAAGGACATGCTTACTGATTTTTTTTAGAGAGAGAAGAGAGGGGAAGGATAGGAGAGAAACATCAATATGAGAGAGAAACATTAATAGATTTCCTCTTGTGTGTGCCCCAGCCAGGGACCAGGCCCACAACCTACATACATGCCCTGACTGGGAATCAAACCTGCAACCTTTCGGTTTGTGGGATAACACCCAACCAACTGAGCCATGCTGGCCAAGGCTAGAATTGCATTTTTTAAATGTTCCTCTCCTTGCCCCTCTGCATGCTCTTACCACCCTATTCCACCCCACCACCAGGAAAAAACTCAAATGCCCTGATTCAGCATCACTCAGGGTATTTTAAGACAAAATGTATTTCACTGATGGGAGAAAAAGGTAGTCAGATGTTTTGTTCTTTACCTTACCAGGTTTTTAAATGTATGTCTGTTAGAAAGTTTGACCTTTGAAAGCAGATGAAAGACAGTTTTTAGACACTAGTTTTAACTGAGAGGAGTCACAGATTACTGTGTATTTTGGTAAATCTGTTTCTGCTATTATTACAGTTTGCTTCATTGAACTATTTTTTTAATAGCATTGATAGTTTTACCTTTGTTGGTCCTTTGACAGTCTACCATAAATCTAGTGCAAAAGAGATAACTTTATGTCTGAGTTTTGTTTCATGTGACAAAAAATAACCATTAGGCATTGTGCCAGTTTCTCCCAAAATACTTGAACCTACCTAAAAGAAATGAGCTCATAGATATTTATAACTCCTTTTTGACGTATTTTTCTCACTAATTAAAGGGATTTCTCAGTTAATCACTTTGGTTTGATTGCCTCTTTCAGCTATCCCCTGTTTCCCAAAAGTAGTCTTAAATTTAGAATGTTAGAGCTGATAAGAACTTCAGCTGCCATCATTTTTCACAAGGATTTGTAAGCCCAGCTAGAGGACGTAGCAGCCTTCCACTTGGGATTGTCTTTCAGTCTGATCTTCAAGAAACAGTCTAAGCATTTGCAGAAAGAGTCATTTTGATGATGCTGATGATGTTGTTATAGTATTACTGATATTTATGTTTTAGAAAATGTATTCTTGAATGTTGCTGTATATTATGAGCATTTACTGAAAATAATTATGTAGATTCCACACCTCTTCTGCCTAGTCAGATCTCTTGTATAAATCATGTTTCACTGCTACGGAACTCCATATCCTCTGGAGCAATCCTGAGAAATGGCAGCAGAAAAAGCAAGTTTGTTTCTTCTTTCCTGTAATGGAGAACTAGGTTATTTGAATCAATTTTCCTGCTGAATAAAATGAAAAGTGCTGCAGAAGATATGCTTTTGAAAATTACCTTAAAAGCATTGAGTAGCTGAAAAGGTATTGGGGAACTCAATGACCAGTTTTTCTATGAAAGCCATTAATCAGAGCAATAAAAATTCAAGTACCAAATTGGCCCATTTAGCCAGGAGAGCATTTCAATTACTGTAAAACTTCTCTACCAGAGGACCAAGGTTAAGACGCAAAGCCCGTACAAGTAAGAGAATCTGTTAGGACAGACCCTTTCCACATTGTTAGGACTGCAAAAGTCAATGCCCCAGATTAAGCAAGCAGGTAAGCATGCCTTTACTTGCCTTTCAACATCAGGGGACTGTAGAGAAGCCTGCTTTTTCAGTGAGCAAAGCAAAAGATAGGAGTAAAGGAAGAACAAAAATTGTGGCCACCGGTCCACCCAAGAGCCCATAGCTTGGGACAGCCAGGGAAACTGTAGCCATGCGCTTGATTTGAGATTTCCCCTAATAGTTTCAACTGTCTGTTAGAAACAAAAAGATAGTCTCACAAGAACACTTTTATCTTAGGCCTCATCTTAGAGCTCCCCCTAATGCCCCCCATAAACTTTTTCAAGGGCAGTGACCAGCAAGTCAAAATAACCAGGCACACAAGGAAACAAGTGAAACCTGACAGAGACCCAACTGAAATGACAGTAGAAGCAAACCCAAACTCACTTCCTATATTGAATCAGGAGACAAAAGTTTTTAAACAACTGTGGTTTTTAGGAGATTTTTAACAATCAGTAATAAGTTTGAAAACTATCTTCAGAGAACAGGGAAAATTTTAATGGCATAGCAGATTTTAAAAAGAACTTAAAGGAACTTCCAAGAAAAAAAATGCAGCAGCAAAACTCAGTGAGTGGCCACATACCTGTTAGAATTGCTTAATTTTTTTTAAAGTTTTCATCAATGGCTAAATAGATAAACAAATGATGACATATTCATACAATGGAATGCTGTTGAGCTATTAAAAAGAATGAACTCTTGTACGTAAAGCAATATGGATGAAACTCAAAATCACTATGCTGAATTTCCAGGCAAAAAAGAAAACAAACTATATGATTTCATTTACATAAAATTGCAGAAAATGCAAAACTAATCTATAGTGAGAGATTGTCTGGGGTTCTGTGGGAGAGAGGGAGAGATTACAGAGGGCCATAAGGAAATTCCTGTAGTGATGAAAATGTGTTTGTTGTTTTGATTGTAACAGTGGTTTCATAGGATATGTCCAAACTGATGAAATTATACACTTTGAAGATATTCAGTTCATTGCAAAAACTGAACTCAATAAGCTGCAAAACCTGTAGAAGAAGAAAGGGATTCTAACTATGATGATAAGGAAGAAGCCCACTGGGCAGTATGTGCCTTGAGACCTAAGTAGGACTTTGGTGGTACAAGAAGGCATTCCTGGCTGAGGGGAAACAGCAAAGTCTCTTGCTGGAAAACTGAACTGGTCTCTAGGATGTCAGTGGACATGCAATACTAACAAGAAAGATTTGAAACAATACTATCAACCAGACCCAAAAGCTTTGTTCAAATACGTTGCTACCAACTTAACATTTTTCACACCCTATAGATGAGAAATCAGTTTTTGGACACAAATGCTTACCTTATTTATCCTTGTTAAATTTCATATTGCTTGGCAAGGCTCATCATTCTATGCCTTTGATATGTTTTGAGTCCCTGGATCTGTCATCCCTTCCCTTGCCTCAGCAATAACATGTTAAACTTGTTTTCAAATTTCCCTCCCGGTTGACCTAAATCCTAACACAGTTTCTCTGCTCTTACTGAGCTAAAAGAAATAACATTCAGATCCTGAGTGGCTGGTAAAAACCCATTTTATTCCTCTATCACTACACCATATATGGCCACACCACAAACTGTTACTGGGAACTTTTTGCTTTTTTTTTTTTAAGCTTAAAAGCATGTATTATAAGATAGTCTGTATACTGTAACATAAACTTCACAAGGTCAGGATTTTGTTTTAACCAGTCAAAAATTTCCCCAGTTCTGTTTATGTTTCCAAAGATTCTATGCCTCACAGAAGCTGTAGTTATAACTAACAGCACACATTGGCTTGTACTGGAAGAAGAATCCTCAAAGCAAAGTCTTCATCAGTGTCCTCTGTATTCCACTTAAGCGATATATGGGGATTGACTCCGATGTGTTGCTAAGAGTTCACAGTATTTCCCAATAAATGTCTTTCTCCTAACCTAAAATAAAGAAATAAACTTCAAAAAAAAAAGCTTCAATGAATGAGAGAAAGTAAGAGGCATGAAGGGCATTCTCCTCAAGGAAACAAAAGAGAACATTTCCCAACTCATCTCATGATGCCAGCACTTCCTAATACCAAAATTCAATAAAGGCAATTCAAGGAAACTATAGTGTCTCTCATGAACATAGATATAAAAGTCCTCAGCAAAATATTAGCAAATTGAATCCAGAAATATATAAAAAGGATAATACATTTTGACCCAGTGGAGTTTGAACTGGGAATGCATGACTGTTCAACATTTGAAAACCAGTCATATTAATGACCCAGTCCTCCATATTAATGGACTAAAAAGAAAATCCACCTGATTTTATCAATAGATGCAGGGAAAGCATTTGATAAGATTCAACACCCACTCATGATTAAAGCTCTCACAAACAATTAAAGGGAACTTCCTTAACCTGATTGAGAACATCCACAGTAAACCTACAGCAAACATTATTGGAAAGGAAAAAATATTGCAGGTGATATGATTCTTCGTGTAGTAAGTCCAAGAAATCTATAGATAAACAGACAATATGAGAGTTTAACAAGATGGCCGATAGAAAATCAATATACAAAAATCAATTATATTCCTATTTACCAACAACAAACAGAAAACAAATAATTTTAATATACCATACATAACACCACCTGTAAACCCATAATACTATAAAGTATTCTTGCAAAAAATATGGAACTTAAATTTGGTCAGGCCTCTTGATCTAATTACCTATTTGCAGGAAAGGGAAAACACAAAGGGACTTACTGAAGACACCACAGAGATGAAATCAGAAAAATCTAGAATTGGAAACTATAGGACAAGCAACCAGTTTCTGCAATAAATAAAGTACAAGAAGAAAAAAAGAAGAGAGGGACCCTATAGATTTAAAGGGAATTTAAAATATTTAAGGAGGAAATAATACAAACTTAGATTTGTTTCTAAACAATCTGGGGTGGGTAAGTTGTAAAATTAAACAAAATAATCCATGAGTTAGTAAGTGTTGAAGCTGGATCTTAGGTACTTGAGGTTCATTATACTATTCTCTACTTTTAATGTGTGTTTGAAATTTTCGATATTACAAAAATTTTTAAATACACTTATAAAACTCTTCTTTTAAATGAACAACCTAGGAACAAATCAAATACAGATGTTCAAAACATTTACAGGATAAATTTTAAAATTTATTGAGACATTAAAGAAGACCTAAATAAGTGGAGAAACATATTATATTCACGTACTGGAAGACTCAATATTGTAAAGATGTCTATTCCCCCCAGAATGATTCAGTGCAGTCACAACCATTTTTGAAATTGATGGGCTAATTTTAAAGTTTTCATGGAAATTCCCAAAATCAGGAATAGCCAAGATGCTCTTCTAGTCCCTCTTCTAGAGGGAGATCGTACTCCACCTGATGTCAAAACTTATAAAGCTGGAGTGGGGCAAAGAGGGGAAGTGGGGGACATACTAATTAAGTTAATAAGGTATGGGTATGGAGATGCTCAAAAGATCAATTGCAGAGAACCCTAAAACACTCCCACACATTAAAATAGTCACTAGTGAGGAATGGGTAGACTTTTCCATAATTCATGCTGGGACAATTGGGTATCCCTGGTGGGGGGGGATGTGGACAAGACAGACAATCCCTAACTTCACACCAT
This sequence comes from Trachops cirrhosus, assembly GCA_028533065.1. Classification (NCBI taxonomy): domain Eukaryota; kingdom Metazoa; phylum Chordata; class Mammalia; order Chiroptera; family Phyllostomidae; genus Trachops; species Trachops cirrhosus. The sequence continues at coordinate 47,224,247 of CM052552.1, forward strand.
ACACAAAAATCAGTGTAAAAATCAGTAAGTTCTAGTGTATTAGAAACCAAAATGTGAGAGACAAAACTATAAACTCTTGAGAAGGTAATGTTGGAGTATATCTTCAGAGACAAAGATTTGTTACACAGGGTATGAAAAATACTTCCCATAAAAGAAAAGATTGCCAAAGTGACTAGATCAAAATAGTAAGTTATATTCATCAAAAGATACCATAAAAAGGATAAAGCAGGTAAGCCACAAAGTAGAAGATATCTGCAATATGTATAACTAACAAAGGTGTAATATCCAGGCCATATAAAGAATCGTTACAAATCAAAAAGACAGACAACTGGATAGGAGAATGGTTAAAAAACTTGAGCAGGCACTTTACGAAACAGGAATGCCAATAAACAAGAGAAGGTGCTCAATCTCATTAATAATCAGTGAAACACATACTCAAAACACACTGTTATTTCATTACTTGCCCACCATGATGGCTAACCTTAAAGACTAATAATACCAAGTGTTGTCAAGATAGTGGAATAGGAACTCTCATATACCCTATAGAGTGTACATCAGTACCCCATTGGAAAATAACTTATTTTCAATAGCATTTTATGGCATTCTGATAGTGATTTTGGATTCTCCTTATATATGGCTCACTCAGGGATCCCTAGTCGGTTGGTCCACAAGAAAAATAATTAAATAAACAAAACCTTCTATGGAAATATCACACAATTATTTGCTTAGAGAGCAACTTATAAACAACATTTGTGCATATTTACCAGTGGTGAATATTATGATGTAGAACAAAATTATAATTTCCTGATTGTAATTCTAACTGTGGATATAACCATAGCATTTTTTTTCTCTTAGATTGGAATCTCCATGTAGTAATAGTGCCATTTATTAAGCATCTACTATGCCTGCCACTGTGCTAGGGACATTATTAGCATTTTTTGTTCTAATCCATCCAAAAGGCTCTAAGAGGTTAAGGAACTTGCCAGTAATGTACTGGCTAAGAGCATGGGCTCTGGTGCCAGACTGTCCTCCATCTCCCACTTATTAGCTGTGTGAGTTGGGGGCAAATTACTTAACTTCTCAGTCCTTTGATCCCCTCACCTGTAAAGTGGTGATGCAGTTTTATGTGTTTGAAAAGACTAAATGAGTTAATACAAGTAAACTTCCCAGAAAAGCACCTAACACTAAATCAATAAAAGCTAATTAAGTGATAGTCAAACCAGACCTTTCTGCTATATGTTATAGTCATATGTTTAGGCTCCTCATCTGTGTTATCATTTAGTATATGCCCAAGGAACACAATGTCATTTCATTATAAGCCTGTGTTTTTAAACCATTTCTAGGAAATTGTTGTGAAAGCCAAAGAACAACCTTTAGCTGAATGACTTGAAAAATTTGTGAGGGGTATGTTCATGCAGGTTGATGTAAACTCTTCAAAATGGTTATTTTCCCCTTTTATCAACATAAAACTATACATTAGTTTCTTTTCTCTTTCTTTCTTTCTTTCTTTGTATGCTAGGCGAGTAGCTTGCATCGCCATGGAGAAGACCAAACAGGAGCAGCAAGCCAGCTGTACTTGGTTTGGCAAGAAAAAGAAGCAGTACAAAGACAAATATTTGGCAAAGCACAATGCAGGTAGGGGAAAGTATGACTGTCATTGAGGCCAGTGACACATCTCAAAGACCGAAACATGTCATACCTCAATTCAGACTTCAGAGTTCTCTATCCAAAAATTCCACCATATGAGATCTTCATCAACTTGCAAAAATGTTACGAAACCCCTACCATCAATTATTATGTTGGTTGTTTGCCAGATACTTTGTAGAGCTGTACTTTATAGAAAGAAAATGCTATTTGGAAATAGTATTCTCTGGGACAAAAAGAACCCAGTACATTAAGTTGCCCCCTGAGAAATGAGAGCTTGAGAGTTTCCTGAGTCACCAGGATTCTTGCCTCCTTGCTAAGATTTGTCTTGAGCAAACACCATTGCTCTTGGCTCCTCTCTGGCCCTTGGACTTGGTCCTAGGACACATTTCAAAGGGCAAAGGTGCACTCTTAACAGAGAGCTGTGCTGCACATGGTTCAGTGATTGGTCTGAAAGAGAACAAATGACATTAGAAACTAATTTGGTTTAGTCAGTTTCTGTGACTAGTCTTCTCTCATGATATTTCCTTGGCTCCTAAAAGACCAAAGCATTATCTTCACCTTCCCTTTATGGTATGTTTATCTATATGGAAGCTTGCATACACGTAACACAAAATACTCACTTGTTTGCCAAAAACTGAAATGAACACCAAAAAAAACATGATCTGTCACTGTAGAATTCCCAGAAGACTTACAGGATGTAATTTAAGTTAAAGAAAATTCATGGTGATATGTAGAGTGGGATTTATGTGTTTTCCATAACTTCTTAATATGATTCCTTTTTAAGGAACTTTTCCTGAGGAATTGCAAGTCCTAACATTGGCATTAGATTAGTTCCCAAGGTTTCAGAAATAACTCCGTAAATCAAACATGTGACAAAAAATCAAGTGAATGCAATTATGCATACCAAATTTGACAGTATAATGTTTCTGACAAAAAATGCACTTGTCTCTATAGAATGTTATAATGTATGTTATTAGCATTCATTAGGAAAAAATATTTACAAACTCTGAATGGTTCATTCCTTATTCAGAGAATAAAAGTAAACATTTTGAAGTACTATGTAATGTGGAATATATGTAAGTGGCCACATTTTATTTCCGATAAATTGTATCATTTCTGATTATGTACCACTATAGAGCACTAGTGTGATAATGGCTTGTTTTGTTTTATAAAATGAAGAAATATTTAAAGCAGATTAGTTAAGCATGATTTAGCAACTATTAATTGTAAATGCTCAAGTAGTGCTATTTGAAGAAATTCACTGTAGCATTAGCAGAATGTTATTTAACACAAAATGGCAGTGGTTTTTGCCAAGGGTCCATAGTCACCTTTATTTTCATCAACTTCTAACAGTCTCGCATGACGTGTCAACATTTTATTTAGAGAGATAGATATAGATAGATAGATATAATTTTAAATGACATGGACAGATAAATGGCGTTAAAATTAATTTAAACCTAGAAAAGCAAAGAAACAGCTGGTGAACTGTCAATTCTTCATTAACTTTATATTATACTAATAGAGAGCATGTAGAGAACTTCTGGCCAAGATGGAGGCATAGGTAGACACACTGTGCCTCCTCGCACAACCAAGATAGGGACAACAACAATTTAGAAACAGAATAACAACCAGAACTGACAGAAAATTGAACTGTATGGAAGTCGGACACCCAAGGAGTTAAATTAGACACCTTCATCCAGACCAGTAGGAGGGGCAAAGTCGGGCAGCCAGGCTCAGGTTGCAGAACAGAGAGCAAAGAGTGATGGGACCAGACACTTGTAAGGCAACCGGGACACACAAGGCAACCTGAGCTGCATGCAAGACTGCAGCAGGCAGACCCTGGGCGCACAAGCGGCGGTGGCTGGCGGGCCAGCCGGGGGATGGCGACCGGCACACCCAGCGAGGCGGTGATTGTGAAGCAAGGCACTGCGCGCAACTCAGGGTCCCAGCGCCGGGAAATAGAGCTTTGGGGCACTGACTGAAAAGGAAGGTCCCACGGGGTGCACAGGCCCACCCACAGGGAATTGGCACCAGAGGGGCCCAGTTTGCTCCGGGAAACCGGCTGAAGGGACTGAGGTCCTACAGAAAGCAGAGCAAGCGCCATTGTTCCTCCTTGGACCCTGCCCCCACATACAGCATCACAACCCAGCAACTGGGGTGCCCCACCCTGGTGAACACCTAAGGCTCCGACCCTCATATGTAACAGGCGCAACAAAACAAAACAAAAAAAAAAAAAAAGAGATGGCTCAAACAGAAGAAGAATTGAAAGCCCCAGAACTCATCCTTTTAAGTGACCAGGAGATAGCCAACCTATCAGATGCACAGTTCAAAGCACTGGTGATCAGGAAGCTCACAGAATTGGTTGATTTTGGTCGCAAACTAGATGAAAAAATGAAAGCTACAATAAGTGAAACGAAGAAAAATGCACAGGGAACCAATAGTGATGGAATGAAAGCTGGGTCTCACATCAATGGAGTAGACCAGAAGGAAGAAAAAAACATAGAGTCAGAAAAGAATGAAGAAATAAGAATTCAGAAAAAATGAGGAGAGGCTTAAGAATCTCCAGGATATCTAAACGTTCCAACATCCGAATTATAGGGGTACCAGAAGGAGAAGAGGAAAAACAACAAGTGGAAAAGATATTTGAATAAATATAAAGGAGAACTTCCCCAATCTGGCAAAGGAAATAGACTTCCAGGAAGTCCAGGAAGTTCAGAGAGTCCCAAAGAAGTTGAACCCAAGGAGGAACACACTGAGGCACATCATCATTACATTAGCCAAGGAAAAAATGAAGGAGAGAATCCTAGAAGCAGCAAGAGATAAGGGGATAGACCCTGGCTGGCGTAGCTCAGTGGATTGAGCTTGGGCTGCGAACTAAAGCATCACAGTTTCGATTCCCAGTCAGGGCACATGCCTGGGTTGCAGACCAGGTCCCCAGTGGAGACCACATGAGAGGCAACCACACATTGATGTTTCTCTCTCTCCTTCCCTCTCCCTTCCTCTCTCTAAAAATAAATAAAATCTTTAAAAAAAGAGAGAGAGATAAGGGGATAGTAACCTACAAAGGAGTTCCCATCAGACTGTCAGCTGATTTCTCAAAAGAGACCTTACAGGCAACAAGGGGCTGGAAAGAAGTACTCCAAGTCATGAAAGACAAGGACCTACATCCCAGATTGCTCTATCCAGCAAAGCTTTCATTTAGAATGGAAGGGCAGATCAAGTGCTTCTCAGACAAGGTCAAGTTAAAGGAGTGCATCATCACCAAGCCCTTATTTTATGAAATGTTAAAGGGACTTATCTAAGAAAAAGAAGGTAAAAAACATGTATAGTAAAATGACAGCAAACTCACAATT